>JAREIK010003462.1:101943-370765 GCA_029783825.1 Sapria himalayana
AGAATAAACCATTGCAGGAAGACTTGTGCTAAAACACGGATGGAAGCTTCAAGAGGGAGATGAGAGAAGAGATGGAGGAGGATCTATAAGAAATGAAAGAGGGAAAAGTATTGAAAGCATTTACCAGTAAGATTTACAGCTCTCTCTGCATTACACATGGACATTAAGGCCCTGCAAAAGGGTTTGCAAATATATAAAAAATAACTACCTAACCATTCAAGCACAAGTGGATTCGAAAATATTAGTGCAGCTAGTACAAAGTAAGACATACTTATGAAATTCGAAGAAGAGATTGATAACATCAGAAAGACCTTATAGAAATAAAGGACAAATAAATCATATATATAGAAGCTAACGCACTAGCGGATAAATTAGCCGTAGAAGGAAGAAAAAAGGAGCACAAGAATTTGAGGGGGATAAGGTACCCGAAAGGTTTAAAGGTTTGATAGAACTAGATAAAATTGAATTTCCATATATTAGAATAACAGAAACTATAGATTAAAAAAAGAGATGAACCTATATAGATATTAACATATAAACAAATTTCTGCCCTAGATAGGGCTTCAATTTTTCTCGCTTACGCCCTATTCACAAGAGATATAAGCCCAGGTGAAGGACTAATGGCAAAATAAGACACCCCGGTCCTGAGGGGAGTCTAACAAAGTGCAAATGTTGTAAATTATCCAAATATTCAATGCTGGTTTTTTCGTTTTCTGGTTCATTTTGGCCTAATAACAAGAGGAAACAGTCAAGGCCAAGTGAATTCAAAGGGTGTAAGTACTCTTTATTTTCTTATGCTATAAATGCCTGCAGATAAGGAACACCATCCTGGTCCTAAGTGGTATTAAAAGGTAATAAGATTATGTAATGCCATGTCTTGGGAGTTTGTTGTTTGTTGGTTATTTTAGCCAGCTGTCAAGGGAAGGAAGAGCTAGAACGACGTGAGGAGAGAAGAGTTGAAGCTGCTAAAATGCAAATGGCTAATGGATTATGAATATATTAGCGACCGTAAAAAAATGCTATTTTGTGATGTATGAATGTATTTTGTAAGGGAGGTTGGGATGTGAGAGCATGTGTCTGTCGGGTCGTTTTATACGCAAGGACTGGTATGTAAATAAGAAGAGAAAGAGGGCAATTGCGTCAATAGCTCGAGTCACTAGAGTAGGTCAAAACGGGATGATATTCGACAAAATTAAAGAAGAAAAATTGCCAAAGCTGGATCGGCTAAACTGGTAAATAGAAGGCACGAGAGCAAGCTGGGAAATGGGCTTAAAGCTAGAAAGAAGGCTGAAGAGTAAAGCTATAAAAGAGCCCGACTCATATCGGGCTTTGGACAGAATCATAACCAGAAAGAAAACCATAGTGCAAGGAAAATTATTAAGCATTACTTAAATCATTAATACTTATTTAAATTCTATCTCATTGATTTTATTTTAGAATGGTGCAAATGGGTTAAGGATAGGTGTAGTTTATAAAAATGCTATTCCTCCGCCAAAAGAGAGGGTGATAATAAAAAAATAATTTTTTAAAAAAAGACGAAGAAGAAGATGAAGAAGAAGAAGAAGAAGAAGAAGAAGAAGAAGAAGAAGAAGAAGATTGAGAAGAAGAAGAAGACGACGAGAAGACGAGAAGATGAAGAAGATGAAGAAGACGAAGAAGACAAAGAGAAGAAGACGACGACGAAGAAGAAGACGAGAAGAAGAAGAAGACGAAGAAGAAGAAAAAGATGAAGAAGAAGAAGACAAGAAGAAGAAGAAGAGGAAGACGAAGAAGATGAAGAAGAATAAGACGAAGAAGACGAAGAAGAATAAGACGAGACGAAGAAGACGAAGAAGAATAAGAGGAAGAAGAAGAAGAAGAAGACGACGAGAAGAAAACAAAGAAGAAGAAGAAGAGACGAACGAAGATGATTAAGAAGACGATGAAGGAGAAGAAAAGAGAAGAAGAAGAAGACGACGAAGAAGATGATTAAGAAGACGATGAAGGAGAAGACAAAGAAGAAGAAGAAGAAGAGACGAGAAGAAGAAGAGAAGAAGACGAAGAAGAAGACGAAGAAGAAGAAGAAGACGAAGAATAAGAAGACGAAGAAGAAGAAGTCGAAGAAGAAGATGAAGAAGAGAAGAAGTCGAAGTCGAAGAAGAAGAAGATGAAGAGAAGAAAACGAAGAAGAAGAAGACGAAGAAGAATAAGAAGATGACGAAGAAGAAGAAATATGAAGAAGAAGACGAAGAAAAAATGAAGAAAAAGACGAAGAAGAAGACGAAGAAGAAGATGAAGAAGACGAAGAAGAAGAAGAAGAAGAAGCGAAAGAAGAAAGACGGAGAAGAAGATGAAGAGAAGATGAAGAAGACGATGAAGAAGAAGACGAAGAAGAAGATGAAGAAGAAGATGACGAAGAGATTAAGAAGAAGATGAAGAAGACAAAGAATAAGAAGAAGAAGAAGAAGAAGAAGAAGAAGACGAAGAAGATGACGAAAAAGATGAAGATAAAGAAGAAAAAGAAGACGAAGATGATGATGATGATGATGATGAAGACGAAGAAGAAGAAGATGAATAAGGAGAAGTCGAAGAAGAAGAAGAAGAAGAAGAAGACGAAGTAGATGAAGATGAAGAAAGAGAAGAAGAAGAAGAAGAAGAAGATGATGATGATGATGACGAAGTAGAAGATGAAGAAGAAGATGAAGAAGAAGACGAAGAAGAAGATGAAAAAGAAGATAAAGAAAAAGACAAGAAGAAGAAGATGAAGAATAAGACGAAGAAGAAGAAGACGAAGAATAAGATGAAGAAGAAGATAAAGAAGAAGAAAGAAGAATGATGATGATGATGATGAAGATAATAATAATAATAATAAAAAGATGAAGACAAAGAAGATGAAGATGAAGAAAAAGATGAAGTAGGAAGAAGACGAAGAAGAAGACGAAGAAGAGACGAGAAGAAGATAAAGAAGAAGACAAGAAGAAGAAGAAGAAAAGATGAAGAAATAAGACGAAAAAGAAGATGAATAATAATATGAGAAAGAAGATGGTGAAGAAGATGAAGAAGAAGAAGAGAAGAATAATAATAATAATAATAAGAAAAATGAAGACAGAGAAGATGAGATGAAGAAGACGAAGTAGAGAAGACGAAGAAGAAGAAGAAGAATACGAAGAAGAAGACGAAGAAGAAGAAGAAAGACGGAAGGAAGAAGACGAAGAAGAAGATGAAGAGAAGATGAATAAGAAGATGAAAGAAGGAGAAGAAGAAAGAAGAAGAAAGAAGATATGAAGAAGAAGAAAGAAGAAGAAGAGAAAGAAGAAGAAGAAGAAGAAGAAGAAAAACGCTGTTTTTTTCTATGAAAAATGCTCTCAACATTCTAGAGAGAGAAAAATAACTTTATAGAGAGAGAAACTACAAATTTTGAGGAGGAAGAAGCTGTTTTCCAGAGCATTTTGATGGAAATGGATTACTTAAATATTAAGAAATCCTTTTCCAATATTATTAATAATAACGCGCGCCTCCTATCATCTTCCTCAGAAATTCACGCGAAAAATCACGAAGAACCGTCAGTTCTGTTTTCACTAGAGGACCTCCAAAAGCTTATCGAGCCTCATAAACATACTATCGTGGGTAAGTTCTCACACGATAGACCTCGGATTGATGACATTCGAGCTTTCTTCGAATCACTGAAGCTCAAGGCCTTGATTAAAATTGGCCTCATCGATGAGAAGCATGTGTTGCTGCAACTACATATGGAAGAGGATTTTCATCGCATTTGGCTCAAGGGCATCTGGTATATCATGGGTTATCCCATGAGAACATTCAAATGGACACCGAAATTCACCACGAACAAAGAATCTGCTATGACCCCAATATGGTTTTTACTTCCTATGCTACCGATACATCTCTTTGATAAATATGCTTTCTATCATATTGCAAGTGTTTTGGTTCTCCTCTTCTTCTTGATGGTGCAATTGCCACACTCTCGAGACCTAGTGTGGCTCGTATCTGTGTGGAAACAGACCTATAGAAGCCCCCTCCAAATCATATATGGATAGGAGATAAGGAAGGGGGAGGCTTCTGGCAACAAGTGATTCCAGAACACATTCCAGCCTATTGCTCTTGCTGTAAGAAGATGGGGCATGATATAGTGAGCTACATAGTTAAAAAAAGAAGAACAAATGGTAAGCAAAGGGAGTAAGAAAAGAAAATGGAGGCAGTTAAGGGTAGGGAGATAGTTCAATATCGAAAAAAAACCCAAATCATGCAGCCTGCCCATACAGAAACTAATACAGAGTTACAAAATAGGGAAGTAGAATAAGTAAAGCTTATAGAATATAAAAAATTGAGTGAAGAAGAGGATAGAACAGCTGAAAATACAGAAAACATAAGGAGGAGAGAGATGTTTAAAAAAATTGCAGAATTAAACAAAAGAATGAGGTTACAAACGAAAAATAAAAGTAATAAAAACAAAGGATGGGCAGTAGCTATTGAAGATTTCTCAGAAGAGGAACTAGAAGTGAAAAGCTCTATAACTCTTGATTCGAAGGAAGTTGAAGATGAGCAGAAGAGGAACTAGAAGTTGAAGAGGAGCAGAAAGGTACACTAAATATGACATAAATATAGAAAAACTTAAACAAAATATGAGAAATAGAGAATGGGCAATAGAAGAAATAAAAATAATAGCTATTCAATTGGGAAAAGAATGGAAAAGTGAAAGTGGAGGGGATTTTAGTTCACTAAAAAAGCCAAGAAACATGAAAAAATATTTAAATAAAACATACGAAACTAAATGCACGACTAGAGCGCAGGCAAAATTTGCAAATCATGTATAATTTCATCTACTGGAACATAAGAGGAGTGGTTAATCTCTCCTAAAGAATCAAGGTTAAAAAATTGATAAATATGTATAAAATCAGTATGTTAACGGTAACTGAGCCTATGGTGGATAAAGTTCACCTAGGAAAATATAAAAAACTATTAGGCTTTGAGCATTGATTCTCTAATAATAATGGTAAGATTTGGTTATTTTGGAAGAATTACCCAAATATAACAATTTTAAAAGAAACTGATCAAATAATAAATTTTAGCTTAACTCAAGAGAAAAAGGAAATAATAACAGTAATATATGCTAAATACAAAAAAGAGGAAAAAAAAGAGCTATGGGGTGAAATGGAGAGTTTATCCATGGAAAATAAGCCGTGGATAATAGGTGAAGATTTTAACATAGTAAGAACTCTAGTGATAAAAAAGGGGGGAAACCTCCAAATGCTAGAGCAACCTCTCAATTTAATGAGATTATAGAAAAAACTAACCTAATAGAAGCTAATTACTTAGGTTCGAAATTCACATGGTGCAACAACTGGAAAAACAATGGAACGATATGGGCTAGATTAGACAGAGTTCTATTTAATTTCAAGTGGTTAGAGCACTTTAGCTCGACCCAGGTGAAACACTTAAATAGAACAAGCTCGTATCATAGCCCGCTTTTAATCACAATCAAAGATACTTCATCACACACAGGAGGTTCGTTTAAATTTCAGAACACCTGGTGTCTTCATCATAACTTTCTAGACTTGGTTAAAGAATCCTGGTATAAAGAGGCTTTAGGAAACCCATTACAATTGTTAAACTCTAAGCTAAAAAGATTAAATTTGATTTAAAAAAATGGAATAAAGAAATATTTGGTGATATCAATAAAAACATAAAGGATGCTGAAGAGTTAGTGATAAAAGAAGAACTAGAATTTGAAACAGATCAAAACACAAATAATAGAATCACATTAAGCAAAGCACAGCCTGAATTAAAATTAAGCTGTTAATGGAAGAGACATATTGGAAACAAAAAGCAAAGATAACATGGTTAAAGGAGGGGGACAAAAAAACAAAATTTTTTCAAAGAGTAACAAAAATAAAATATCAAAAACATATAATAAAAGGCATAAAAAATGAGAAAGAAGAATGGGTGGAAAAAGGAGAAGATATCCAAGAATACTTTGCAAATCTCTTTGAAAAACATTTCGGTGGGGAAAGTAATCATAATGGTAATACACTTTTACAAAGTATAGAAAATAAAATATCTTCAGAAGATAATGAAATGCTTACTAAATTCCTAGAAGAAGATAAAATCAAAGTAGCAGTTTTTAGTATGAACAAATACAGTGCGGCAGGTCCAAATGGATGGAACAATTGTTTCTTCCAAGAATGCTGGAACATAATAAAAGAGAATCTAATAAAAGAAATTCTTTGTATATTATGTGGTTCAGAAATAGGAAATATCTGGGGAAGCTTTTATATAGTCCTCATACCAAAAATGGAAAATCCTCAAAAAGGAGAAGATTTTAGACCATTAGTCTTTGTAATTCTATTTATAAAATTCTTGCCAAAATTTTGCAAAGAAGGCTAGCAAATGTCCTACCTAAATTATCTCAAAGGAACAAACAGGCTTTATGGAAAATAGATTAATAATGGAGAATATATGTTTGGCTAAAGAAATGATTAGAGAAATAGGAACTAAAACAAGAGGACAGAATGTAATGATAAAATTAGATTTATCTAAAGCATTTGATAGAGTAGAATGGGATATTCTTTGTTTCACCATGCGCAAAATGGGCTTCTCTGAAGTCTGGTTAGATTTAATATATAGATGTATTTCAAACACATGGGTCAAAATTATCATAAATGGAAAATTAGGAGAAGAAATAAAACCGAAAAGAGGTCTAAGACAAGGAGATCCTCTATCTCTCTCACTATTCAATATCTATATATAATTGTTAATTGTAAACCTTAAAAACAACATTGAAAGAGGTAGAATAGGAAGTTTTAGTCAACCAAAGAATACACCTTTGGTATGCTGTTTAGCATATGCAGATGATGTAATGATTTTCACTAATGGAGGAAGCAAATCGCTTCATAATCTGATGGAGCTATTAAAATACATGGAAGAAGAAACAGGTCAAAAGCTAAACAACGAAAATGTCAATACATTGTGGCTTCGAAATCTCTTAAGGCATTAACTCACAGAGTTAAAAATATAACTGGCTTTTCTCAAAAAAAAAGGGGAAATAATATATTTGTGCTGCCCAGTTTATGAAGGTAGACTAAAAACGGAGTATCTAGAATTTTAATGGAAAAATTAAAAAGAAAAGTTTCCGGGTGGAAGGAAGAGTTGCTAGGTATGGGGGGAAGGATAACAATGATAACACATGTTCTACAAAGTGCTTTAATGCATAATTTAATGATTATTCAACCCCCCAAAATATTTATTAAAAAAATAGAAAAAGAGCTAGCTAATTTTTTATGGGGCAAAAAAGAATGCAAATATAAAATTCACTGGAAAAAATGGAAAGATTTATGCTTTCCATTGCAAGAAGCTGGATTGGGATTTTCTAATCTTAATGATTTAGCTAAGGCTTGGGCAAGTAAGAGATGGTGGAGATTAAAAGAAAATAAAAGTTTATGGTCGGAATTTATGTGAGCAAAGTATTGCATAAATTATGATACTAATAAAATTAAAAATAAAAGTAAAAAATCTCAAATATGGGTGCAAATGCTTAAACAAAGAGATTTAGTTGAAAAATATTCAAAACTCACTAGGAAAGGATGGTGCTGGACGTTAAATTCTGAAGGAATATTTTCAATTAAATCAGCTAAGAATGTTATTAGAGAGAAAAGAGAAGAACATATATTATTTAAATGGGCATGGGATAACGATAACCCACAAAAAATTAAAACTTTTATGTGGAAAGTATTATCAAATATCTTGCCAATAGATATGAATGTAAAAAAGAAAGGTATCCAGTTAGTATCTAGATGTGATTGTTGTGAAAATGAGGTCGAAAATTTGGATCACTTGCTATCACAAGGGAAGATTGCATCAGAAATATGGAGAAGATTAGGATTAGAATTACATATAAAATATGATCATCTCACCTTGAAAATGAGACTTTTAAAATGCATAAATATACATGCTTCAAACCCAGCCAAAAAGTGGATTAAAACTAATGTTCTGCTAATAGCTATGTGGTGCATTTGGAAAGCAAGGAACAAAAGTAGGTTTGAGGGACATAAAATGATAATAGAGAATATCTGGAGAGAAATTAAAGAGGTAACGAGGATGATTTCAGAATCAAACCCCCTTAAGTTTCTTGAAATAAAACCAGATAAAGACATATTAAATTTTTGGAATTTAAAAGTAAAATATACTCACTTTAAAACATTAGGTATAGTATGGGAAAAACCATCTAAGGATAGGTTTGCATTAAATATAGATGGTAGCTTTGATAGAGACATGGGGCAGCAGGAGGAGGCGGAGCTATAAGAAATTCTGAAGGGAACTTGGTCCTAGCTTACGCAAGAAAATATCAAGCTTCTTTTGCCCTTCATGTACAAATTCTAGCTCTAAGAGATGGTTTAAAAATATGCATAAAAAATAATCTAAACAAGATAGATATTCAATCAGACTCAAAAATAGTAGTTAGTTTAATTAATAAAAAGTCAATAAGGTGGAAATATGAAGAAGAAATAGAAGAAATACTGCATTTAACTAATTTGTTAAGCATCTCTATAAAACATATATTTAGAGAAGTCAATGCCTTAGCAGATAAGCTAGCTAAGGAAGGTAGAATTAGGGGTTATCGTGATTATCAGGAAGGAAACTTACCTGAAAAGTACAAAGGCATCCTAGTCCTAGATAGCAAAAAATGCCCTTATATTAGAAGAATTAAAACACTTAAGAACTGAGTGATAATATTAACTTGCTGAAGGCTTTATAGCTGTAACCCAGTAATAGGAAGCCTTAACTTGTAGAGGCCAAAAGCTTAGGTAAAGAGTCTCCCTGGTCCTGATGGGAGACCAAGTTTCTACTCTATTCTTTTCTTTTGCTTTTTCCTTGTGTTTTGGTATTTTCAATAAAACAGGGATGGTATGCTGTTCTTTTTCTGCTTGGTCAAAAACAAATTTAAGGGAGAATGTAAAAGATGTAGAAGTTAAGAAGAAGCAGCAAGAAAGGTCTGGACATGGACCAAAAAAAGAGGTTATTGCAGGTATGTTAAAGGTATGAAAAGTCTTGGAGTTTGCTTTGTCTTTATGGCAGGAAAGTCATGAAGGTGCTACAAATCTTTAACATGAGATTGGGCTGCTGTAAAAATCACTACAATAGACTGAAAAAGGAGTGAATTAATTGGGTTAAGTGGAGGGTGAATGAAAGAAAGGGTAGAAAAGCATAGAAGCCCTTTTCAGCAGACATGGAAGAGGAAATCTGAAGAAAGTTCAAGACTAGTGGAGATGCTGTCGGCTGCTACCACTTGTGTTTTTTTCTTTTTTTTCTCTTTTTGTGTTCCCTCACTTGTAAATCAATTGTCAATGTTTTAATGGGGGAGGGGGGAAAGAAAAATGGGTAGGTATAGAATATATATGTTGTGCTAAGCTTTGTACAGATCAAAAGCGGCAACATGAGGCAACAAAGAGGCTATGTGCAAAAAGTTAAAGAAGCTTGGGGACAACCAGCATGCATGTACATTCGAACCTTGAAGAGGAAAGATATAGAGAGAGTGAAATGGGTTAGCTAGAGAAGAAGGGAGTAAGTTGGTGTTGTTGTATGCTCAATATCCACAAGGATATAGAGCTTAATTAAATGGTCATTGAGTTGTAAATAGTCTGTAAAGGCCTTTAACGAGTCTGGTTTCGAGTCAGTATGCAGCTGGTCAGCTGCGGAGTTAGTCATGTGTTCCAAGGGTCAGGTCTGTAATTGATGGGTTCTGGGTAGGTGAGTTATGAAATGTAGTCTGTCAAGTGCTTGTATAAATGTCAGAATAAAGTTAGAGGGGTAGATTATAGTCTGTCAAAGTAAAATGTCAAGGGATGGAGGAGGAGTCTGCACACCCTTAGATAAAGCTACAGACTTCAACAGGAGTTCTGCCGTGAGGAGAAGTACTTGCGTCGAGAAAAAAACGAAGAGAATGCGAAAGTCCTGAAGCAAGGAAAAGTGAGGAAAACGAAAATTAAAGCCAAAAATGTTCACTCCAATACCAATATGCAGTCATTAACGGAAAGAAAAAAGGCATCATAAACCTTGAATAAACTTTCCAGCACATGTCATATAGGTTTAAGAGAAAGCTTGTAGATAGAAAAACCTTAATATAGTATATGTTTTGTTTTATTTTTCAAGAATGGGTGTAAAAGGGTCAAGGGTAGAAGTAGATTGTACAAATGGTATTCATCTGCCAAAAGAGATGGTTATAATTAATAAAACAAACTTAAAAAAAAAAGAAGTAGAAGAAGAAAGAAGAAGAAGAAGAAGAAAGAAGAAGTAGAAGAAGAAGAAAGAAGAACGAAGAAGAAGAAGAAGAAGAAAAAAAATGCTCTCAACTTCTAGAGATAGAAAGTTCAATTCTAGAGAGAGAAACTGCCATTCTGGTGCGAATTGAGCTCAATTTTGAGCAAAAAATGGATGATTCGGATCATCTTTTTAATAAAAAATCACTTAGTTCAATTTCCAAGGGGACCACGCTTCTTTTCCTGAGTTTTGACGCAAAGGAGGAGTCCCCTGCTATGTTATTTACCGAAGAAGAGTTTCAAAAGTTTGTTGAACCATTCAAGCTTACATTAATCGGGAAGTTCTCCGATGGTAAGCCGAGCTATGAAGAAATATATGCATTTATCACATCACTGAAGCTACGGCAAGTTGTGAAAATAGCCATATACGACGGGAAGCACGTCATTTTTCAACTCAAGGAAGAAGATGACTTCCTGAGGTTATGGATTAGAGGGCAGTGGAGCGTGGCTGGATACCCCATGCGCATCCTCAAATGGTCACCCGATTTTTCACCATCCGTGGAGCCTGCAAATGCCCTGGTATGGTTCACACTGCCTAAGCTTCCTTCACATTTATTTAGCAAGCATTTTCTGTATTCTATAGCATTATGCGTGGGTAAACCGTGGCTGATTGATGAGGCCACGTCTTACATGACAAGACCAAGTGCAGCTAGAATTCTCATTGAGGTTAACTGCAAGAAGTCTCCACCGGACAAAATATGGGTTGGCAAAGATTTAGAGCATGGATTCTGGCAGAATATAGTTCTAGAAAACATGTCATTTTATTGTTTGAATTGTCTTAAAATGGGTCACGCAGAGGAGGCTTGTATGCTAACAGACATGAAGAAAAAGAAGGCGAAGGCATGGGTAAGGAAAGACGATAGGAAGGGCGAGGTAGAAGAGGGCCGAGAGGGAGGAGAGAAGCCTGAACAGGAGGCCAAAGAGGAAGAACGGGCAAATGAGAAAGAACCGATCGAGGAGAGAGAAAATGAAGAAATAGAAGGAGAGGATAGAGATGAGCTAGGAAGAGGGGAAGGAAGGATAGAGCTGAGGGACAAAAACAATATGGAGGAAATCAGAAAATGGCTAGAGAAAATACCAAGGGAGGTGGAAGGAGTAGAAAGACAATGGAGGAAAAAAACAATGTTTAAAAGGAAGAAAAATCAGTTATTAAAACATATAGAACAACATAATTGGGATGAGGATGACTTGCTTTCTGAAGAGGAAATGGAAGTTAAAAGCTGGCCATTGCCCAGCAACACTGATGAAGAACACAAGCTGGTTTTTAATGCACCAAGGGATGACTTGTGGCTGAAAAAACAGAAAATTAGACATGCACCAAAAGATAGGAAAAAAGCCTTAGAAGAAATCATAGAATTAAACATGAGCTTAGAAAAGATAAATAAAATAAAGAATGTAGAGCAAGCCCCACTGAGTACTAGTAAAACTATAAGAAATATGAAGAAATATGCTAACATGAAATTATGAATCGAAATGTATTACTAGAGCGTAAGCCATGTACACTTAAATATGAATTGTTTATACTGGAATATAAGAGGAGTAGCGAACGCTCCTACGATAAATAGAATTAGAAATTTAATTAAAATATACAAACTAAAAGTAGTAATTTTAGCTGAACCTATGGTAACTAAAGACCATATAGAGAGATATAGGATGAGGATAGGCATGCAAAAGGCTTTTTCGAATCACAACAGCAAATTATGGATCATGTGGAGCAGCTCCACAGACATTGAAATTTTATTAGAAAATGATCAAATAATAAACTTTAAAATGGGTAAGCAATCAGAGACTATTTTTTCAGCGGTTTACGCAAGTAACGCGAAAGAAAAAAGGAAAATGCTCTGGCGTGAAATGAATAAATTAGCACTCACGAAGTCTCCGTGGATTATAGAAGGAGATTTCAATACAATTAGAAACTCATCAGAGAAGAAGGGAGGCAGGTTACCAGACCCGGCAGCAATGACTCATTTTAATGAGGCTATTGCAAGTGCAAGTTTAATGGAGGTAGAATATCTAGGTTCAAACTACACTTGGTGTAATTACTGGAAGAATAGGAGAGTGATCTGGTCCAGACTCGATCGAGTGTTAGTTAATGCAAAATGGCTAGATGTTATGGGGGAAGTTAAAGTCCAGCATTTAAGCAGAACTTATTCAGATCATAGCCCACTCCTGGTAAGCTTTCGAAAAAAGAAGGGAATCTAGAAGGCTTTCATATACCAAAATATGTGGGGCTTACACAAGGATTTTGAGGCCATAGTTAAAAACACATGGGAAAAACCGATACCGGGTAACCCCATGCAGAGATTGGGACAAAAACTAAGAGCACTACGATTGGCTCTTAATAAATGGAACAAAGAAGTGTTTGGCAATGTGGTCATGAAAATTCAAGAGGCGGAGCAGAAAGCCATAACAACAGAGAAAGAATATGAGAATATACAAAATAAGATAACCAGGACAGAAGTTAATAAAGCAAAAGCTGAATTAAAACTTAGAATGCATATGGAAGAAACTTACTGGAAGCAAAGAGTGAAAGTCAAATGGTTGAAAGATGGAGATAAAAACACAGAATTTTTCCATACAATGGCAAGAATCAAGTCACAAAGATTAGGAATAAAAGGTCTCAAAAAAGCTAACGGAGAGTGGGTAGAAAAGGAGGAAGATATTAAAATTGAATTAGAAGGATTGTTTAAAAGGCACCTAAGCGTGCTGAATATTAATAGAAGCTTCAGACTAATGGAGAAAATTAAAAGAAAGGTCACGCAAGAAGACAATAAAATGTTAGCAGAATTTCCTACGGAAGAAGAAGTGAAGGATGTAATATTTAATGCAAATAAAGATAGCGCAGCAAGACCAGACGGTTGGAATAATGAATTTTTCCAATGAAGCTGGAATATAATCAAAAAAGATATTTTAGCAGCTATTAACTGGATATTCGCGGGTGCGGAAATCTCAAAAACATGGTCCAGCTCATATATAGTTTTGATAACTAAAAAGAAAAATCCTCAAAAAGGAGAAGATTACAGGCCAATTAGTTTATGTAATACCATATATAAAATATTAGCCAAATTACTACAGAAAAGATTGAGTAAGATTTTACCAAACATAATAGAGCCGGAACAAACAGGATTTGTTAAAAATAGGCTGATGATGGAAAACATTAACTTAACATCGGAAATGATAAGAGATATAGGACTAAGGTGAGAGGTCACAATGTAATCATGAAACTGGATTTAGCTAAGGCATTTGATAGAGTGGAATGGAATACACTATGCTATATAATGAGAAGAATGGGGTTTTTGGAATTTTGGATAGATATTATATATAGATGTATAACTAGTGCTTGGGTAAAAATTCTTATAAATGGTCAGGCAGCTGAAGAATTTAAACCAA
Organism: Sapria himalayana; assembly: GCA_029783825.1. Classification (NCBI taxonomy): domain Eukaryota; kingdom Viridiplantae; phylum Streptophyta; class Magnoliopsida; order Malpighiales; family Rafflesiaceae; genus Sapria; species Sapria himalayana. The sequence goes on from JAREIK010003462.1 coordinate 115,644, forward strand.
CCAGAGGTCTCAGGCAAGCGGACCCATTGTCTCCCTCTTTGTTTAATATTTATTTAGAACTTTTCATAGTAAACTTAAAAGAGAAGGTCAGAAATGGCAGCATCTTAGCCTACAGACAACCCAAAGATACACCATTAATATGCTGCTTGGCATACGCAGACGACATGATCATATTCACAAATGCCAGTAGCAAATCAATGAAAAACTTGATGGAGCTTATACAAACACTAGAAGAGGAAATAGGGCAAAAGCTTAATAAGAATAAATGTCAATTTGCAATAGCAGCTAAAGCACCAGGAAACATTGCTCACAGGATTAAAAGGGTCACAGGATTTGCGCAGTGTACAGGAGCATTAATGTACCTGGGATGTCCGATTTATGAAGGAAGAGTAAAGAAGGAATATTTTTCCTTTTTATTGGACAATATAAAGAATAAAATTACCGGTTGGAAAGAAGACCTATTAAATATGGCAGGAAGAACTACTCTAATTACTCATGTGCTACATAGTTCATTAATACATATTCTAATGACGGCACAACCTCCAAATATAATAATTAAAAAATTAGAAAGAGAAATGACTAATTTTCTATGGGGGAAAAGAGAAGGGAAGAATAAGCTGCACTAGAAAAGATGGAGAGATTTATGTTACCCAAAAGAGGAGGGAAGTTTAGGCTTGATCAGCCTAAAAGATATAGCCAAAGCGTGGGCATGCAAGAATTGGTGGGGAATAAAAACAGACGAAAATATCTGGGCGGCATTCGTGAAAGCTAAATATGGGTTAGGAAATATTGGATTTAGAAATACGAAAAAAGCATCTAAAAGCTGGAAAATGATGCGTGAACAGCAGAACATCGTTGAAAAGCACACAATACTAACGAAAAGTGGGTGGAAATGGACTTTAAATCCAAATGGAAACTTCACATTAAAAAGTGCTAAGGAGCTAGTACGAAGCAGAAAACCCTTACAATTGAAGATACGCTGGGAAAAAGATTTGCCTAAAAAAATAAATATTTTTTCGTGGAAAATTATGTCAGACATTATCCCTATAGATGCGAATATTCAGAAGAAAGGTATAGAATTAGCATCCAGGTGCGAATGCTACCATCAAGATATAGAGAGCTCTGATCACCTATTTTCTAAGGGTAAAATAGCTGTAAAAGTATATATTAAATTAGAAATTGAAGCAGATATTGAAAGAAGTACAGTTACATTAAGAAATAGGCTAGAAAACTGGTCAAAAAAACAAACAAAGAATAATATCTTAAAATGGATTAGAAGCTAGATTCCGCATATAGCGCTATGGTGCATATGGAAAGCTAGAAATAGAAGTAGATATGATAATGTAAAAATGGAACATAATGACATTTTGGAAGAAATCAAAAAAGTGAGTGCATTCATCACTGCTTGTAGCCCAATAAAAGTGAAAAACATGGAAATAGATGAAGATAGAATGAAAGAATGGCACCTTACAACAATAGCAAGAAAAATGCCAACTATTAAAATAGTCAACTGGAATAAACCCGGGAAGGGCAGTCTAACACTAAACACTGATGGAAGCTTTAAAAGAGAAATGGGAGAAGCTTGTGGAGGAGGGTTAATAAGAAATGCGGAAGGAAAGGTGTTGAAAGCGTTCACATCAAGGGTTATAGCATCTTCTGCCTTGCAAGCAGAAATTATAGCCCTACAAAAGGGCTTGCAAATTTGTAAAGCTAACAATTATCTAAAGGTTCAAGCATAGGTGGATTCAAAAATACTAGCAAACCTAGTACAGGGAAAGTTATATTTATGGCAATTAGAAGAAGATATTGAAAATATTAAAAATATTTTAAGAGAAATAAAAGGAGAAATAAAGCATATTTATTGGGAAGCCAATACGATTGCAGATAGATTAGCTGAAGAATGAAGGAGAAAAGGGTCACAAGAATTTAGAGGAGAGAATATACCTGAAAAATTCAAAGGCCTGATAAGATTAGATAAAATTGCATTTCTGTATATTAGGATCCAAAAATTATGAATTAATTTTTTTTTAAAGGGTTTGTTTAAGCCCTATAAAGGGCTGAAGATATTTGTAAGCCTCGTAAAGGGCTGAAAATTTTGACTAATGAATTGTTTGGTAGTGTTTGTTAGTGTTTTGCAGTTGGCAGGGAGATAAGAGAAGAATTAGATAGCTTCCCGGTCCTGAGGGGAGTCGGATAAGGAAGGAGCTTGTAAATTTATATAATCTATTGTTTGGTAAAATTTCTTGGTTTGATATTTCAGGTCAAGTTTAAGTTGCAGCAAGGATGTTCTCAGCGAAGGTTAGCTGAAAGGAAAATAGGCTGGACAAATCTAGAGAGGGAATGAAATGGCTGGTTTGAGGAGCCGGCTTGGAGTCAGTGCATTAGAGTCATTTCGCATTAGATGTGATTACTGTAAAGTTATCGGAGTTGCGGCTGCGCATGTGCAAGTGATCGGTCATGAGTCTGTTATGTTATCAGAGTCAGTTTTGAGTCTACTGTAAGAAGTCTGCATGTAAGTCGGTCTTGAGTCGGTAAGGGCCATTGGGGGATTGGAGATAAATGAGTCGGCATTGAGTCAGCATGTAGTTTAAAGTCTGAAACAACAGGTAGTGTTTGTAACTTAAAGTCTATAAGTCAGCATGTAAGGAGTCATTTTAAAGTTTGTAAGTCAGCATCTACCCATTGGGATTGGGGATAGATGAGTCGGTCAGGATGTAATTTAAGCCATCATGTAAGTAGATATGTTACTAAGTCAGTCTTGAGTCCTCGAACGAGGCGATGGAAGGAAGCTTCAAGATGCATAAAGGGACAATTCAAACTGAAAATATTCCCTCACTCAGAAAGAAGGCAGAAGATGGGAGTACTTAGAAAGAGACTAAAAGAATGGAAAGAGAAGGTCCCATACAAATAGGGCATTGGCAGAAAAACCTAAAAGATATAAAAGTATAACAAGCAAGCCTACTTGGAAAAAGATAAATAGAAGGATATTTTAGTAACTTAAAGTTTTTATTTTATTTTTTGTTTTTAGATTAGGTTTAAAGTGGGTGTAAAAGGGATAAGGGTAGAAGTAGTTTGTAAAACCGGTATTTCTCCGCCAAAAGAGAGGGTGATAATAATAATAAAACAACCTTAAAAAGAAGAAGAATAATAATAATAATAATAATAATCCTATCTATAATACATCCTCCGAATAAATTCATAAATAAATTAGAAATAGAAATGGCAAATTTCTTATGGGGTAAAAAAGATGGGAAGAATAAAATTCACTGGAAAAATTAGGGTGATATTTGCTATCCAAAGCAGAAGCAGGACTAGGAATAATTTTTCTTCAAGATATGGCCACCGCATGGGACTGTAAAGGATGGTGGAGGTTGAAGGAACATGATGGCCTTTGGGCAAAATATATGAGGGCATGATATTTAGATAAAAGTCAAGCGGATTAAGAAAGTTTCAAATAATTGGAAAGCTTTGGAAAAACAGAAGGAGAAAGTAGAATCTCACTCAATATTAAAAAAGACTGGCTGGAAATTGATCCTAACACCGCAAGGTAATTTTACACTTAAATCGACAAAGGAATTGATTAGGAAAAAAAATCCCGTTCAATCTATATCTAAATGGGTCTGGAAGGTAGGAATCCCACAGAAAATGTGCTTGCTAGCATGGAAAGTAATAGCAAATGCAATACATGTGGATACCAATGTTCAGAGAAAGGGCATTAAAATAGTGTCCAGATGTGAATGCTGCTTTGAGGAAGAAGAATCTGTGGATCATCTATTTTCGAAATGCAAAATTGCCACACAAGTCTGGAAGAAATTTGATGAAACAAAGCAAATCAGTAATAGAGAAGACGGTTTAATAGAACGAATTATAAAATGGGAAAAAGTAACTTCTACTAATTCTACTAGAATTTGGCTTAATATGTATTTACCACATGTAATAATATGGTGTCTATGGAAGGCTCGAAATAGGAGTAGATTTGAAGGAAAGAAAATGGACATAAATGAAATAACACATGAAATTAGATAGGAAGTAATTAACATATCAAATTTTAATCTTGTAATTGTAAATCAAATAGACATAGAAAAGAAAGCGGAGAGGGAATGGGTCCTTAACATAAAAATAAATAAACAATATTGGGCGAAAAGCATCTCTTGGCACAGACCTCTGGAAGGAAAACTCTCACTAAATACGGATGGAAACTTTAATAGGGACACAGGAATAGCAAGGGGGGTGGGTTAATAAGAGATTCTAGAGGAGTAGTTATGAAAGCTTTCACCACAGTTAGCGTAGTAGCATCGGCTCTACAATTAGATATTAGGCCTTTAAATATAGGATTAAGTGTTTGTAAAAAGTTAGATTATAAGAATATTCAAATACAGGTAGATTCAATATTGTTAGTTAATTTAGTAACAAAGAAAATCACTTTGGAAATATGAAGAAGAGCTAGAAATTATATTGAATTTCATTAAAGAACTAAATGCATCAATTTCACATATATATAGGGAGCTAAACACCCCGGTAGACAATCTTTCCAGGTTAGGATCGCAAAAAGGAGAAGTAGAATATGATGAGGATACTTTGCCGGTAAAAATAAAAGATCTAGTGGAACTAGACAAGAATGCTTTTCCCTATGTAAGAGTTAGAAAGGGTAGAAAGTGAGTGATATTTAAAAATAGAAATTAGATTATATAGGCAAAATAGAACAAGGAAGGTTAACTTTAAAGAAGGGGGTATCTTGGGAAACATGGGATATATGTATTTGTTTTCTTAGCAGCGCAGCTCAAAGCTTCAAAGGAACTATTGGGCGGCAAGAGTTGTTGGTTATGCACATGTATGTTAAACCTCTTTTTATTGTATTTTTAAATATAATGTTTATGGGAACAATGTTGGAAGGTCATGTGTTATTTTATTAGGATGCTAGAACATTAGGTTGTTGGGATATAGAATAGGACTTGCTGCCATTTAAAGAAGGAAAATCCAGATTTGCTTAGGTCATATTGAGGCAATGAAAGGTAGCGGTTATGGGGGACAAAGCGAAGCACATAGATGCTGGGATACAGCAATGAACTCCAGGTATAAATGAGAGACATACCCTATGCTGGAATGTGTTTTTGGATGCAGGAACAGTATAGAAATTAAAGCTAAAAAAGGAGCAAGTGAAGGCCATCTTACACTCTCATATGGTAGAGAACAAGAAGTCTCTTGGATGCACAACGCAAAGGCTAGAAAAATTGTTCGTATATATGTTAAGTTATATTAGATTAAGAAGTCTCTCATATGAAGACACAAAGTGAAGTCCGTATATTAAAAAAGGAGGAGCAAGCGAAGGCCATCTTATCCTCTCATATGGTAGAGAACAAGAAGTCTCTCATATCTTTGTCCATTAAGAGACAAACACAAGAAGGAACATCAAAACCGAAATATGAAGACACAATAATCTAATTTGCTATCAAGTGTCCGTATATATAATCTAATTTGAATTTTTTGTCTATGTTAAGTTAGCTAGGATTGAGTAAAGGGTGTAAGGGGATTAAAGGGTAGATGCTAGTTTGTAAAAACGGTATTCCTCCGCCAAAAGAGAGGGCTATAATTAATAAACACTTTTTTTTAAAAAAAGAAGAAGAAGAAGAATAAGAAGAAGAAGAAGAAGAAGAAGAAGAAGAAGACGAAGAAGAAGAAGAAGAAGACGAAGAAGAAGAAGAAGAAGAAGACGAAGAAGAAGAATAAGAATAAGAATAAGAAGAATAGCTATGTTTAAACAACAGAAACATAGAATTAGTGGTATAAAAAATAATGATGATGTATGGTTGCATGATGATATAGATTTCAAAATTTCTTTACAAAGTTTTTCAAAAATCAATTAAGTGAAAAAATTAGCTTAGAGTATATTCACTATTACAAAAAATTGAAAACAAAATTACATCTGAAGACAATAATAGGTTAACCAACTTCCTGGATGAAGAAGAAATTAAAACAGCCATTTTTAGTATGAACAAGGATAGTGCAGCAGGTCCTGATGGATGGAATGCTTGTTTTTTTCAGTTTTGTTGGCATATAATCAAAAATGATATAGAAAAATCCATAAATAGCGTATTTTTTTGGAGCTGGAATAGGAAAAAAATGGGGTAGCTTTCATATTGTCCTCATTCCAAAATTAGAAAATCCACAAATAGGGGAGGATTTTAGACCTATCAGTTTATGTAACTCAATATATAAAATTTTAGCAAAAATTTTGCAAAACAGACTTTCTCACCTTTTACCTAAAATTATTTCAATAGAACAATCAGGTTTCATGAAAAATAGATTAATAATGGAGAATATAAGTTTAGCTAAAGAATTATGTAGAGAAATAGGAACAAAAAAAAGAGGGCATAATGTAATAATAAAACTAGATTTATCCAAAGCATTTGATAGAGTCGAATGGAATATTCTTTATTTCATCATGAGAATAATGGGATTCTCAGAAACATGGATAGATCTAGTTTATAGATGCATCTCTAATACTTGGGTTAGGATTATAACAAAAGGAAAAGTAGGATAAGAAATAAAACTGGTCAGAGGGCTAAGACAAGGAGACCCGCTTTCACCAGCATTATTTAATATATATTTAGAACTATTAATAGTTAATCTTAAAGATAAGATGGCAAAAGGCTTGATAGGTACATTCAGACAACCAAAAAACACTCCACTAGTGAGTTGTTTAGCGTATGCAGATGATGTGATGATCTTCACCAATGGAGGGCATAGATCATTACAAAATCTGATGAACTTGTTAATTTGCTTAGAAGATGAAACAGGTCAAAAATTAAATAAACAAAAATGCCAATACATGATATCTTATAAAGCACCCATAACATTAGCTCATAGAATTAAAAAAGTCACTGGTTTCTCTCATAAAAAAGGGGAAATGATATATCTAGGCTGTCCAGTATATGAAGGCAAACTCAAGGCTGAGTACTTGATATCTTATAAAGCACCCATAACATTAGCTCATATAATTAAAAAAGTCACTGGTTTCTCTCATAAAAAAGGGGAAATGATATATCTAGGCTGTCCAGTATATGAAGGCAAACTCAAGGCTGAGTACTTGGATTTTTTAATAGATAAATTAAAAAAGAAAATTGCGGGTTGGAAGGAAGAATTCTTGAGTATGGGGGGAAGAATAATATTAATAAAACACATCTTAGAAAGCTCATTAATGCATAATATCATGATTATGAAACTACCAAGTAAGCTAATTAAAAAGATTGAAAAGGAATTCGCTAATTTCTTATGGGGGAAAAAAGAGGGAAAATATAAATTGCTTTGGAAAAAATGGAATGATTTATGTCTCTCTGTCCAAAAATCTGGACTGGGATTCATTGATCTCTCAGATTTAGCTAAATCATGGGCTAGTAAGAGATGGTGGAGATTAAAAGAAAATAATAGCTTATGAGTGAAATTCATGCGTGCGAAGTACTATTTAAAAGATGATACTTATAAAGAGAAATATAAAAGTAAGAGTTCGTAGGTTTGGGTTCAAATGCTCAAACAAAGAGATCTAGTGAAGAATTATTCAAAACTCACTAAAGAAGGATGGAAATGGACATTAATATCAGAAGGAACATTTTCACTTAAATCTGTTAAGAATGTAAGGGCAAGTAGAGCAAAATTTATTTAAATGGACTTGGGAAAATGATAATCCTCAAAAATTTATGTGGAAAGTTCTTTCTAATATTGTTCCATTAGATAATAACTTAACAAAGAAAGGCATTCAGTTAGTATCAAGATGCGTATGCTGTGCATCCGAAATAGAAACACTGGATCATCTCTTCTCAAATAGAAAAGTAGCAGCAAAAATATAAAGGAAACTAGGAACAGAGTTGAATATAAAATATGAGCAGCTCACAATAAAAGCTAGACTTTAAAAATTGAATAATATAAAAGCTTTAATCCTGCACAGAAATGGATCAAATGTAATGTTCCTCTAATTGTTATCTGGTGCATTTGGAAGGCCAGAAATAAAAGTAGATTTGAAGGGTATCGTATGAGTGTAGAGGATATCTGAAAGGAGATAAAAGAGGAGACTAGAAAAATTTCAGAGATTTTTCCATTAAAGAATCAAGGCAAGAGCCTAGATAAAGATATTATGATATTTTGGAATCTAAAAGAATAACTACCAAAACATTTTAAAATAATTGAATTAAAATGGGAAAACCCACCGAAAGACAGAATGGCATTAAATACCGATGGCAGCGTTGACAGAGACATTGGAGCAGCATGAGGGGAGGATTGATAAGGAACACTGAAGGAGAGCTAATTTTAGCCTTCACAAGGAAGTTTCATGCTTCATCGGCACTACATGCTGAGATATTAGCTTTAAGAGAAGGGGTTAGATTGTGTAAAAAATCTAATATTAAAAACATAGATATTCAAATAGATTCAAAAATCTTAGTTAATTTAATTAATAAACAAGTTTCATTATGGAGATATGAGGAGGAAATCGAAGAAATCCTACAAATCATAAAAATTTTAGATTATACCATAAATCATATATATATAGAGGTTAACACATTGGCAGATGGATTAGCCAAGGAAGGTATAAAAAGAGGAGATCAAGAGTTTAATGAGGACACGCTACCAAAAAAATTTGTGGGAATAATAAAATTGGACCGCAAAGAACTTCCTTATTTTAGAAGGTTCTTAGAATAACATTTGTTTTTATATCTTTACTGTTCTTTTTGGTTTCGTTGCTACTAATATATGCAGGCTCGTATCTTAAAAGTCTTTCTGGTCCAGAGGGGTGATTAATCGGAACCGAGGTGAATAATTAAAAGGAATAAACTGGTAAGAAATCTAAGTATTTAGACTGTTGGTTTGGGACATTTTTCTTATCTATTTTACAGGTATTGAAGATGAATATTTAACTCAAAATGGGCAGAAAGCTGGGTATACAGCACAAGCACTAATCTATTTTTTATTTTCAGTTTGTTTGTTTGATGTACTTGCTGTTTTTCAGTTCAAAAACTGGTTTGAGATGGTTTTGGAAGTCTGTTATTTAGGCTCGGTGGTCTGTTTTATTAGATTTCTGTTTTTGGAGGTCTGTGTTAATTTTGATGGAAGTCTGTATTAATTTTAGAAGAGTCTTAGTCCGTGAGTCAGTATCTATTTATTATTTCTAATGGGCGAGCAGCAAAGGGAATTTAAAGATAGCTGGGATTGATTTTCAAGAGGAAGTATGCTACAAAGATCAAGAGATATACTCTTTGTTGTATTGGGTAAAGGAAAGGTAAGTAATGGATCATCTATTCAAAAGATCTTGATACTTTTGTTTTATGCAGGATTACCTTTAATATCACAAGTGGTAACGTCTAAAGAAATAGAAAAGAGAGTAGACATATACAAATGATAAAGAAGGAGCGAGGACATCAATTCTAAACGTAGATGCTAGACTGTTGAAGTTGCTAGGGACTGTTGAAATGCTGGACTGTTGAAGTTGTGAGGGAGCAGGCTGGTCGAAGCTGCTATAGGAAGCCACTTCATAAAGATTTAAAGTATCAAACATAGCATGGGAAAGAATTATACAAAGATCAATAGGGGGGCTTCTCTCACAGCATGATCTATTAAGAGAACCGAGATGCTGCACTTAATTAATGTATCACAAATAAAAAAAAATAAGAGTCATCATTTCAAATTGATTATAAACTTAGGAAAGATTATGAGTTAATTAAAATTAAGATTTAATACATACTAGCTTTAAAAATTGGGTGTAAAAGGGAAATGTGTAGATGTAACTTGTACAAACGGTATTCCTCCACCAAAAGAGATGGTTCTAATTAATAAATAAAACCTTTAAAAAGAAGAAGAAGAAGAATAAAGATGCTCTATTTTTTTGAAAAAATGCTCTCAACTTCTAGAGAGAGAAAGTTCAATTCTAGAGAGAGAAATTATCATTTTAGGGCAATTTGAGCTCAATTTTGAGCAAAAAATGGATGATTCGGATCATCTATTTAAAAAAAATCATTTAGTTCAATTTCCAATGGGACCACGCTTCTTTTCCCTAGTTTTGACGCAAAGGAGGCGTCGCCTACCATGTTATTCACCGAAGAAGAATTTCAAAAGCTTGTTGAACCATTCAAGCTAACACTAATCGGGAAGTTTTCCCATGGAAAGCTGAGCTATGAAGAGATATATGCGTTCATTGCATCATTGAAGCTACAACAAGTTGTGAAAATAGCCATATACAATGGGAAGCATGTCATTTTTCAACTCAAGGAAGAAGACGACTTCCTTAGGTTATGGTTAAGAGGGCAGTGGAGCGTGGCTGGATATCCCATGCGCATCCTCAAATGGTCGCCTGATTTTTCACCAGCTGTGGAGCCTGCAAGTGCCCTGGTATGGTTCACACTGCCTAAGCTTCCATTGCATTTATTCAGCAAGCATTTTCTGCATTCTATAGCATTATGCGTGGGTAAACCGTGGCTGATCGATGAGGCCATGACTTATATGACATGACCAAGTGCAGCTCGAATTCTTATCGAGGTTAACTGTAGGAAGCTTCCACCGAACAAAATATGGGTAGGCAAAGATTTAGAGCATGGATTCTGGCAGAATATAGTTCCAGAAAACATGCCATTTTACTGCTTAAATTGTTTTAAAATGGGTCACGCAGAGGGGCTTGTATATTGGCAGACATGAGGAAAAAGAAGGAGAAGGCATGGGTAAGGAAAGACGAGAGGAAGGGCGAAGCAGAAGATGGCCAAGAGGGAGGAGAGAAGTTAGAACAGGAGGCCAAAGAGGAAGAACGGGAAAATGAGAAGGAACCGATGGAGGAGAGAGAAAACGATGAAATGGAAGGAGAGGAGAGAGATGGGCTAGGAAGAGGGGAAGGGAGGATAAAGGTGAGTGATAGAAGCAATATGAAGGAAATTAGAAGATGGCTAGATAAAATACCAAGGGAGGTGGAAGGGGTAGAAAGAGTAGGGAGGAAAAGAACTAGGTTTAGAAGGAGGAAAAATCAGTTATTAGAACGAATAGAGCAACACAATTGGGCTGAGGATGACTTTCTTTCAGAAGAGGAAATGGAGGTAAAAAGTTGGCCATTGTCCAGCAACACCGATGAAGAAAACAAGCTGGATTTTAATGCACCAAGGGATGACCTATGGCTTAAAAAATAGAAATTTTGATACGAACCAAAATATAGAGAAAATGCCTTAGAAGAGATCATGGAATTAAACATTAGCTTAGAAAAGATAAAAAAAATAAAGAATGTAGAGCAAGCCCCACCGAGTACAAGTAAAACCATAAAAAATATGAAAAAATATGCTAACATGAAATATGAATCGAAATGCATTACTAGAGTGAAAGCCAAATACACTTAAAAATGAATAGCTTATATTGGAATATAAGAGGAGTAGCGAACGGTCCTACGATAAATAGGATTAGAAATTTAATTAAAATACACAAACTTAAAGTAGTAATTTTAGCTGAACCTATGGTAACTAAAGATCAGATAGAGAAATATAAAATGAGGATAGGCATGCAAAAGGCCTACTCGAATCACATCAGCAAATTATGGATCATGTGGAATAACCCCACAGACATTGGAATCTTATCAAAAAATGATCAAATAATAAGCTTTAAAATGAGTAAGCAGTTAGAGACTATTCTTATTTTAGTGGTTTACGCAAGTAACGCGAAAGAAAAAAGGAAAATTCTATGGCGCGAGATGAATAAATTAGCAGTTACGAAGTCCCCGTGGATTATAGGAGGTGACTTTAATACAATTAGAAGCACATCGGAGAAGAAGGGAGGTAGGATACAAGACCCGGTAGCAATGTCTCAGTTTAATGAGGCTATCGCAAATGCGAATTTAATGGAAGTAGAATACCTAGGTTCAGACTACACTTGGTGTAATAACTGGAAGAATAGGAGAGCGATCTGGTCGAGGCTCGATCGAGTGTTAGTCAATGCAAAATGGCTAGATGTTATGGGGGGAGTTAAAGTCCAGCACTAAGGTAGAACCTGCTTAGACCATAGCCCACTCTTGGTAAGCCTTCGAAAGAAAAAAGGAGGCCACAAGGTCTTCATATACCAAAATATGTGGGGCTTGCACAAGGATTTTGAGGTTATAGTTAAAAATGCATGGAAAAAACCAACATTGGGTAATCCTATGCAGATATTGGGACAAAAATTGAGAGCACTACGCTTGGCTCTTAATAAATGGAACAAGGAGGTGTTTGGTAATGTAACTATGAAAATTTAAGAGGCGAAGCAGAAAGTCGTAGCAGCAGAGAGTAAATATGAAGATAAAGAAGACGAGATAACCAGGACAGAAGTTAATAGAGCAAAAGCCGAATTAAAACTAAGAATGCATATGGAAGAAATTTACTGGAAGCAAAGAGCGAAAGTTAAATGGTTAAAAGATGGAGATAAAAACACGAAATTTTTTTATACAATGGCAAAAATCAAATCACAAAGACTAGGAATAAAAGGTCTTAAAAGAGCTAACGGAGAGTGGGTAGAAAAGGAAGAAGATATTAAAATTGAATTAGAAGGATTATTTAAAAGGCATCTAAGTGTGCTGAATATTAATAGAAACTTCACACTAATGGAGAAAATTAAAAAAAAGGTCACGCAAGAAGACAATAAAATTTTAGCAGAATTTCCTACGGAAGAAGAAGTGAAAGATGCAATATTTAATGCTAATAAAGATAGCACAGCAGGACTAGATAGTTGGAACAATGAATTTTTCCAGCGAAGCTGGAATATAATCAAAAAAGAAGTATTAGCAGCTATTAACTGGATATTTGTGGGTGTGGAAATCCCAAAAACATGGTCCAGTTCATATATAGTTTTGATTCCTAAAAAGACAAACCCACAAAAAGGAGAAGATTACAGACCAATCAGCTTATGTAATACCATATACAAAATTTTAGCTAAATTACTACAGAAAATATTGAGTAAGATTTTACCTTATATAATTGACCCTGAACAAGTAGGATTTGTTAAAAATAGGATGATGATGGAAAACATCAAAAATGATAAGAGATATAGGGGCTAAGGTGAGAGGTCATAATGTAATCATGAAACTAGATTTAGCAAAGGCATTTGATAGAGTGGAATGGGATACACTATGTTATATAATGAGAAGAATGAGGTTTTCGGAATTTTGGATAGATATTATATATAGATGTATATCTAGTGAATAGGTAAAAATTCTTATAAATGGCTAGGCATGTGAAGAATTTAAACCAACCAGAGGTCTCAGGGAGGGGGACCCATTGTCTCCCTCTTTGTTCAATATTTATTTAGAACTCTTCATAGTAAACTTAAAGGAGAAGGTCAGAAATGGCAGCATCTTAGCATATAAACAGCCCAAAGATACACCATTAATATGCTGCTTGGCATATGCAGACGATGTGATTATATTCACAAACGCCAGTAGCAGATCAATAGAAAATCTGATGGGGCTCATACAAACACTAGAAGAGGAAACATGACAAAAGTTAAATAAGAACAAATGCCAATTTGTGATAGCAGCCAAAACACCAAAAAACATTGCTCACGGGATTAAAAGGGTCACAGGATTTGTGCAGTGCAAAGGAGCATTAATGTATCTGGGATGACGGATTTATGAAGGAAGAGTAAAGGAGCAATACTTTTCCTTTTTATTGGATAAGGCAAAAAATTACCAGTTGGAAAAAGACTTATTAAATATGGCAGGAAGAATCACTTTAATTACTCATGTGCTACATAGTTCTTTAATACATATCTTAATGACGGCACAACCTCCAATTATAATAATAAATAAATTAGAGAGAGAAATGGATAATTTTCTAAGGGGAAAAAGGGAAGGGAAGAATAAGCTACACTGGAAAAGATGGAGAGATTTATTTTACCAAAAAGAGGAGGGAAGTTTAGGCTTTGTCAGCCTAAAAGATACAGCCAAAGCATGGGCATGCAAAAATTGGTGGGGGGTTAAAAAAGACGAAAATATCTGGGCGGCATTCATGAAAGCTAAATATGGGTTAGGAAATAATGCATTTAAAAATACGAAAAAAACATCTAAAAGCTGGAAATTGATGTGTGAACAATAGAACATTGTAGAAAAACACATAATACTAACGAAAAGTGGGTGGAAATGGATATTAAATCCAAATGGAAACTTCACATTAAAAAGTGCTAAAGAGCTAGTACGAAGCAGAAGACCCTTACAATCTCACGTATTCTAGAAAAAGGATTTGCCACAAAAAATAAATGTTTTTTTTGGAAAATTATGTCAGACATTGTCCCTGTAGATGCGAACATTCAGAAGAAATGAATAGAACTAGCATCCAGATGCGAATGCTGTCATCAAGATATAGAAAGCTCGTATCACCTATTTTCTAAGGGTAAAATAGCAGCAAGAGTATGGAATAAATTAGAAATTGAAGCAGATATTGAAAGAAGCACAGTTACATTGAAAAACATGCTAAAAAACTGGTCAAAAAAACAAACAAAGAATAATATCTTAAAATGGATGAGAAGCTACTTTCCACATATTGCGCTTTGGTGCATATGAAAAGCTAGAAATAGAAGTAGATTTGATAATGTAAAAATGGAACATAATGATATCCTGGAAGAAATCAAAAAAGAAATTGCATTCATCACTGCTTGCAGCCCAATAAAAGTGAAAAACAGGGAAATAAATGAAGAAAGAATGAAGGAATGGCATCTGGCAACAATAGTTAGAAAAATGCCAGCTATTAAAATTGTCAACTGGAATAAACCTGTGCATGGCAGTCTAACACTAAATACTGATGGGAGCTTTAAGAGAGAAATGGGAGAAGCTAGTTGAGGAGGGTTAATAAGAAACGCGGAGGGAAATGCACTAAAAGCATTCACATTAAGGACTACAGCATCCTCTGCCTTGCATGCAGAAATTATAGCCCTAAAAAAGGGCTTGCAAATTTGTAAAGCAAATAATTATCTAAGGATTCAAGCACAAGTGGATTCAAAATATTAGCGGAACTAGTGCAGGGAAAGATATATTTATGGCAATTTGAAAAAGACTTTGAAAATATTAAAAATATTTTAAGAGAAATAAAAGGAGAAATAAAGCATATTTATAGGGAAGCTAATGCGATTGCAGACAGATTAGCTGAGGAAGGAATGAAAAAAGGGACCCAAGAATTTAGAGGGGAGGATATACCAGATAAATTCATAGGCCTGATAAGATTAGATAAAACTGCATTTCCGTATATTAGAATTCAAAAATTATGAATTAATTTAAAAAAAAGAGAGAAGGGAAGGGAAATAACACTTATTTAAGCCTTGTAAAGGGCTGAAAATGTTTGCTAATGCACTGTTTTGTAGTTGGCAGGGAGATAAGAGAAGAGTTATACGGCTTCCTGGTCCTGAGGGAAATAGAAAAAGGAAAGAGCTTGTAAATCAATATATTGTTTGGTTGTGTTTTCTTGTTTAATTTTCAGGTTAAAGCTTCAATCGAATGTATGGAATATGCAAGGCTGTTGTTTGGTTATGTTTTCTTTTAAAACCTTTCATGACCCCCTCTAGACCCTGGTCTAGAAGGGTCATGAAAGAATTTTAACTTAATATCTATGAAAGTTTGTTTTTCAGCTCAGGCTAAGTGAAAGAAAGATAGGCTAGACAAGATTAGAGAGGCATGAAAATGGCTGGCTATGTTGGCTTCGTTTTGAGGAACCTGTTAGGAGTAAGTATAGGTACTTAAAAGGATGTGGCTGAGTCTGTTTTTGAGTATGTCCGAGTCTGTTTTGAGTGGGAAAGCTGGAATTTTATAAGTTACCATGATGCAGTTGGTGGCTGCACATGGTGTATGTGATTGGTCTTGTCTGTAAATAGATAAGTAAGTAAAGTCTGTAAGAGTCAGCATGTGAGTTGGTCTTGAGTCAGTTGCAAATATTGGAAGAATGGAGATAGATGACTCCTTGAAGAATGCAACGAAAGAAAGCTTCACGGTGCATAAGGGACAAGATAAGCATTTCCTGACTCAGATATAAGGCAAAAGATGGGAGCATTTATAAAGACTAAAGCATGGAAAGAGATGGACCCAAATAAATAGGGCCTTGGCAGAATACATGTTCTTAAAGATACAAAAGGAGATCAAGCAAGCCTATTAGGCAAAAGATAGAAGGATATCTCATTAACTCAAATTTCGTTTAATTTTAGATTAGGTTAAAAGTGGGTGTAAAGGGATAAGGGTAGAAGTAGTTTGTAAAAATGGTATTCCTCCGCCAAAAGAGAGGGTGATAATAATAATAAAACAACCTTTAAAAGAAGAATAAGAATAAGAATAAGAATAAGAATAAGAAGAAGAAAAAAAAAGAAAAAGAATAAAAAAACGTCTTCTTTTTTACAAAAAACGCTCTCAACTTTCTAGAGAGAGAAATTTTTTCTAGAGAGAGAAACTGTAATTTTTGTGGAGGAAGAAGCAAATTTTTAGCTGTTTTTGAAGGTTATGGATTTCTTAGTTAATAAGAAGTCATTTTCGGATTTTTTTAAGAAGACCGCGCCTCATTCTTCTTCCTCAGACACTCAAGAAAAAAAAATATCGGGGAACCCCCGATATTTTTTTCTACCGATGACCTTCGAATGCTCTCTGAACCTCATAGACACACACTTGTGGGTAAATTCTCGCACGGTAGACCTCGTATCGATGATGTTCACTTCTTCTTTGAATCATTGAAGCTCAAAGCTTTGATCAAAATCGGGCTTTTAGATGATAAACACGTGCTGTTACAACTACATTCCGAAGAGGATTTTCATCGTTTATGGTTGAAAGGTGTCTGGTATATCATGGGTTATCCCATGAGAACGTTCAAGTGGACTCCAAACTTCACGACGAATGAAGAATCCTCCTTGGCCCCAGTATGGCTGTTGTTTCTCATGCTTCCGATTCATCTATTTGATAAGTATGCTTTATACCGTATTGCTTGTGTGCTTGGCTCTCCTCTTCTTCTTGATGGTGCGACTGCAACAGTCTCTAGACCGAGTGTTGCATGTCTTTGTGTTGAGGTGGACTTACAGA
This sequence comes from Sapria himalayana, assembly GCA_029783825.1. NCBI lineage: Eukaryota > Viridiplantae > Streptophyta > Magnoliopsida > Malpighiales > Rafflesiaceae > Sapria > Sapria himalayana. The sequence goes on from JAREIK010003462.1 coordinate 132,673, forward strand.
AGCCGTTACCTAATCGTATCTGGATTGGAAGTATAAATGGAGGGGGATTTTGGCAACAAATTATCCCAGAATACCTCCCTCCATTCTGCTCTTGCTGCAAAAAGATGGGTCACGGTATAGAGGTTTTCTTAGTGAACAAAAAAAGAACAGATGATAAACTAAAACAAGAGGATAGAAAAATGGCAATAGGTAGAAGAGGAGAAATGATTAGATATCAAAAAAAATTACAGAATACTCACACTGCTCAACTAGAAATACAGAATGGTGAGGTTGAAGAACTAAAACTAATTGAATATAACAAACCGAATATTGAAGATGAAAGGGCAGAAATAGAAGAGGTTAAGAGGAGGGAGATGATTAGAAAAATTTTAGAACTAAATAAAAGAACCAGAATTCAAATGAAAACTAAATCCCAAAGGAATAAAAGTTGGGCTGTCCTTGCTGAAGAGGATTCGGAGGAAGAAATTAAAATAAAAAGCTTGACTTCCCTCTATACGGATGGGGAGGACAATGAGCTGAAGGTGAGAACAACTAAAGATGATATAAATATAGAAAATTTTAAAACAAAACAAAAAATGGGAAACAAGGATTGGGCAATTGAAGACTAAAAATAATGGCAATCCAAGTTAATAGAGAATGGAAAGTGGAGAAAGGAGGAGAATTAAGTTCACTTAGAAAACCAAGAAACATGAACAAATACTTAAATGAAATATATGAGACCAAATGCACTACTAGAGCGCAAGCCAAGTCCATAAATAATGTATAATTACATTTATTAGAATATAAGGGGAATTGCAAATGTCCCTTCAAGAAATAGATTAAAAAAACTAATATACATGCATAAAATTAACCTCGTTTTAATTGCTGAACCGATGGTGGAAAAAACTCAGCTAGAACACTTTAAAATTACTTTAGGATTTAATCATGGTTATACGAATAATAACGGTAAAATCTGGATAATGTGGAAAAATAATTTAGACATAAAAATATTAAAAGATACTAATCAAATAATAAACCTGAGTCTAAGTCAAAATGAAAATGAAATAATAACGATAGTTTATGCCAAAAATAAAAGAGAGGAGAGGAAAGAATTATGGGAGGAAATGAGAAAAATTGCCTTGGAAAATAAGCCCTGGATAATAGGTGGAGACTTCAATACGATTAGAAACTTTAATGAAAATAAGGGTGGTAGATCACCAAATAAGAGAGGTATGGCTCACTTTAATGATATAATAAATAAAACTAATCTAATAGAAGCTAAATTTAATGGCTCATCTTTCATATGGTGCAATAACTGGAAAAAGAATGGCACAATATGGGCAAGATTAGACAGGGTCTTATTTAATCTGAAATGGTTAGAACAATTTGGTTCTACAGAGGTCAAACACCTAAATAGAACTTGCTCTGATCATAGTCCTTTATTGATATATTGTTAAAAAAAACAACTTACACAGGAGGTTCCTTTAGATTTCAAAATTCTTGGTGTTTACATCATGAATTCTTGAATAAAATAAGGGACTCCTGGAATATTGAGGTTACAAGAAACCCGATTCAAATTCTAAATAACAAATTGAGTAGATTAAAGGTTGAATTAAAAAAATGGAATAAGGAAACATTTGGAAATATAACTAAAAATATAAAAGACACAAAAGAGTTAGTACTAAAAAGTGAAATAGAATTTGAAATAGACCAAAGCATAAACAATAGAAGAGCTCTTAGTAAGGCACAAGCGGAATTAAAATTAAAACTTTTAATGGAGGAAATATTATGGAAACAAAAAGTGAAAATTAAATGGTTGAAAGAAGGAGATAAAAACACAAAGTTTTTTCAAAATGCTGCTAAACTAAAATATCAAAAACATAGAATTAGGGGCATAAAAAACAATAAGAATGTATGGCTTGAAAAATACTTAGATATACAAAATTACTTTACAATGTTTTTTGAAAATCACTTAGGTTGAATAAGTGAGCTAAAAGGTAACACACTTATACAAAACATTGAGAATAAAATTACTTTAGATGATAATAATATGCTTACAAAATTCCCTGAAGAAGAAGAAATCAGAACCGTAATTTTTAGTATGAACAAAGACAGTGCAGCTAGCCCAGATGGTTGGAATAATTGATTCTTTCAGGTTTGTTGGGAAATAATAAAAAAAGATTTAGAAAATGCCATAAATAGCATATTCTGTGGAGCTGAAATAGGAAAGAAATGGGGTAGTTTTCATTTTATTCTCATTCCAAAAGTAGAAAATCCACAGAAAGGTGAGGTCTTTAGGCCAATTAGTCTTTGTAATTCAATATATAAAATTTTAGCCAAAATTCTGCAAAATAGATTAGCATTGCTATTACCTAAAATTATTTCAGAAGAACAAACTGGTTTTATGAAAAATAGATTGATTATGGATAATATCTGCTTGGCAAAAGAAATGTGTAGAGAAATAGGAAATAAAACAAGAGGTAATAATGTATTAATTAAGCTAGATCTTTCCAAAGCATTCGATAGAGTTGAATGGAGTATTCTCTGTTCAACAATGAGAAAAATGGGTTTCTCTAAAATATTGATAGATCTGATTTACAGATGTATATCAAACACATGGGTAAGAATTATAACAAATGGGAAAGTAGGAAAGGAAATAAAGCCAGTTAGAGGTTTAAGACAAGGTGATCCGCTCTCGCCATCACTATTTAACATTTTTCTGGAACTCTTGATAGTTAATCTTAAAAATAAAATGATAAATGGCATGATAGGCACAATTATACTGCCGAAGAACACCCCACTTGTAAGTTGTTTGGCATATGTAGATGATGTAATGATATTCACTAATGAATGTGGTAAATCATTAAGTAATCTGATAGATTTATTAAAATGCATGGAGGAAGAAACAAGTCAAAAATTAAATAAAAAAAATGTCAAAATATGATATATTATAAAGCCCCAACTGCATTATCACATAGAATTAAAAATATCACAGGTTTCTCTCACAAAAAAGGAGAAATGATTTATTTAGGTTGCCTGATTTATGAAGGAAAGTTCAAGATAGAATACTTAGCACTTCTAATAAATAAATTAAAAAAAAAATTTCAGGATGGAAAGAAGAATGTCTAAGTAAGGGGGGCAGAATAACTCTTATAAAACATGTTTTAGAAAGTTTAATAATGCATAATATTATGATCACGTAGCCTTCAAGCAAACTTATAAAAGAAATTGAAAAAGAATTAGCCAATTTTTTGTGGGGTAAAAAAGAGGGTAAACATAAACTTCATTGGAAAAAATGGAGGGATTTATGTTAACCTGTTCAAGAAGCCGGTCTAGGCTTTTTCAATATCATTGACTTAACTAAGGCAGGGGCAAGCAAGAGATGATGGAACTTAAAAGAAAATGAAAGTTTATGGTCTAAATTTATGCGGGCAAAGTACTGCATAAAGGACGATACTAATAAAGTAAAAAATAAAAATAGGAGTTCACATGTTTGGAATCAAATGATTAAACAAAGGGATTTAGTTGAAAATTACTCTAAGCACACGAAAAAAGGATGGAGATGGTCCTTAAATCCGGAAGGCACATTTTCGCTTAAAATAGTGAAAAATGTCTTAAGAAAAAAGAATAAAGAACAAATATTATTCAAATGGGCTTGGAATAATGACAATCCACAAAAAATTAAAACTTGTAGGTGGAGAGTTTTATCTAATATTATCCCAATTTATAATAATTTAAAGTAGAAAGGAATTCAGCTAGTTTCTTGATGTGAATGTTGTTTAAATGAGATCGAAACATTAGATCATCTTTTTTCAGAAGGGAGAGTAGCAACAGAAATATGGAAACGATTAGCATTAGAAATGCAGATAAAATATGAACATCTCCCACTAAAATGTAGATTTAAAAAATGGTGTAACTCAAAAGTTCCTAGCATGGCACAGAAATGGATTAAAATTAATGTTCCACCAATAGTTATCTGGTGCATTTGGAAAGCTAGGAATAAAAGTAGATTCGAGGGGCATAATATGAGGGTGGAAGATATCTGGAAAGAAATAAAAGAGGAAACAAGAAGAATTTCAGAGATATGCCCTATAAAAACTCAAGGTTCAAAGATGGATAAGGATACTTTACATTTTTGGAAACTAAAAGAAAAACCGCCAAAGCATTTTAAAATAATTAGCATAAGATGGGAAAAACCAGCAAGAGGAATTTTTACCTTAAATACAGATGGTAGTTTTGATAGAGATATGGGGGAAGCTGGAGGAGGAGGAGCAATTAGAAACTCGGAGGGGAAGTTAATATTAGCTTTCACAAGGAGATTACAAGCATCATCGGCTTTACATGCCGAGATATTAGCACTAAAAGAGGGGATAAGAATATGTAAAAACTTAGACATTAATATCGTAGATATTCAAATTGACTCAAAAATAGTTGTAAATCTAATTAAAAAACAGTCATTTATGTGGAAATATGAAAATGAGATAGAAGAAATTCTGCATGATTTAAATTCTCTAGATTTCACCATAAAACACATCTTTAGAGAAGCTAACGCCTTGGCGGATGCATTATCTAAAGATGGTAGAAAGAGAGGAGATCAGGAGTATAAGGAAGATAACTTACCAAAAAAGTTTATTGGCATTATTAAATTAGATAGCAAGGATTTCCCTTATATTAGGAAAATTAAAAATAATAGTTTTTAGTTACAAGGGCTATTTTGTGTTTATTATGTGTGTGCGTGTTATCTGTATAATTAATAAACAGAATAAAGTTCCTACCCTCATGGTTCCATCCTGGTCCTGAGGGATGTTTACTATGATGGTTGGGATACACTAAAGTACTATCGGGTAAGTTCTCAGGCTTTAAAAAGACAATAATAGCAGATTTTTATATTATGTACTGTGATTTTTCTGTTTTACAGACTTTAAAAAAAAAGAATTGTAACATTGCAGAGTTAATTTTGAAGGATCAATAGATGGGGTATTTGATATTAGAGCATAGTATATATATGCATGTAGATTTTTCTTGCAGGTAACTAAGTATTTGATTGATACATAGCTGGACAAAAGATAGTGTCTGCTGTCTTTTGGTTTACTTTTCTTATTATATGTGTATGGAGTCTGTGTAGGGAGTCTGTGTTATTTGTTAAAAGTGATCTGCTGTGTTTTTGATGAGTCTGTGTTTCTTTAGAAAAGTTGCTGGAAGTCTGTTTATTTTAGTTGAGATGTGTTAAGTATGGAGTCCATGTAAAGTAATGTAATAGTAGAGTAAATGAAGATCAAAGATTAAAAACATGGAGGGAGGCAGCCAAACAAGGAACTCTCACAGCTCAAGATATGGAAAGATACAGAAGTTGCTGAATTTTCTGGTTGAAATATCTAGGTATTGGTGGTAAATGAGCTATCATGTTATACGGATATTATGCTCTTGATTTTATGCAGGCTGGAATATTTGAAGGATAAGCAGAAATTAAAAGATATGAGCTGCTGATTAACAAGTACATCTGGCAGAATCTTGATATATGAGTCAAAAGCAGCTAAGCAGAAATTAAATGAGGCACGAACATACATGCTGATATTCAAGGCAGGATACATTAAAAAAGCAGTAGAATTCCAACATTTCTCAAAGATTATATATTACAAGAATAATTCCAGCATGAAGCAGAATTCCACCTGAAATTAAAAAAGCTAAGTAGAATTACAGCATGAAGAATCAAAGATCATATATTACAAGATATTGAAGAGTCATGGACTCTAAAAAAGTCTGCACCAATCATTGCAAGACGAATAAAGATTCATCCTTGTTATCATTAGAAAGAAGATTCAATCCTCGAAACTTAAAGGAAGAATTCAAGAATCTCAAAAGCATTTCTCAATAAATTTATACACTTAGATTGATGTAATTCTTAAAGTTTTTGTTAAATAATGGGTGTAATAAGGTTAAGGGTAGAAGTTAGTTTGTAAAAATGGTATTCCTCCGCCAAAAGAGATGGTTATAAATAATAAATAACGCTTTAAAAAAAGAAGAAGAAGAAGAAGAAGAAGAAGAAGAAGAAGAAGAAAAAGAAAAAGAAAAAGAGAAAAAATGTCATTTTTTTCTTTGAAAAACGCTCTCAACTTTCTAGAGAGAGAAAATTTGATTTCTAGAGAGAGAAACTACGATTTTTGAAGGAGAAGAAGCAAATTTTAAGCTGAATTCAATGGAAATGGATTACTTAACAAATAAGAAATCCTTTTCGGATTTTTTTAAGAAGACCGCGCAAACAGTGTCTTCTTCCTCGGTGATTCACGCAAAAAATATCGAGGAACCCTCGATATTTTTTTCGGCCGAAGATTTATAGAAGCTAACTGAACCTCATAAACTCACTCTCGTGGGCAAATTCTCACATGGGCGACCGCGTATTGATGATGTTCATGCTTTTTTTGATTCTTTGAAGCTCAAAATGTTAATTAAAATTGGAGTCATCGACGACAAGCATGTTCTGTTACACCTATATTCAGAGGAAGATTTTCATTGATTATGGCTTAAAGGCGTCTGGTATATCATGGGTTATCCCATGAGAACATTCAAATGGACACCTAACTTTTCTACAAAGGAAGAATCTTCGGCTGCTCCGGTATGGTTCTTGTTTCCCATGCTCCCGATACACTTCTTCGATAAATATGCATTATATCACATTGCATGCACTTTGGGCTCTCCTCTTTTACTCGATGGTGCCACTGCTACACTATCCAGGCCAAGTGTAGCACGAATATGTGTGGAGGTGGATTTACAGAAACCCATTCCTTCTAGAATCTGGAATGGAGACACAAATGGAGGAGGTTTCTGGCAGCAAGTTATTCCAGAAAACCTTCCATCCTTCTGTGCATGTTGCAGGAAACTGGGACATAGTTTAGATGATTGTTTGGTGAGGAAAAGAAGGGCCAAAGATAAACATAGGAGAGACGATAGAATGATGGCAGCAGGGAGGAGGGGAGAGATAGTTACATATCAAAAAAAACCACAATTTACACAAACTGCTCACTTAGAAGAATAGAATGATGAAGTTGATAAATTAAAATTAATTGAATATAAGAAGGAGGAGGCTGAAGAAGATAAGGCATCACTTGCTATTGAGGAAACAAAAAGAAGAGAAATATTTAAAAAATTTTCAGATTTAAATAAAAGAACTAGAATTTACATGAGAAATAAAACAGATAAAAATAATGGTTGGGCAGTCCCTATAGAAGATTACTCGGATGAAGAACCTGAGATAAGAAGCTTGACTTCTCTCTACATGGATGGGGAAGAGAATGAGCAGAAAGCTCAAACATATAGAGATGATATAGGCATAGAAAAACTAAAACAGAAAATGGGGAGTAAGGAGTGGGCAATTGAAGAAATAAAAATTATGGCAATTCAAATGGGTAGGGATTGGAAAGCAGAGAGAGGAGGAGTTTTAAGCTCCTTAAAAAAACCAAGGAATATGAAAAAAATACATAAATAGAACATATTAAACTAAATGCACAACTAGAGCGCAAGCAAAAACATTAATAATGTTTAATTACATATATTGGAATATAAGGGGAGTTGCAAATCTCTCCTCAAGAAATAGAATAAAAAAATTGGTATATATGTATAAGATTAATCTCATAGTATTAGTTGAGCCTATTGTAGATAAAATTCAGCTAGAAAATTCTAAAGAATTATTAGGTTTTGAAAAGGGGTATGCTAATAATAATGGTAAAATCTGGATTTTATGGAAAAATCAATTAAACATAAAAATTCTAAAAGAAACTGATCAATTAATCAATTTAAGTTTTAGTCAGGATGTCAAAGAAATAATTACGATAGTTTATGCAAAAAATAAAAAAGAAGAGAGAAAAGAATTATGGGAGGAAATGCAACAAACATTTAAAGAGAAGAAGCCATGGATTATAAAAGGTGATTTCAACACAGTGAGAAATTTTAAAGAAAAGAAGGGCGGAAGATCCCCAAATAAGATATCTATGGCTCACTTTAATGATATTATAAATAAAACCAACCTAAAGGAGGCTAAATTCTTAGGCTCACCTTTTACTTGGTGCAACAACTGGAAAAATAAAGGTATAATATGGGCGAGATTAGATAGAGATTAGATAGAGTTTTACTGGGTCCACAGAAGTGAAACATTTATATAGAATTTGCTCTGATCACAGCCCAATTTTAATTACCATTAAAAATATAGTTCCCACGGGAAGATTCTTTAGCTTTCAGAATTCCTGGTGTTTACATCATGACTTCTTGAATAGGGTAAAGGAATCCTGGAACAAAGAAGTAGCAGGAAACCAGATTCAAATCCTGAATAATAAGCTATATAGATTAAAAGTAGATTTAAATAAATTGAATAAGGAAACTTTTGGAAATATAAATAAGAATATAAAAGATGCAGAAGATTTAGTTTCAAAAAGAGAATTAGAATTTAAATTAGATCAAAATATAAACAATAGAAAAGCCTTGAGCAAAGCACAAGCAAGATTAAAATTATATTTATTAATGGAAGATGTTTTCTGGAAACAAAAATCTAAAATTAAATGGCTTAAAGAAGGAGATAAGAATACAAATTTTTTTCAAAAAGTAGCTAAACTTAAACTTCAGAAGCATAGAATTAGAGCCATAAAAGATAATGAGGGAAAGTGGATGGACAAGGATACAGATATTCAGAATTATTTGGAAAATTTTTTTGAAAAATAATTAAATGGAAATAGTGCCCTAATAGGAAACACACTTATACAGAACATAGAAAATAATATCACAGTTGAAGATAATATCATGTTGACCAAATTTCCAGCAGAAGAAGAAATTAAAGTAGCTATTTTCACTATGGACAAGGATAGTGTGGAGGCCCTGACGGATGGAATAATTGCTTCTTTTAGGTATGTTGGGAGATAATTAAAAAAGATATAGAAAATGCTATAAATAGCATTTTTTGTGGAGCTGAAATAGGAAAGAAGTGGGGAAGATTTCACATTATTCTCATTCCTAAAATAGATAATCCACAAATAGGGGAAGATTTTAGACCAATTAATCTTTGTAATTCGATATATAAAATCTTAGCCAAAATATTACAAAATAGGTTAACATTAATATTACCCAAAATTATTTCTAAAGAACAAACAGGTTTTATGAAGAAAAGAATAATAATGGAAAATATTTGTCTAGCAAAAGAAATGTGTAGAGAAATATGAACTAAAACAATAGGACATAATGTAATAATAAAATTAGATTTATCCAATGCATTTGATAGAGTGGAATGGGACACTCTATGCTTCATCATGCGTAAAATGGGTTTTTCTGAAATATGAATAGATTTGATATATAAATGTATATCTAAAACATGAGTTAAGATTATTACAAATGGAAAAGTAGGAGAAGAAATAAAACCGATTAGAGGCTTAAGACAAGGAGATCCACTCTCTCCTTTGTTATTTAATATTTATCTAGAAATTCTAATAGTAAATCTTAAAAATAAAATGAAGAAAGGCATCATTGGAACATTTAGACAACCAAAAAATACTCCAATAGTCAGTTGTCTCGCATATGCAGACGATGTAATGATCTTCACCAATGGAAGTAGTAGATCATTACATAATTTGATAGATTTGTTAAAATGCCTAGAAAATGAAACAGGTCAAAAATTAAATAAAATAAAATGTCAAAATATAATTTCTCATAAAGCACCAACGGCACTATATCATAGAATTAAAAATATTATAGGTTTCTCCCAGAAAAAATGAGAGATTATTTACTTGGGCTGTCCGGTGTACGAAGGTAAACTCAAGATTGAATATTTAGAATTTTTAATAAATAAATTAAAAAGAAAAATTTCGGGATGGAAGGAAGAATTTTTAAATATGGGTTGGAGAATAACATTAAAAAAACATATTTTAAAAGCACATTAATGCATAATATTATGGGTACTCAACCCCCAATTAAATTTATTAAAAAAATTGAAAAATAATTTTCAAACTTTTTGTGGGGTAAAAAAGAGGGCAAATATAAACTACATTGGAAAAAATGGAAAGACTTATGTTATCTTGTTCAAGAGGCTGGTTTGGGATTTGTTAATCTCATTGATTTAGCTAAAGCATGGGCAAGCAAAAGATAGTGGAGATTAAAAGAAAATGATAGCTTATTGTCATAATTTATGAGAGCAAAATACTGTATAAATGATGATACTAATAAAGAAAAAAGGGTAAGCAAGAGTTCTCAGTTTTGGGTGCTAATGCTTAAACAAAGAGAACTAGTGGAGAAACATTTTAAACTTACAAATAAAGGATGGAGATGGACCTTAACACCAGAAGGAACATTCTCACTTAATTCAGCCAAAAATGCAATAAGGAAAAAACAAGAAGAGAAAATATTATTCAAATGGATCTGGAATAATGATAATCCGTAAAAAATTAAAATTTCACATGGAGGGTCATGTCTAATATCATTCCAATTGATATTAATTTAAAAAAGAAAGAAATTCAGATAGTTTCTAGATGTGACTGTTGTGCAAATGAGATGGAAACACTTGATCATCTCTTCTCACAGGGTAAAATAGCAACAAAAATATGGAAGAAACTAGGAATAGAAATGCATATAAAATATGAACAACTTAATCTCAATTGCAGACTTCAAAAATGGTTTAAATTGAAAGCTACAAGCTCTGCACAGAATTGGATTAAAAATAATGTCCCTCAAATAGCTATCTGGTGTATCTGGAAGGCCAGAAATAAAAGTAGATTTGAGGGTCAAAGCATGTCAATAGAGGATATCTGGAAGGATATAAAAGAGGAGACAAGAAAAATTTCAGAGTCTTATCCATTAAATTCACAGGGCTCGAAGTTAGATAAAGATACTTTAAATTACTGGAACTTAAAAGAAAAACTATTTAAACAATTTAAAATAAGTCATAAAATGGGAAAAACCATCGAAAGAAAGCTTTGCTTTAAATACAGATGGCAGCTTTTATCGAGATATAGGAGCAGCAGGAGGAGGAGGCGTAATAAGAAACTTTGAGGGTAATGTGCTCTTAGCCTTCACGAGGAAGTTTCAAGCATCATCGGCACTTCATGCTGAAATATTAGCTTTGAGAGAGGGTATAAGAATATGTAAAAATAATGACATTAAAAAAATAGATATTCAAATAGATTCTAAAATCATTGTTAATTTAATTAACAAAAAGACATTAATACGGAGATATGAATATGAAATAGAAGAAATTTTATATGAAATAAATTCATTAGATTTTACTATAAAACATATTTTTAGTGAGGCTAATGCTTTAGTGGATTTATTAGCCAAGGATGGAAGAATCAAAGGAGATAAGGAGTATAATGAATTGACTCTTCCAAAAAAATATATAGGCACAATAAAAATGGACAGTAAAGAACTTCCTTACATTAGGAAGATAAGAGTATGATTTGTTAATTTCTGTTTTTTAGTTATTTTTTTGGACCTGCTGTATACTAATCATATGCAGATAAGGATATAATTAATCACCCTGGCCCTGAGGGGTGATTCCTACAAATCTATTGAAGCTATCAATGATGCACTGATTGGAAAGATTTGTGTTACTTAAAATGAGGTAGGTTTGGTTCTAATCAAAAGTCAACAACTAATTGAGTTCTCGAAGGTCAGTTAAGCTGTCATAATATATATTTATTGGGAAGGGTTAATAAGGTAAGGGATGGGGAAAACATAGGTAGTTAGCATTTTCTTTCTATGCAGGTCTTCAGCTACAAGAAGGGGATTAAAGCAGAGCAAGGACTACAGTTCTTTACTGTTTCTGTAGTGTTGTTGCCTTGGAGTCTGTAATGTTTTGCTGTCATGGAGTATGTGTTATTAATGTTTCTGTTATGGTGGTTGATGTGTTAATAAGGTTGCTGTAGTTTTATTATTATGCCCTGGAAGTCTGTAATTTTTGGTCTGTTATTTCATCGGTCGACTACACTCATGCAAAAAATAAAAATGAATGAAGCAATCAAGGCTCAACAGAAAAATAAAGATGAAAGTATGCTTGTTATCAAGATGGTTTCACATACAAAGATAGCATTGACCAGAGACTACATATTGTAAGGCTGGAATCAAGCATTATGAAGCCAGAACACGGGTCAAGCAAGGAGGAAGAAGAAAAATTATATTTTAATAGCTAATTTGAAATGCATACGGGTAATGAGGGAATTGGGTATTATAATGATAAGGATATAATATACTTGATCCTATGCAGATTAGCCAAAGAACAGGTTTGCAGCAGATCATATACGGATTTGTAAGAGATTGAAACAACAATAATAGCAAAACTAAGAAAGGAACAAAGAGAGTGAAAGATTTTCTTAAAGAAAGCTAGGGGAGGAACGTAAAAGCATAATATATACTTCAAAGGCTTCAAAGAGAAATGGTGAGAGAGTCTTCAAATCATTAAAGAAAAATTCGAGGAGCTGAAATGATCAGATAAGTCATTATTGAACTACTAGGAATTAAAGCACAAATTGTATCATTATAAATAAAACTAAGTTACATAGTTTTTCTTTTTTAGTAATCAGAATTGGGTGTAAAAGGGTAAAGGGTAGATATAGCTTGTAAAAATAGTATTCCTCCGTCAAAAGAGAGGGTTATAATTAAAAAGAAGAAGAAGAAGAATAAGAATAAGAAGAAAAGAAGAAGCAGGTTTTTTTCTAAAAAAATGCTCTCAATTTTAGAGAGAGAACATTTCACTTTTTAGAGAGAGAAAATCACCATTTCTGCTCAATTCAAGCTTCATTTTAGGTCAAAATGGAGCAAAGTGACTTATTATCAAATAATAAGTCCTTTGCTTCAATTTTAAAAGAGCCTGCGCCTGCCCCTCCAAGTTTCGGTAACAAAAATGGGAACCCCGCGGTCTTCTTCACTTCGGAGGAAATTCAAAGGCTTGTTGTGCCATTCGATTACACGTTAGTCGGGAAATTTTCCAATGGCAGACCTCACGCACATGATTTACAGTCGTTTATTGTTTCCTTGAAGTTTAAAGGTCAGGTTAAGTTCGCCGAGTTGATGCGAAGCATGTGATTCTGCAATGTCATATGGAAGATGACTTCCATCGTCTATGGCTAAGGGGAGTGTGGCAAGTAAGTGGTTATCCTATGCGAATTCTGAAGTGGACAATGAACTTCAGCCAAAATGAGGAAGCTCCTATAGCCCCGGTATGGTTTTGCTTACCTAATCTACCACTATTTCTGTACAATAAGCATTCTCTATTCTCCATCTCTTCTTGTCTAGGTAAAACTATGTTACGGGATGAGGCAACAGCCTCTATGACACGGCTCAACAATGTAAGGGTATGTGTAGAATGCAACTTATTAGCACAGCCACCAAACAGAATCTAGATAGGCAGTGGAAAAGGGCATACTGAGGGGTTCTGGCAATCTGTAACACCAGAGAACCTACCACATTACTGCCTAGCATGTAAAAGATTAGGCCATAATAGGGAAAGTTGTAGGCAAGGGGTAGAGGAGAAGGGGCAGAATGATAGAGGAAGGGAGGTTAAAAATGGATTAGGAAGGTGGACCTGAAAGAAAACATGGAAGAGATGCAGGAAAGGAGAGAACTACTTGACATTACTCAAGGAAATCCATGGGAGAGTTTAGAATAGAAAGTGGGCAGTAATAAAAAATCAGTAAGGTTAGAGGAGGAAGGAGATAGTTATTTAGTGGAGGAAATAGAGGAAAGTTTAGATGGGGGGGGGGGGAGAGGGAGATAAAAATGAGGGTTGGGAGGAAGTAAAAGTGAAGAGGAAGGGGGGAAGGAGGTATAAACCTATAAGGGTTCTGAAGGAGAAGCAAGAGGACTTCAGCTGGATCGATTATGATGTTTTGGATTTTCCAGAAGAGGATTCAGATGTGCACAGCTGTCCTCAATTAGGTGGGGAAGAGGAAAATGGGGAGGGAGATTTAGAAAAAATTAAAGATGATTTAGATATGTTTGAAGAGAATTGGGTGAAGCTAACTAGAGATAAAGCTTTGGAAGCCATAAAAACAATGGCCATGCATCTCGGACAACAGGTAAAATATAACCAAATTATGCAGGTTACTCCTAATATGCATAAACCCCCAAGGAACATGAAGAAGCATTTAAACAGAACGTACAAGTCTAAATGTACAACAAGGGCTCAAGAAAAATCTACCTTTAATGGATAGATATCTTTATTGGAATATTAGAGGGGCGGCGAATAACCCCTCAATAAATCGACTAAAACGATTAATAAAAATTTATAAAATTTCTTTAGTAACTATAGCAGAACCAATGACTCAGAAAGATCAATTGGGTAAATATAGTAAACTACTAGGATTTAATAATGCAGATGCAAACATAAATGGAAAACTATGGGTCATGTGGCATAATTATATGAATATTACAATTATAAAAGACACCAAACAGGTAATTCACCTTAAAACAAACATAAATGCAATGGAAATAATCTCGGTAGTATATGCTAAAAATAACAAAAAAGATAGATTAGAACTATGGAAGGATATGCGGGATATAGCGACAAAAGACACCCCATAGATTATTGGTGGTGATTTTAATATAATTAGAAGTGAGAGAAAAAAGAGGAGGGAAAAAACCTGATACATTAGCTATGACACACTTTAATGATACGATCTCCAGTACTAATTTGATGGAAGTGAACTATATAGGTTCAAGCTATACTTGGTGTAATAACTAGCGGAAAAGAGGAGCAATATGGGCAAGGTTAGACAGGGTGCTATGTAATCCGAAATGGATAGACACTCAGGGGGTTATAGGGCTTAGACACTTGAATAGAACCTGTTCGGATCATAGCCCCTTACTCATCTCTATTCACAAGAATCAGTATAAAATAGGTAACTTTAATTTTCAAAATATGTGGGTAAAGCACCAAGGGTTTGAAAAGGTGGTGAGAGAGTCCTGGTTAGAGCCATCCATAGGTAAGCCTATGCAGGTGATAACGAACAAGCTACATAGATTAAAAAAATGTTTAAAATTATGGAATAAAGAGGTATTTGGAAATTTAAACCATAATATTAAGGAGGCAGAGGAAGAAGTGGGAAAGCTAGAATTAAAATATGATAATTCTCAAAACGAAGAAATTAGAAACGAATTAAGTAAAGCTAAAGGAAAACTGAGGCTTAGATTGCATATGGAAGAAATATTTTTGAAACAGTGTGCGAAAATTAAATGGCTCAAGGATGGAGATAAAAATACTAAGTTTTTTCAAAATATGTGTAAAATTAAAACTCACAAAAATAAGATAAAAGGAATTAAAACTGAAGGGGTATGGGTAGAAGAAGACAGAAAACTAGGAATCATTTTTGATGAATTCTTTAAGAATCATTTATGTGGCTTGGTAAAGCATGAAGGAGATTCTTTAATAAAAGAAATTAATGCATCCATTACAGACGAGCAAAATTACAAGCTAGAAATGATCCGGGTGAAGAAGAAGTGAAGAATGCTATTTTTAGCCTGGACAAGGATAGTGCAGCAGGACCAGATGGCTGGAACAATTTCTTCTTCTAGAATAATTGGAATATTATTAAAAATGACCTTGTTACTGCAGTTGCAAGTTTTTTTGTAGGTGCAGATATACGGAAGGCATGGCCTAACTCGTTTATTGTGTTAATTCCAAAGAAAGAATCACCGTAGAAATATGATGATTACAGGCCTATCAGCTTATGTAATGCCATTTATAAAATCTTAGGGAAAATAATACAAAGTAGGTTAAGTAATATCCTAACAGAAATAATATTTCAGGAGCAAACGAGTTTTGTTAAGAATAGGCTAATGATTGAAAATATAAAATTAGCTTCTGAAATGATGAGAGAGATTGCAATTAAAACTAGAGGGAACAATTTAGTAGTAAAACTGGATCTATCAAAAGCCTTTGATAGAGTAGAATGGGATACACTCTACTTTGTAATGAGAAAGTTTGGTTTTTCTGAAAGATGCATAGATCTAATTTATAGATGTGTCACAAGCGTATGGGTTAAAGTTATCGTAAATGGTAATAAAGGAGAGGAATTTAAGCCCAGAAGGAGTTTAAGGCAAGGGAACCCATTGTCTCCTTTGTTATTTGACATTTATTTAGAGTTATTGATCCGTAATTTAAATAAAAGAATGATAGAAGGTAAGATAACTTCTTTTAGGCAACCTAAAAACACACCTAGAATAGGCTACCTAGCATACGCGGATGATCTCATAATT
Source organism: Sapria himalayana (assembly GCA_029783825.1). Taxonomy (NCBI): domain Eukaryota; kingdom Viridiplantae; phylum Streptophyta; class Magnoliopsida; order Malpighiales; family Rafflesiaceae; genus Sapria; species Sapria himalayana. The sequence goes on from JAREIK010003462.1 coordinate 148,873, forward strand.
TTCACAAATGCGAGCACAATTTCGCTAATGAACCTTATGGATCTCTTGCAAATTTTTGAGGCAGAAACGGGTCAAGTTGTAAATAAAAAGAAAAGCCAGTTTTAATTAGCAGAAAAAAACACAGAAAAAGTTGTAATCAAGGTCAAAAACATTACAGGTTTTATTCAAAGTAAAGGGGCACTAATGTACATAGGCTGCCCTATATAAGAGGGTCGCCTAAAAGATAATTACTTAACATTTCTACGAGATAAATTTAGAAGGAAAATAGCATGTTGGAAAGAGGAGCTATTGGGCTTCGGAGGGAGGATTACTTTAATCTCTCATGTTCTTCAAAGCACTCTGGTACATATCCTGTTAGTTATTCACCCCACCAAGAGATTTATTATGAAACTGGAAATGGAAATGGCTAACTTTTTATGGGGGAAAAATGGGAAGGTTAAAGCTTCACTGGAAAAACTGGAAAAATATATGTTATCCTAAAGAGGAGGCAGGCTTGGGCATAACTTGCCTACAGGATATAGCCACGGCATGGTATTGTAAAGGGTGCTGGCGGCTAAAGGAAGGGGATAGCCTGTGGGCTAAGTTAATGAGAGCAAAATATGAAGGGGATAAGATTAGAAGCTTGAAGAAGGCTTCAATTATTTGGAAATCGCTGAAAAAACAAAAAGAGATAATTGAATCACACTCGATAATGAAAAAGAGTGGATGGAAACAAACACTGAACCCACAAGAAAATTTCACTTTTAAATCAACAAAAGAACTAGTAAGAAAGAAGAAACCAGCACAAGCGATATTTAAATGAGCTTGGAAAGCAGATATCCCACAAAAAATGAGCTCGCTTGCATGGAAAGTACTTGTTAATGCAATACCAGTTGATAGTAATGTTCAAAGAAAAGGAGTTAATATGGTATCAAGATGCGACTGCTGTCATGAAGCAGTAGAATCTATAGATCATTTATTCTCAGAAGGGAAGATTGCAGTAGGAGTTTGGAAAGAGCTGGAAGAATTAAATCATATAAGTAGTATTCAAGAAGGACTGGAAGAAAAAAATTAAAAAATGGTGAAGACAAACTTCAAAAAGCCCTGTTAGAAACTAGCTAACTCAGAACCTCCCGCATGTAATCATTTGGTGCATATGGAAAGCTCGGAATAAGAGTAGATTTGAGGGAATTAGGATGAATCTAGTTGAAATTCTAAAAGATATTAAAAAAGAGATCAGTTACATATCTAATATAAAACCAATGAAAGTTGAGAATTTAGAAATAGATAGAGAAGTTACAAATATATGGTCACTAACTATTAATAAAAGTAAGACATACAGGGCAATGAGTATAAGTTGGAACAAACCCCCTGTGGGTAAATTATCTCTTAATACGGATGGTAGCTTTAATAGAGATATAGGTGCAGGAGGAGGAGGAGGAGGGGTAATAAGAGACTCACAAGGAAATATCAGGAAAGCTTTCACTCTTTTTGAAAAAGCTTCCTCAACACTTCACGCGGAAATTATTGCGTTAAGAAAGGGATTATATATTTGCGAAGAACTAGGTTTCAACAACCTTCAAATTCAGGTTGATTCAATGCTTCTAGTTGAATTAGTCACAAAAAAGAACATCGTTATGGAAGCATGAAGAGGAAATTGAGATAATAATAAATCTTATAAATGATTTAGATGCAGATATCTCACATATCTATAGGGAGACAAACACAGTAGCAGACTGTCTTGCTAGAATAGGAATGACTAATAAAGAACATGAGTATGACGAAGAAACTATGCCAAAGAAAACCAAAAGGCTTGGCAAGGTTAGATAAGCTTCCCTTCCCTTACCTAAGAGTTAAGAGGAAAAATGCTAAACAAATAAAATAAAAATATAGAAATTTAAAAAAAATCAATGGAAAATTCTAAATATCTGAAAATATCAATGGTACGGTGGGGTACAGGTTTCAACACGGAGGATCTTTCTCTACAGAAAACTAATCTGAATTGGTATTTTTCTTGTAGTTTGTATTTTTGTACTTCTGTTTTTCTTAGCAGCAGGGTCAGAAAAGTAGATGGATCCGGCAAATGCTCAAGTGCTTGTGTCAATCTTCTGAGTCTGTAATAATTTTTGTTATTTAAATGCTATGATGGATGTGTTATAATGTGTGAATGTGGTGTGGTCTGAAACACAAGTGGATGTGTTATGAAGTCTGTGTTAATTTAAATCATTTCAAAAGTATATAGAAATAGTTAGAGTCTGTCATATGCTTGGGCGAGGATAAAAAAAAGCTGTTGTACGGAAGCATCTGGTGAAAGCTGCAGTGCTGATGTGAAAGCTGATGTGTTGGTGTGAAAGCTATTGTGAAAGCTGCTGCGCGAATATGCTGCTGTACTAATGTTAAAGCTGCCTGTGCTGCTGTATGGTTCTGGAATGAAGCAGTTGGACTGAAAGATGAAAGCTCATCATAGGGGGAATGAAGGCTGCTGGTTGCTGAAACTGATGGAAAATAGGCTGCTGAAAAAGCTGCTGAACGAAAAAACTGCTGAATAAGGCTGCCGAAAAAGCTGCTGGAATATTGCTACCGAAAGAATACGGCTGCTAAAATGTCTCGTTGTGGAACAAAATACCACATGACTCTATTAAAGCTCTAATATTAAGCTAAAGTGGAAGGTTTAGTGAGCCTCGCAAAAGCTTGAACACTTTTCCATTGACAAAACTTTCAAGTTAGCACAATGTGTGAAAACATGGGAGGGGTCAAGAACGATTCAAAGGCCGAGCTCTCAAAGTCAAGTAAAGAAATTAAAAGAAGGCTTCACCAGAGAAATAAAGCTTCAAAGTTCTTCAAAAAACAGCTTACTCGAAAGCAAGAATAAAAAAATAAAATAGATTTGAAAAATAATTTTAGGTAGAATAATGATCAATGTATTTCTTTATTTGAAAATAAAAGAGGATAGGAAAGGGTGTAAGAGGGGAAAGGGTAGATTTAGTTTGTACAAATGGTATTTCTCCGCCAAAAGAGAGGTTTAAATTAATAAAAAAAATTAAAAAAAAAAAGAAGAAGAAAAAGAAGAAATTTTTTCAAAAAACGCTCTCAATTTCTAGAGAGAGAAAATCTCACTTTCTAGAGAGAGAAAATCTCCATTTTTGCTCAAAACAAGCTCTATTCAAGCTGGAAATGGAGCAAACCAACTTATTATTAAATAATAAGTCATTTGCCTCGATTTTGAAAGGGACCGCGCCGACTTCACGCACTCACGGGAATAAAAACTGGGATCCATTGATTATCTTCTCTGCCGAAGAAACTCAAATGCTTATGGAACCGTTTGAATATATGCTCATCGGTAAGTTCTCCCACGGCAGACCTCGCGCGATAGAAGTTCAAAAATTTATCGCAACTCTAAAGCTTAAGGGGAAGGTGAAATTTGCAGACTTCGACGCTAAACATGTCGTGCTGCAATGTTCTATGCTGGAGGACCAATATCGACTATGGCAGTGAGGTTTATGGCAGGTCGATGGTTTCCCCATGCGTATTTTGAAGTGGACAAAGAATTTCACTCCCCTGGAAGAGGCGCCTATAGCCCCGGTATGGTTTACATTACCGTATCTGCCATTACATTTATTCTCTGAACATTCTCTCTATGCTATATCTTCGTGTATGGGCAAACCTATGCTACGGGATGAAGCCATAGTAGCCATGTCCAGGCCGAACAAAGCTCGTTTATGTGTTGAGTATAATCTCTTGTCTAAGCCGCCTAGTAAGATATGGATAGGCAGCGGGGAAGGAGACCAGGCCGAGGGGTTTTGGCAAACAGTCATCCCCGAAAACCTTCCTTCTTACTGCCTAAGTTGCAAAAGGCTTGGGCATGAAACTATTCTGTGCAAGGTGAGGGAAGAGGAGAAGGGTAATGGGTATCGTCAGGATGGAGGAGGAAAGAAGGTCATGAAATGGTTAAGGAAGGAGGAGGATTCTCTACACAGAAACTCGCGTGATGAGCAAAAGATGCAGCCGTCGGTTACAGAAATGGAGGGCCTGGATAGTAGAGAAAACCACCACTATCGTTAGAATACATAAAGAAGAAGCATGTAGAAGAACATGCTCTAGAGATAAACTCGGAGGGAGAGAAAGAGGCAGACTTGAAGGAAGGTTGGGAGGAGGTAAAATATAAGAGAAAGAATGGAAGAAAATCAAAAACCAGAATAGTATTGAAAGAAAAGCTTGAGGATTATGGCTGGATAAACGAGGACCGCCAAAATTTTCTCGAAGACGAATCGGTAATATTTAGTTGTCCTTCAATTAACAAAGGTGATGAATCTCAAGAGGAGATCGAGCAGAATGCTAAGGATGACCTATCAATCTATAAGGAAGATTGGGGTAAGCTCTCAAGAACTCAATCTATGGAGGCCTTGAAACAAATGGCTATGGTGCTCGGGAAACAGGTAAAATATAATGAGATTATGCATGAAATTACCCACACTCCTAAGACTGTAAGAAACATGAAGAAATATGCAAGGATCAATTAATTAGAGCTCAAGCTAAATTAGGTTTTAATGGATAGATGCCTATATTGGAATGTTAGGGGGGTAGCTAATAGCCCCACGATAAACCGTTTAAGATTTTTAATTAAAGAACATAAAATATCATTAGTGGTTATTGCTGAGCCAATGGTCCTGCAAGATCAATTAATTAAATATAGTGAAATTTTAGGGTTTAAAAATGCGTATGCTAATTTAAATAGTAAACTTTGGATTCTATGGAATAATAAGCTGGAAATTGAAATATTAAAAGACACTGAACATATAGTAAACTTCAAATTAGATAAGAACTCAGATCAAATAATTTCAGTAGTGTATGCTAAAAATGATAAATAATAAGGCTATCTTTATGGGAGGAGATGAAAGATATAGCAAGTAGAAACTCTCCTTGGATTATAGGAGGGGATTTTAATATAATTAGAAGCCCTCAAGAGAAGAAATGTGGCAAACCACCAGATAAGGTAACCATGAATCAATTTAACGATACAATAGCCATTACCAAATAATGGAAATAGATTTTACTGGATCAAGATATACCTGGTGTAATAATTGGCAAAAAAGGTGAGTCATTTGGGCACGTCTAGATAGGGTTATGTGTAACACTAAGTGAGTCACCTCACAAGGGACTACGGGGCTAAGACACTTAAACAGAACTTGGTCTGATCATAGCCCACTGCTTATTACAATACAAAGGAATCAGGGAAGCACGCTTAATTTTAAATTTCAAAATATGTGGGTTAAGCACGTAGGCTTTGATAGTCTCGTTAAAGGGTCTTGGAAAGAACCAGTGATGGGTAAGTCGATGCAAGCTTTAACAACAAAGCTACTAAGATTAAAATATATCTTAAAAACATGGAATAAAGAGGTTTTTGGAAATCTAAACCAAGAGTTAAAAAAAGCAGAAGAAGTAGTAGCTAAGTTGGAACAATAGTTTGATACCACAAACAATAATGAAACTCGGTTAGATTTACGTAAGGCTAAAGGAGAATTATGATTGAAATTACACATGGAAGAAATTTATTGGAAACAGCGTGCAAAAATAAAATGGTTAAAAGATGGTGATCGAAATACCATATTCTTTTATAATATGACTAAAATTAAATCTCAAAAGAATAAAATTAAAGGAATAAAAAATGAAGAATGAATATGGCTGGAAGAAGAAAAGGAAATATGACCTCTTTTTACTAAATATTTTAAAAACTAATTATGCAGTCAGTCATATATGACCGATAATTCTCTAATGCATGAGATTAGGGCAACCATCACAGAAGCTCAAAATCAAATAATGTAAATGATCCGGGAAGAACTAGAAATAAAAGAGGCAGTTTTCAACCTGGAAAAAGAGAGTGCTGCAGGACCGGATGGTTGGAATAACTATTTTTTCCAGTCAAACGGGCACATAGTTAAAACTGATCTAGTCCCCGCAATTTCTAGTTTCTTTTTCGGGGCAGAAATCCCAAAATCATGGGCAAAGTCATATATAGTATTAATTCCAAAAAAAGAATCGCCACAGAAATGTGAGGATTTTATACCTATAAGTTTATATAATGCTATTTATAAAATCTTAGCTAAAATATTACAAAATAGACAAAGCTCAATTTTACCATCTATAATATCTCACGAAGAACGGAATTCGTTAAAAATAGATTAATGATCGAAAACATAAAACTTGGATCCAAGATGATGAAAGAGATAGGAGTTAAACAAGAGGAAACAATTTAATGATTAAGCTGGATCTATCGAAAGCCTTCGATAGGGTAGAATGGAATACCCTTTGTTTTGCGATGAGAAAGTTCGAATTCTCTGAGCTTACCATAGATTTAATATACAGATGTATTTCTAGTTCTTGGGTGACAGTGATTGTAAATGGAAAGATAATCGAGGAATTTAAGCCAAATAGAAGTATAAGGCAAGGAGATCCATTGTCTCCCCTTCTCTTTGATATTTATTTAGAATTATTAATTCGAAACCTGAATAAAAGAATGACGGAAGGTAAGATAATACCATTTAGACAACCAAGGAATACACCTATAATAGGCTGCTTAGCCTATGCAGATGACCTTATTATCTTTACAAATGCAAGTACAAAGTCATTAAGGAATCTTATGGACCTTCTTCAAATATTTGATAATGAAACAGGTCAAGTTGTAAATAAAAATAAATGTCAGTTTATGCGTGCCAAGAATGCAAAATTTAAAGTAGTAAATAAAATTAAAAACATTACAGGTTTTTCAGAAATTAAAGGAGCATTAATGTATTTAGGATGTCCAATATATGAGGGGAGTTTGAAGGAAGAATATTTAATTTTTCTTCAGGATAAGCTAAGAAAGAAAATAGCAGGTTGGAAAGAAGAGCTTCTGGAATTTGGGGGGAGAATAACACTAATCTCACATGGTTTACAAAGTACTCTGATACACATTCTATCAGTTATTCATCCCCCTAAGAAATTTCTTAAAAAGCTTGAATCGGAAATGGCAAACTTCTTATGGGGCAAAAAAGATGGGAGAAATAAATTACACTGGAAGGACTGGGCAGCCATCTGTTACCCAAAAGAAGAAGCAGGCTTAGGTTTAATGAACCTACACGATTTGGCCTCTGCCTGGGATTGCAAAGGCTGGTGGAGACTTAAAGAAAATGATAATCTTTGGGCAACATACATGCGGGCTATATACTTAGATTATAAGAATAGGAGCCCTAAGAAAGCTTTGGACAGTTGGAAGGCAATGGAAAAACAAAAGGATACAGTAGACTCGCACTCCACGCTAAAGAAGAGTGGTTGGAAATGGACTTTAACACCAGAAGGAAATTTCACTCTAAATTCGGTAAAAGATCTGATTAGAAAGAAAAAACCTGCTCAAACATTATTCAAATGGGTATGGCAAGAAAATATCCCACAGAAGATGTGCTCGTTCACGCGGAAGGTTCTAGTAAATGTCATACCGGTAGATACGAACGTACAAAAAAAAGGGATAAAAATGGCATCAAGATGTGAATGCTGCTCACAAGCAGTTGAAACAACGGATCACTTATTTTCCAACGGGGCAATTGCAACGGAATAATGGAAAGAGATAGAGGGAGAAAAACAAATAAGTAATGAAGATGATAGGTTAATAGATAAAGTTAGAAAATGGCAAAGTGAAACAACGAAAAGCCCCACTAAAAGATGACTTAATCAAATATTACCGTACGTAATTATCTGGTGCATCTGGAAATCCCGAAATAAAAGTAAATTTGAAAACATAAGGATGGATTTAACAAAAACAATAAAAGATATTAGAAAGGAGATAAGTAACATATCTAGTATAAAACCTATTAAAATAGAGGATAATAACAAAGATAAGAAGCTCGAGAAAACATGGGACCTCACGTTTAAAGTTGTAAATCAGCAATTAGCTAAAAGCATATACTGGAACAGCCCACCGGTCGGCAAATATTCACTTAATACGGATGGTAGCTTTAATAGGGATATTGGAATAGTAGGAAGAGGAGGGATAATAAGAGATTATAAAGGGACAGTAAAGAAAGCTTTCACCCGTGCCAGTAGAGCCTCATCAGCCTTGAAATCGGGACTAGAGATATGCAAGAAGCTAAAATTCAAAATTTTATAAGTTCAAGTAGACTCGAAGTTGGTAGTTGAAATAGTAATAAAAAAGAAAATTTTATGGAGGTATGAAGAGGATTTAGAAGTAATTTTCAGCCTCTTAGATGAGCTGAAGGCTTCAATTACACACATATATAGGGAGGCTAATATCTAGTGGACATTCTATCTAGAATATGTTCAACCAGAGGAGAGATAGAATATGATGATGAGTCTATGCCGCATAAATTAAAGGGCATGGCATGTTTAGACAAAATGGCATTTCCTTACATAAGAATAAACAAAGTAGCCTAGGATGGTAGGATATAGAATTAAAACTAACTAACTCTGAGGGGAATTTCTGTCCTTGCAAAGCTCGTTTCAAAGATACATAAAAGGTAAAAAAGGTAACGGCTGTATTTTCTTTGTGGTTTGTGTTTGTGGTTTTTTCTGGTTACTTGCAGGAAAGCACTAATCGGACCATCAACTCAAGTCTTCTTGAAGCGAAAGTATAAAGTTTACATGAATCTGTATCAGCTTTACAGAGACGTGTTATATATATTTCTGGTTCAAACTTGTGTTATTTAGAGGGTTAAGAAGTCTGTAATTTCAGAATGCATGTGTTATGTTTAATAATAAGCACTAGGCTAAGTAAGTGTCTAGTATAGAAGATTGTTAAAGTTCAATATGCGGCAAAGGGACTTGATATGGTACTCAAGATGGGAGCCTAAAGATCTCAGCAAATATGGAAGGGAAAAGGCAAGGATAGAGAGTAGGCAGAACAAAGGGCTGATATAATTGGGGTATTGTGGAATAAAGGTAACTTGAAAATGGATACATTTCTATTATTGCTCTTTTGTAGGGAACATGGAAATAAAGCATAGAGAAGACGGACACCAGTAAAAGCAGATAATACATCAAGGTGCACCAGGAGAACCGAGACAGAAGAACTCAAAATCAGAATATATATGAGCATGCTTTAGGGCTTCTCATGGTAATCTTAGTATATACTAGGAAGAATATTAGCGATATTTACTATAAATGGGGCATTGATGTAAGAGGGTAAAGGGTAGAAGTAGCTTGTAAAAATGGTATTCCTCCGCCAAAAGAGAGGGTTATAAATAATAATAATAATAATAAGAAAAAGAAAAAAAAACGTTCTTTTTTTTCAAAAAACGCTCTCAACTTCTAGAGAGCGAAAATCACGTTTTTAGAGAGAGAAAATCTTCATCTTGGCCGAATCAAGCTCTCTTCAAGCTCAAAATGGAGCTAAAGGATTTATTATTAAATAATAAATCCTTTGCCTCGATATTTAAGGGCACCGCGCAGCAACCACGGGCTTTCAGAACCAAAAACGGGAGTACCGCTATTATCTTCTCCAACGAGCAAATGCATAGGTTCCTAGAACTGTTCGAATACACGCTTGTAGGGAAATTTTCCTATGGCCGACCTCGCGCAAGGGAGATACAGAAGTTCATAGACACATTGAAGCTGAAAGGTAGAGTGAAGTTTGCTGATTATGATGTGAAACATATTTTTCTCCAATGCTGTATGGAGGAGGATCACTACCGGTTGTGGCAGAGAGGGATATGGTATGTCGAAGGACTCCCCATGCGTGTGCTGAAGTGGACGAAAAACTTCAGCCCATTCGAGGAAGCTCCCATTGTCCCGGTATGGTTTACTCTACCGAATCTGCCATTGTTTTTGTTTAATACGCAGGCCCTCCATGATATTGCTTCTTGACTCGGCAAGCCAATGCTTCGGGATGACGCAACTACCTCCATGACAAGAACAGGCGCTGCTCGAGTGTGTGTAGAGTGTAGTTTACTCACACAGCCGCCTAGCAAGATATGGATAGGCGGTAGGGATAATGGACAGGATGAAGGATTTTGGCAAACTGCCATACCCGAACATTTTCCTACCTACTGCCTCGGCTGTAGAAGGCTTGGCCACGATATAAAAGAGTGCTGAGTGAAAAAAAAAAGAGAGTGAGAGAGAGAATATGAAGGAAGGCAAGGGTAGATGGGTAGAAAAATGGGTAAGAGTGGATGTGAATGTCCCGAAAGAGCATATCGAAAAGCTGGAAGAAGGGGGATTCCATGGAAAAAGCTTAAATGAAGTGGAAGGTGAGGAAGAGAGAGTGGAAGTGATAGGCAGATTTGAAGAGAAGGGAGGCATAAATATAGTGCAACCCGAGGATGGCTATGAAGGAGGGGAGGGGGAAGAAATGGAGGAAGGATGGGAGAAGGTGAAAGCTAGAGGGAGAAAGAAGAAAAAACTCAAAACTAGAAGAATTTTAAAAGAAAAACTAGAGGATTACAGCTGGATTGATGAAGACCTTCTGGATTTTCCGGATGAAGTTTCAGTAGCCTTTAGTTTCCCTCAAACATGTGGGGAAGAAGAAAATAGAGAAGCCTCAACCGAAAAGATAAAAGATGATCTAGATATTTACGAGGAAGAATGGGATAAGCTGTCCAGAGATCAAGCAATGGAAGCTATCAAAAGAATGGCTATGCTTCTCGGGCAGCAGGTAGAATACAATGATATTATGCATGCTTTTTCTAATACCTCTAAGACTCCAAGAAATATGAAAAAATATTTAAATAAGACTTACGAGTCTAAATGCACAACTAGATCTCAAGCAAAGTCAGTAATTAATGGATAGGTGTCTCTTCTGGAACATTAGAGGGGTAGCAACTAACCTTTCAATTAATAGATTGAAACAATTAATAAAAATATATAAAATTGCTTTATTAATTATAGCATAACCTATGGTTCAGAAAGACCAAATAATAAAATATAGTGAAAAATTAGGGTTTAAAAATGCGTATGCAAACTTGAATAGTAAGCTCTGGATTATGTGGCATAATTATATGGACATTATAATATTGAAAGACACAGAACAAATAGTTAATTTTAAAACTAATTCGAATACAGAAGAAATAATATCAGTGGTTTATGCGAAAAATAATAAAAAAGATAGGCTAGACCTATGGAAGGAAATGCAAAACATTGCAATAAAAAATATTTCATGGATTATAGGAGGAGATTTTAATGTCATAAGAAGTGCACAAGAAAAGAAATGTGGAAAACCCCCAAATGCACTCGCAATGTCACAATTTAATGATAGTATCGCCAGTGCTAACTTAATGGAGGTGGAGTATATTGGCTCAAAATACACCTGGTGTAATAACTGGCGTAAAAGATGAGCAATCTGGGCAAGGCTGGACAGGGTCATGTGTAATGCTAAATGGGCAATGACTCCTGGAGTTACGGGCCTAAGACACTTAAGCATGATCTGTTCGGATCATAACCCATTGCTCATAAAAATCCATAAAAGGCACCCAATAAAAGGTGATTTTAAATTTCAAAATATGTGGGTTAAACACTCGGATTTTGATAGTATGGTTCGAGAATCTTCGGAAGAGCCAGCATTGGGAAAGCCCATGCAGGCTTTTTCGGCTAAGCTACACAGACTAACTAGATGCATTAAAATATGGAATAAAGAAGTTTTTGGAAATATAAACCAACAAATAAAATAAGTGGAAGAAGAAGTGGCGAAGCTGGAAATAGTTTATGATACTACGAATAAGGAAGAAGATAGAAGTGAACTTAGTAAGACAAAAGGTAAATTGAGGCTTAAACTATACCTGGAAGAAATATACTAGAAACAGCGAGCAAAAGTTAAATGGTTGAAAGAAGGAGATAGGAATACAAAATTTTTTTCATAATATGAGCAAGATAAAAACAAACAAAAATAAAATCAAAGGTATAAAAAATGATGAAGGAAAATGGGTGGAAGAAGATAATAAAATAAGAGTCCTCTTTGAGGAATTTTTTAAAAAACATCTATGCGGACAGCATATTCATGAAGGGGATACACTAATAAATGAAATCAAATTAAATATAACTAAGGAACAAAATCAAATGATGGAAAAAATCCCAGATAGGGATGAGGTTAAAAATGCAGTATTCAGCCTGGACAAAGATAGTGCAGCAGGACCAGATGGCTGGAATAGTAATTTCTTCCAGGTATGCTGGGAAATTATTGAAATAGATCTTGTAGTTGCTATTTCTAGTTTTTTTTTGCAGGGGCGGATATTCCAAAAGTATGGGTGAATTCTCTCATTGTTTTGATTCCAAAAAACAAATCCCCACAAAAATGTGAGGACTTCAGACCCATGAGTTTATGTAATGTGATATATAAGATTTTAGCAAAAAATTTACAAAATAGATTAAGTGATATTTTACCATATATTATATCACAGGAACAAACGGGCTTTGTTAAAAATAGGCTAATGACGGAAAATATAAGATTGGCAGCTGAGATGATGAAGGACATAGCAATTAAAACAAGAGGGGAGAATTTAGTAGTAAAGTTAGACTTATCAAAAGCATTTGACAGGGTAATATGGGATATACTCTGTTATACCATGAGAAAATTTGGCTTCTCAGAGTTATGCATTGATATGATATATAGATGTGTGTCTAGTGTTTGGGTTAAAGTCATTATAATGGGTCAAAAGGAGAAGAATTTAAGCCTAAAAGAAGCTTAAGGCAAGGAGACCCATTATCTCCTTTATTATTTGATATATATTTAGAACTGTTAATACTAAATTTAAAGAAAAGAATGTCTAAAGGAAAGATCATTCCATTCAGAAAACCAAAAAATACCCCAAGAATAGGCTGTTTGGCATATGCCGATGATCATATAATTATTACAAATGCAAGCAAAAGATCTTTGATAAACTTTATGGATCTTTTACATACATTTGAAACTGAAACAGGGCAGGCGATAAATATAAAAAAGTGCCAGTTTATGTTGGCAAAGAAAGTAATAGAAAAGGTGATAAATAAAGTAAAGAACATCATAGGATTTATCTAGAATAAAGGAGCGCTAATGTATCTAGGCTATCCTATATATATGGGTAGACTGAAAGAAGAATATTTAATATCACTACAGGATAAATAAATATTAAAATCGCAGGTTGGAAAGAAGAGCTACTGGGCCCTGGGGGCATGACTCTCATGTCCTCCAAAGCACATTAGTGCATATTCTATCAATTATTCATCCTCCTAAAAAATTACAAACAAATTAGAATCAGCAATGACTAATTTTTTATGGAGGAAAAAAGATGAAAAGAATAAACTTCACTGGAAAAGATGGAAGGATATTTGTTATCCAAAAGAGGAAGCCGGATTAGGATTAATGAGGTTACATGACATGGCAGACGCTTGGGACTGTAAAGAATGGTGGAGGCTAAAAAATGATAGCCTCTGGGCGAGCTTTATGAGAGCGAAATATTTAGAACATGAAAAGGTAAACAGAAAAAAGGCTTCGAATAACTGGAAAGCATTAGAAAAACAGAAAGAAATAGTTGAGTCACATTCTAAAAAGGAGAAAACTTGATGGAAATGAATCCTTACTCCGCAAGGTAATTTTATGCTCAAAATGGTCAAGAATTTAATACGAAAGAAAAATATGATAAATCTAATTTTTAAATGGGTATGGAAAGTAGGCACCCCGCAAAAAATGTGCTCTCTTGTATGGAAAGCTCTCGTAAATGCATTACCGGTAGATACAAATATTCAAAGAAAGGGTATAAAGATAGTCTCCAGATGTGATTGATGTCTTCAAGCAATAGAATCTACTAATCATCTGTTTTCAGAAGGTAAAATTGCAGTAGAAATATGGAAAAAGTTAGAAACATTTAATAATATAAAAAACAAGGAAGAAACTTTAATAGATAGGATGAAGAGGTGGAGAAGGGATTCCCCTAATACACCGAACAAAAAATGGCTGAACCAAAATTTACCACACGTAGTAATTTGGTGTATATGGAAAGTAAAGAATAAAAGTAGATTTGAGGGCATGAAAATGAGAGCAGATGATATCTTAAAAGACATTAAATTAGAGGCTAGTAATATATCCTGCATAAAACCTATCTTAATAGATAATATTGAAATGGAAAAAGAAGTAAGGAATACATGGAACCTCTCCACTAATATTAGAAGGATTCATTGGGTTAAAAGTATAAGCTGGAATAGGCCCCCAGAAGGGAAGCTATCATTGAATACTGATGGTAGTTTTAATAGAGATTTAGGAATTGCAGGAGGAGGAGGAGGAGGAGTAATAAGAGGCTCTGAAGGTAGAGTTAGGAAAGCTTTCACTCTTGTTGAGAAATCCTACTCTGCACTACACTCGGAAATCAGGGCACTAAAGGAAGGATTAAATGTCTGTAAGAGGCTAGGTTTGCAAATACAGGTAGACTCAACATTACTGGTTGAATTATTTAATAAAAAACTAGTACTGTGGCGGCACGAGGAGGAGATAGAAATAATAGTGAATCTTGCTAAAGAATTGAATGCATCAATTTCACATGTATACAGGGAGGCAAACACATTGGCAGACAAACTTGCTAAAATAGGATTGCTAGAAAGAGCTGCGGAGTATGATGAGGAATCTTTACCGATAAAATTGAAAGGAATAGCAAGATTAGATAAACTTGCATTCCCTTACCTAAGAATAAGTAAGAATAGATAGAAATAGGATTATTATCGTGCGGTGTGTAGTTTTATTGGCAGGGAATTTTTCTACGGGAAGAAGCCAAATAGACAGAACCAGGTGAATCAGCAAGAGGTAGAAGAGAAGGTAAGCTGTACTGAAATTTGAGTATTATTTGTTGCATGGTTCCTTTGTTTTCTTAGCAGCATAACAGGTTCGAAGCTCAGAAAAGACAACAAAGGATGAAGTGTTAGGATGATGAACAATCTTTATCTTGTTTTCCAAAACTTCTTTTCTAGTTTTGTTGTTTGAGATCCGAAACCTTGTTTAAAGGAAAGGATGAGTCATGTGTTAATTTATGATGTCAAAAGGTCAATAGAAACCAGAATATAGAATCTGGAATAGTTTAAATCAAGAGCAAAGTAGGGGGAAATATCAGATTTGAAAGGAATAAAGGCAATATACCCAAAAGGTTAGAGGAAGGAGAATGAGAGGGCTAAAAAACTGCAGAAAGAACATCCAGCGGAAGCTCTTATACAGCAATGAACAGGATATAATACAGGCAGTACAAACAAAGGTAAGTAAAAGAGATAGAGTTATTCTTTAGACATATTGTAAGTATTTTTTGCAGGAAATTATAGAAGTAATCAACAAATGGAGACATAGGAAAGCTTAAAATAGGCAAAGGTCCCAAGGAAAGATAAGGTCTAAAGGGTAAAACATAGAAAGGAGACTTAAAAGTTAATACAAAAGGGAAATATAAAGCAGAAGAGAAAGTGTTTAAAGTATAGAAACATATAAGCTTATTTAGACTTAAAACTTTCTTTTTCTTGGTTAAGGGTGTAAGAGGGAATTGGGTAGATGCTAGTTTGTACAAATGGTATTCCTCCGCCAAAAGAGAGGGTTATAATTAATAAAAAAAACTTTTTTTAAAAAAGAATAATAATAATAATAATAATAAGAAAAAGAAAAAAAAACATTTGTGGTTCTTTCAAAAAACGCTCTCAACTTCTAGAGAGAGAAAATTCCATTTTCTAGAGAGAAAAAATCACCATTTGAGCTCAAATCAAGCTCCTTTGAAGTGAAAAATGAAGGAAAATGACTTATTATTAAAAAATAAGTCATTTGCCTTGATAACAAAGGAGCCCGCGCCTCTTTCTCGCTCGTTCGGAATAAAAAACGGGAACCCCGTTATCGTTTTTTCAACCGATGAGTTACAGAAGCTTAAGGAGCCTTATCAATACATGCTTATCGGGAAATTTTCCCATGGCAGGCCTCGGCCGAGCGACATACAGCAATTCTTCTCCTCTCTGAAGCTCACGGGAAGGGTGAAACTGGCCGATTATGACGCGAAACATATGTTTATGCAGTTTTTACAGTTGATGATTATTATCGTTTATGGCATCGTGGAGTATGACAAGTTAATGGTTTTCTCATGCGTGTGCTGAAATGGACGAAGGACTTCAGTCCTAAGGTGGAGGTGCCGCTTGCTCCGGTATGGTTCTCTTTGTCGAACCTCCCTATATACCTGTTTAATGCTAACTCTATCCATGCTATAACCTCCTGTTTGGGCGAGCCATTGCTTCGGGATGAGGCTACAGTGGCAATAACTCGGCCAAGCAAGACTCTAGTATGTGTAGAGTGCAACCTCCTCACTCCACTGCCTAAAGAAATCTGGATAGGAGAGGGAGATAATGGGCAGAATAATGGGTTTTGGCAAAATGCCATACCCGAAAACATGCCCTTTTAGTGTCTAATCTGTAACAGACTTGGGGATGATAAATCTGAATGCAAAATAGGAAGAGGGCCGTTAGGGAAAGTCCAAGGGAGAGAAGCTATAAGAAGGAAAGTAGAAACATGGATAAGGAGGGAGGAAGTGGCCCCGAAACCTCTAGTTTTAGGGGAAGAAGAAGAGGAGAGTAGGAGAGAGAATGGAAGTTTTTGCTTAGAAATGAAGGGCGATAGAAGTAATAGGGTATTAAGTATAGAGGGAAGTATTAAAGAAAGCAAGGAAGAGAGATGGAAGGTAGTGAAAGCTAGAAGAAAAAGAGTTAGGAAAAATAAACATAGAAGGGTGTTAAAGGAAAAAATAGAAGATTATAGCTGGATAGAGGAAGATCTCCTGGACTTTCCGGATGAAGCTTCGGAGGTATTTAGTTGCCCTCAATTAGGTATAATAGAAGTAAAGAAAGAGAGTTATTTAGGAGAAGTGAAGGATGATTTAGAAATGTATGAAAAAAATGAAGAAAAGTTTACTAGGACTCAATCTATGGAAGCCGTAAAAAGAATGGCTATGCAACTCAGCAAGCAGCAAAAATATAATGTAATACCTCAATCAATACCTCCCAAGAGTGCGAGAAATATGTGAAAATATTTAGATAAAACATATGAATCAAAATGCACAACTAGATTACAATCCAAATTAGGTTTTAATGGATAGTTACATATATTGGAATATTAGAGGGGTCGCAAATAACCCTTCGATAAATAGACTGAAAAACTTGATTAAAACATATAAAATTGCATTAGTAGTTATTGCAGAACCTATGACACAACAGGATCAAATTTTTAAATATAGTCGAATATTAGGGTTTAATAATTCATTTGCTAATTTAAATAGTAAGCTCTGGCTAATGTGGCATAATTATTTAGACATTGAAATATTAAAAAACACAGAACAAATAGTACATTTTAAAATGAATAAAAATACAAAAGATATAATATCAGTTGTATATGCTAAAAATGATAAAAAATCTAGATTGGTCTTATGGGAGGAAATACAGGATATAGCAGCAAAAAACACTCCCTGGATAATAGGAGGAGATTTTAATGTAATTAGAAGTTCTTTGGAAAAAAAGGGAGAAAAAACACCAAACATAATAGTGATGTCTCAATTTAATGAGGCGATCTCTAAATCCAGTTTGATGGGAAAAGCATACACAGGCTCAAATTATACCTGGTATAATAACTGGGGTAATAGAAGGGCAATTTGGGCCAGACTGGATAGGGTAATGTGTAATGCTAAGTGGGTAGTCATGCATGTGTCTACAACACTTAGACATTTAAGCAGAACTTGTTCAGATCACTCTCCACTTCTTATAACAATTCACAATAATAAAAGGGGCATAGGAAGCTTTAAATTCCAAAACAAGTGGGGAAAGCACGTAAAATTTGAAAAACTCGTGAAAGAATCTTGGTCAGAACCAGCACAGGGTAAACCGATGCAGGTGTTAATGATCAAGCTAAATAGACTCAAAAAACATTTAAAATCATGGAATAAGAAAGTTTTTGGGAATATAAATCTGAAAATGAAACAAGTAGAAGAACATGCAGAAAAACTAGAAAATGAATATGATAATAAAAATGATGATAAAACTAGACAAGAATTAAATAAATCTAAAGATGAATTGAGTTTAACATTACACATGGAAGAGGTATATTGGAAACAACGAGCAAAAATTAAATGGTTAAAAGAATGTGATAGAAATACTAAATTTTTTCATAATATGAGTAAAATAAAAACTCATAAAAATAAAATTAAAGGTTTAAAAAACACGGAAGGTACATGGATAGAAGAAGACAAGCAAATTGGAATTCTCTTTGAGGATTTTTTTTCAAATCACACTTGTGTGGTCAGATGCCACACGAAGGGAACTCCTTAATGCAGGAGATTGGGGCTTCCATCACACAAGATCATAATCAAATGTTGGAAAACATACTAGATGAAGAAGAGTTAAAAAATGTAGTTTTTAATCTTGATAAAGATAGTGCAGCGGGCCTAGACGGCTGGAATAACTATTTTTATCAGCTAAATTGACTCATTTTTAAACAGGATCTAGTTTTAGCAATTGCCAGTTTTTTTGCCGGAGCAGATATCCCTAAAGCTTGGGCAAATTCATATATAGTTCTTATCCCTAAAAAAGATGCCCCACAGATATGTGAGGACTTAAGACAATAAGCTTGTGTAATGTGATTTATAAGATTCTAGCCAAAATAATCCAGAACAAACTAAGTAATATATTGTCATTAATAATTTCACAAGAACAAACAGGTCTTGTTAAAAATAGACTAATGATTGAAAATATAAGGTTAGTATCAGAAATGATGAAAGACATCTCAGCTAAAACAAGAGGGCATAATCTAGCAATTAAGCTTGACTTGCCTAAAGCTTTTGATAGGTTCGAATGGGATACACTTTGTTTTGTTTTAAGAAAATATGGCTTTTCGGAAGCATGCATCGATTTAATTTATAGATGTATTTCGAGTGTTTGGGTTAGAATTATTATAAATGGAAATATAGGTGAAGAATTTAAACCAAAAAGAAGTCTAAGGCAGGGAGATCCGTTATCTCCCCTATTATTTGATATATATCTTGAATTGCTTATTCTTAATTTAAATAAAAGAATGTCGGAATGGAAAATTTTACCTTTTAGACAACCTAAAAATACTCCAAGAATAGGTTGTTTGGCCTATGCTGATGATCTAATTATTTTTACAAATGCTAGTAAAAGATCTATAATGAATCTTTTAAAATTATTACAATTATTTGAATTAGAAACATGTCAGGTTTTAAATAAAAAGAAGTGCCAATTTATACTGGGAAAGAATGCTTCGGAGAATGATATATATATATAATTAAAAATATAACTGGCTTCACACATAATAAAGGAGCTTTAATTTATTTAGGCTGCCCAATATATGAAGGAAAATTGAGAGAGGAATATTTAGTTCCGCTACAAGACAAAATGAGAAAGAAAATAGCAGGCTGGAAAAAGGATTTATTAGGATTTGGGGGACGGATCACATTAATTTCGCATGTGCTACATAGCACGCTAGTTCATATATTATCTGTAATACACCCTCCAAAGAAATTCATAAATAAATTAGAAACAGAGATGACAAATTTCTTATGGGGTAAAAAAGATGGGAAAAATAAAATTCACTAGAAAAATTGGGGTGATATTTGTTACCCAAAAGCAGAAGCAGGACTAGGTATAATTTCCCTTCAAGATACGGCCACCGCATGGGACTGTAAAGGATGGTAGTGGTTGAAGGAAAATGACAGCCTTTGGGCAAAATATATGAGGGCAAGATATTTAGATAAAAACCACAAGCGGCTTAAGAAAGTCTCAAATAACTGGAAAGCTTTGGAAAAACAAAAGGAGATAGTAGAATCTCATTCAATATTTAAAAAGAGTGGCTGGAAATGGATCCTAACATCACAATGTAATTTTACACTTAAATCGGTAAAGGAATTGATTAGGAAAAAAAGCCCGTTCAATCGATATCTAAATGGGTCTGGAAGGCAGGAATCCCACAGAAAATGTGTTCGCTAGTATGGAAAGTAATAGAAAATGCAATACCTGTGGATACTAATGTTCAAAGAAAGGGCATTAAAATGGTGTCCAGATGTGAATGCTCCTTTGAGCAAGAAGAATCAATGGAACATCTTTTTTCAAAAGGCAAAATTGTCACACAAGTCTGGAAGAAATTTGATGAAACAAAGAAAATTAGTAATAATGAAGATGGCTTAATAGAACGAATTAAAAAATGGGAAAAAGTAACTTCTATTAATCCTACTAGATTTTGGCTCAATATGAATTTACCACATGTAATAATATGGTGTCTATGGAAGGCTCGAAATAGGAGTAGATTTGAAGGAAAGAAAATGGACTCAAATGAAATAATACAAAAAATTAGACAGGCAGTAAGTAACATATCAAATTTTAATACTGTAATTGTAAATAAAATAGACATAGATAAGAAAGCGGAGAGGGAATGGGTCATTAATATAAAAATAAGTAAACAATATTGGGCAAAAAGTATCTCTTGGCATAGACCTCCGGAAGGAAAACTCTCACTAAATACGGACGGAAGCTTCAATAGGGACACAGGAATAGCAGGGGGAGGTGGGTTAATAAGAGATTCCAGATGGGCAGTTATGAAAGCTTTCACAACAGTTAGTGTAGCAGCCTTGGCTCTACATTCAGAAATTAGGGCATTAAATATAGGATTAAGTGTTTGCAAAAAATTAGATTATAAGAACATCCAAATACAGATAGATTCAATGTTGCTAGTTAAATTAGCAAAAAAAAATATCTCTTTGGAAATATGAAGAAGAGTTAGAAATTATATTTAATTTCATAAAAGAAATGAATGCATCAATAATACATATATATAGGGAGTTAAACTCCCCGGCAGACAATCTTGCCAGCATAGGATCAAAAAAAGGAGATGCAGAATATGAAGAGGATACTTTGCTGGTTAAAATAAAAGGTCTAGTGGAACTAGACAAGAATGATTTTCCCTATGTAAGAGTTGGAAAGGGTAGAAAGTGAGTGGTACTTAAAATATAAATGACACTATATGTGTATAATTGAAAAAGGGAGTAAAAAAGGGGGGTTTTCTTGGGAAACATGGTATATATGTATTTGTTTCTTAGCAGCGCAGGTTACTTAAAGATTCGAAGGAATATTGGGCGGCAAGGGTTGTGGTTTTTAAATGTAATGTCTATGTTGGGTTATAGAATAGGATGTTAGTTTAATGTAATGTTTAAATGTAATGTTTATGTTTATGGGAACAATGTTGCAAGGTCATGTGTTAATTTAATAGGATGTTAGAACATTAGGTTGGGTTATAGAATAGGACTTGCAGTTACTTAAAGAAGGAAAATCCAGATTTGGGACAAAGTGGAGCATATGCAAGCTGGAATACAGCAACGAACCCCAGGTAAAAATGAGAGACATATTCTATGCTGGAATGTATTTTTGGATGCAGGAATAGTATGGATATTAGGCTAAAAAAGGAGGAACTAGAGAAGGACATCCTACACTCTCATATAGAGACATACATAAAAGAAGCTCTCCGGATGCACTACTGGGAAATGGTTAAGGCTGGAAAAAAGTTTCCATTTAGAGACATACAAGAAGGAACAACAAGACCGAAATATGAAGGCATTATTTAATTTTGTAATCAAGTGTCCGTATATATAAGATCTCATTAGAATTGAATCTTTGTCTATGTTAAGTTAGCTAGGATTGAGTAAAGGGTGTAAGGGGATTAAAGGGTAGATGCTAGTTTGTAAAAATGGTATTCCTCCGCCAAAAGATAGGGTTATAATTTAATAAATACTTTTTAAAAAAAAGAAGCAGAAGAAGAAGAAGAAGAAGAAGAAGAAGCAGAAGAAATAGAAGAATAATAATAATAATAATAATAATAATAATAATAATAATAAAGTT
Organism: Sapria himalayana; assembly: GCA_029783825.1. Classification (NCBI taxonomy): domain Eukaryota; kingdom Viridiplantae; phylum Streptophyta; class Magnoliopsida; order Malpighiales; family Rafflesiaceae; genus Sapria; species Sapria himalayana. The sequence continues at coordinate 170,704 of JAREIK010003462.1, forward strand.
AGAGTGGTAGGATATAGTCTGTCAAGTGCTTGTATAGATGTCAGAATAAAGTCAGAGGGGTAGGATATAGTCTGTCGAAGTAAAATGTCAAGGGATGGAGGAGGAGTTTGCACACCCTTAGATAAAGATACAGACTTCAACAGGAGTTCATGTCGTGAGGAGAAGTACTTGCGTCGAGAAAAAAAACGAAGAGAATGCGAAAGTTTTGAAGCAAGGAAAAGTGAGGATAACGAAAATTGAAGCCAAAAATGTTCACTCCAATAACAATATGCATACACTAAAGGAAAGAAAAAAGGCATCATAAACCTTGAATAAACTTTCCAGAATATGTCATATAGGTTTAAGAGAAAGCTTGTAGATAGAAAACCCTTAATATAGTATATGTTTTGTTTTATTTTTCAAGAATGGGTGTAAAAGGGTCAAGGGTAGAAGTAGATTGTACAAATGGTATTCCTCCGTCAAAAAAGAGGGTTATAATTATTAAAACAAACTTAAAAAAAAGGAAGAAGAAGAAGAAGAAGAAGAAGACGAAGAAGAAGAAGAAGAAGAAGAAGATGATGATGATGATGATGATGAGTTTTGATGTTTTTTTAAAAAAAAATTCGCTCTCAAGTTCTAGAGAGAGAAACACGCTTTTTAGAGAGAGAAACAACAAAAATCAATGAAGAACAAGGCAATTTCAAGCATCAAATGGAGCATTTAGATTATTTAATGGATAAGAAGTTGTTTTCCCAACAATTCAAAAAGACCGCGCATCACTATTCGCAAGCTTCGGATATTCACGGGAAAAAAAATGGTGAACCCTCGATAGAGTTCTCCTCGACAGATATTGCAATGCTCTCAGAAGCCCACAAATTCACGCTCGTGGGCAAATTTTCACATGGCCGTCCGCGCGTTGAAGATATTCGAGCTTTCTATGCTTCATTAAAGCTTAAAGGTCCAACAAAAATAGGCGTTCTCGATGCCAAGCACATTCTTCTGCAACTATCCAGTGAGGAAGATTTCCATAGGGTCTGGTTGAAAGGTATATGGTACATTATGGGCTACCCCATGCGAGCTTTCAGGTGGACGCCATCCTTCTCAGCCAAGCAAGAATCGCCATTGACACCGGTTTGGTTTCTTCTCCCTATGCTTCCCATACATCTCTTTGATAAATTCTCTATCTACCATATTGCACATGCAATGGGCACCCCTCTCCTTCTCTATGGTGCTACTGCCACACTGTCTCGCCCGAGTGTTGCTCGAGTATGCATAGAAGTTAACTTACTGCAACCTATCCCACACCGCATATGGATTGGAACCAAAGAGGGAGAAGGTTACTGGCAAGAAATAACTCCTGAAAACCTGCCATATTATTATTCTTATTGCAGTAAACTCGGCCATAGTTGTGACCAATGTTTAGTTAAAAAGCAGCACTTAGAAGACAAACAATGGCTCGGCTCTAGAACAGCAGCAAGGAGGGGAAATGAGGAATACATAATAAAGCCCCCCCCCCCCCCCCCAAACACTAGAACAGAACCTAGGGGTAGCAGAAACTGGCTTAGAAATCATAGAATATGTGCCTCCTAGAGAAAAAGAGAGAGAGGAGATAGATATATTGGAATACAATAAAAATCATGAACTTATGCAAAAAATTGCAGAAATCAATAAAAGAGTTAGGAGAGGAAGATTTGAAAAAAAGAGAGTTGTGAGGAAGAGCTGGGCAATGGAAATAGTTAATAGCTCTGAAGATGAACTAGAGGTTAGAAGTGGGATAAATCTAGACAAAAAAGAGGAAGAACCAAAGCCTTTTAAAATCTCTAAAGATGATATAGACATAGGAAGATCCTATAATAACATGGGAAATAGAGAATGGGCCATGGAGGAAATAAAATTCATGGCCATTCAGCTAGGTAGGAAGTGGAGAGAGGAGAAAATAGAAGATACGAGTGCTATAAAAAGAACTAGAAACATGAAAAAATACATAAATAAAACTTATGATTCAAAATGCACCACTGGAGCTAGGGCTAAGTCTAACTCCAATGTTTAGATTTCTTTTCTAGAATGCAAGGGGCATTAGAAACGCCCCTACTATAAAAAGAATTAAAAAATTAATACAAATCCATAAAACTCCACTTATAATATTAGCTGAACCCATAATAAGCAAGGACCAGTTAGAACACTATAAAAATATCTTAGGATTTGATGAGACATTCTCCAACAAAAATAACAAAATTTGGTTATTTTGGAAAAACATATTTAACATAAACATTTTAGAAGACAGATCAAATGATCAACTTTAGCTTAGATCTCGCCAGGGATGAAATAATTTTGGTAGTCTATGCTAAATACACTAAAGAAGGTAGAAGGGCTCTCTGGGATGACATATTAAAAGTAGCCAATCTAAACATACCCTGGATAATAGGAGGTGACTTTAACATAATAAGAAAAGTTTGCGAGAAAACAGGGGGAAATCCCCCTAATAAAAAAGCTATCTCTCATTTTAATAAGACTATATCAGAGGCCAGTCTGATGGAAGCAAGCTTCCTAGGCTCTCGTTATACCTGGTGCAATAATCAGAAAGATAAAGGGACCATATGGGCAAGATTAGACAGAGTATTATATAATTTAAAATGGTTAGAGTCATATGGATCCACGTTAGTGAGACATTTAAATAGATCCTGTTCAGATCACAATCCACTTATCATATCGGTAGAAAAGTCTAGATCCATAAATAACTCTTTTAAATTCCAGAATGCATGGTGCTTGCATCACACATTTATTAATATGGTTAAAAATTCATGGTCAAAGGAAGCTTTAGGTAATCCAGGTCAAATCTGGAATATGAAGCTAAATAGACTAAAAAAACATTTAAGGACATGGAATAAAGATATCTTTGGCAATATCAATAATAACATCATTGCAACAGAACAGGAAGTTGAAAAAAGGGAACTAGATGATTATTTACTTCAAAATAAAGACAGTAGAAAGGAGTTAAATAGAGCACAAGCCGAATTAAAACTAAAGCTTCTCATGGAGGAAGTCTTTTGGAAACAAAATGCCAAAATAAAATGGCTGAAAGAAGGAGACAAAAATACGAAGTTCTTTTAGAAATCAGCCAAACTTAAAATACAAAAGTATAGAATAAAAGGCATAAAAAACAATCTAAATAAATGGTTTGACAAAGATATAGATATTAAAAATCACTTTGATAATCATTTTGAAAGATTATTTAGAGGAGATATAGTCCTGAGTTAAAACCATCTTCTACATAACATTGAACAAAAAATCACTAGTGAAGAGAATGATATACTCATAAGATTTCCGAATGAAGATGAACTAAAGACTACGGTTTTCAGTCTGAGCAAAAATAGCGCTCCGGGTCCGGATGGGTGGAATAATGAATTTTACCAAAAATGCTGGCCTATTATAAAAAAATGAGCTCTTAAATGTCATAATCTAGATTTTTGTGGAGCTGAGATAGGTAAGAAATGGAGTAGCACGTACATCGCTCTCATTCCCAAAACCAAAAATCCTCAAATGGCAGAGGATTTTAGACCTATTAGCCTGTGCAACTCCATCTACAAAATCTTGGCTAAGCTGCTCCGAAGAAGATTAGCTGGAATCCTACCAAAAATCATATCTAAAGAACAGTCAGAATTCATGAAAAACAGGCTAATAATAGAAAATATCTGTCTAGCTAAAGAAATGATTAAAGAAATAGGTACTAAAACTAGAGTTCATAATGTCTTGATAAAACTAGACCTATCTAAAGCCTTTGATAGAGTAGAATGAAATATCTTATGCTTTATCATGAGAAAGATGGACTTCTCAGAAACCTGGATTGATTTGATATATAGGTGTATATCAAGTTCATGAATCAAAGTTCTTGTCAATGAAGATCTAGGAAAAGAAATTAGGCCACTTAGAGGCTTAAGACAGGGAGATCCCCTCTCCCCCTCTCTCTTTAACATTTACATAGAACTATTAATCATTAACATTAAAATCAAGATGCACTCCAACATAATAGGACATTTTAGACAGCCGAAAGATACCCCTTCAGTGGGATGTCTGGCGTATGCGGATGATGTGATAATCTTCACAAATGGTAGTGCCAAGTCCCTACATAATCTGATTGACTTATTAAAAACATTAGAATATGAAACAAGGCAGAAAATAAATAATAAAAAATGTCAATTCATGACTGTCAAGAATGCCCCATCAAGCTTAAATCACAGAATTAACAGGATGACAGGCTTTTCTCATAAAAAAGGCGCCATGCAATATCTTGGCTGCCCGCTTTATGAAGGAAAATTAAAATCAGAATATTTAGAATTCTTACATGTTAAAATCAAAAATAAAATTGCAGGTTGGAAAGTAGACTCACTTAACATGAGCGGTAGGATTACCTTAATTACCCATGTGCTTCAAAGTGTAACCATGCAAAATCTTATGGGTACTTATCTCCCAGTCGCAGTTAAAAAAATTATTGAGAAAGAATTGGCCCATTTCCTGTGGGGAGCTAGCAATGGCAAAAGAAAGCTTCACTGGAAAAAGTGGAAAGATTTATGCTACCCTAAACAGGAAGCAGGGCTGAGTTTTGTTGAGTTAAATGATCTTGCCAAATTCTGGGCGTGTAAAAGATGGTGGAGACTCAAGGAAAATAACAGCCACTAGGCTGAATTTATGAGTTCTAAATATTGCATAGAGGGAGACACAAACAAAGATAGAAGAAAGAACAAAGCCTCACAAGTCTGGCTACAAATGCTCAATCAAAGAGAGTTAGTAGACAAATACGCCAAACTCTCCAAAAATGGCTGGAAATGGATTTTGAGTGCAAATGGCTCTTTCTCTCTCAAATCCATTAAAGAAATAGCGAGAAACAGGAAGGTTGTGCAACCTTTATTTAAATGGGTCTGGAATAATGATAATAGCCAAAAAGTTAAAACTAATACATGGAAAGTGCTCTCAAATATTTTTCCGATAGATGAAAACATAAAAATGAAAGGAATACAACTACCCTCCATGTATGAATGTTGTTTCCATGCCACAGAAACATTAGATCACTTGTTCTCACAATGATATATTGCATTGGCAATATGGAAAAGATTAGAAACTGAAATGGGTATTAAACATAAATGTTCTTCTCTTAGAGATAGACTTTTTAAGTGGAGCTTGGCTCACACACAGCATAGTCTTCACACTTGGCTTAAAAATAATATCCCTCATATTACCATCTGGTGTATATGGAAAGCCAGGAATAGTAGTAGATATGAAGGTCACACTATGGTAGTTGAAGATATATGGAAGGCCATTAAGAGAGAAATAATAATCACCTCGAAAGCTAATCCGATAACAGCCAGGAACTCCAACCTAGACATAAACTCTCTTAACTTCTGGAATCTTACAGTTGCAAAATCCCCTCCATATAAGGCCATAGTAGTTAAGTGGGAAAAACCAGCTAAAGGCAGATTAGCCTTAAACACTGAAGGTAGCTTCGATAGGAACATAGGTTTAGCAGGAGGTGGGGGAGCTGTAAGAGACCATAAATTTCTTCTTATACTTGCTTATTCGGGAATCATTAAAGCCTCATCTGCAATACATGCTGAAATCATAGCATTAAGAGAAGGTTTACGGGTGTGTAAATCTGAAAATCTATCAAATCTAGATATACAGATAGATTCTAAAATCTTGGTTGATCTAGTGAATAAAAAAATGGCATGTGGAAATATGAAGATGAGTTCGAAGATATTAATAAACTAGTAGAAGCTTTGAATGCATCGATTATACATATTTATAGGGAAGCTAATTCATTGGCAGACAAGTTAGCTAAAGAAGAAATAAATAAAAATTTTCAGAAATATGATCTAGTGTCTCTCCCAAATAAATTTAAAGGTATTACAAAAAATGATAAGGAAGAACTCCCATACATTATAATAATAAAAATTCATTCCTCTAATGATGAATGTTTCAATTAAACGCGAAGAGAACGAGTGGGCTGGTTAGTATTATGGCTGGAAATCATTATCAAGGTCATGAAAAGCTTACAAATTTTCCTGGTCCTGAAGGAAGTATGTATAAACTAACCAAAGCCAACCCCCTAATCTCCAGCTCAACATGTTTAGCTTGCGAGTTTATAGATATTTTCTGTGTTGTGCTTCTACTTGTGTTTATAGATATTTGTTGTGTTGTGTTTATAGATATTTGCGTGTTTATAAACTGAAGGAAGTTACGATAAAACATAAAGCGAGGACACGAAATCTGTATATTTGCTGTGTTGTGCTTCTACTTGTCTATCTTACCAGGTACACGGTCCAGAAACGCCCTGGAAGTCTCTCAAGAGAACCCAAGGTAAGATACATACATTTTAGTACATTCTATCAAATGCTTTTTCAGACTTGAAGTTAGCTTACGGAAATCACCTATAACAAATACTATAAAGCTCGCTACTGGCTGGATTGATGAAGAATATAGATGCCTTTATTTCTGCTTACTCTTATGTTATATTTCTGTAAAATTCAAGGCTGTAAATATAGTTTGCGGTCAAGTGAGAGTCTGTATATTATGTCTTCCCCGGTGGTCTGTCAAGAGTCTAGCTGTTTTAGGCATCTAAGGAACCCACTCTGAAAGCTAGCAAGTAAAAGAAGATGAAATGGCTAGAGGATAGAAAAAGACATGAAGCTCCTAAAGTCCCAGCTAAGAAGGATAGCAGCCCTGAAATACATGCTTAAATATCTCTATTTTCTCAAAATTCCAGCTATTGCAATCCAAGGCAACAATGGAATTTTAATTTCTTGTTTTTTTGAAATGGGTGTAAAAGGGATAAGGGTAGCTTTAGTTTGTAAAAAATGGTATTCCTCCACTAAAAGAGAGAGCCTTAATAATAATAATAAAATAACTTTAAAAAAAAAGAAGAGGAAGAAGAAGAAGAAGAAGAATATCTATATTTCAATCAATTTATCAATCTATTTGTCTATCAATCTATTTGTCTATCATTCTATTTGTCTATCTGCTCTCGCGATTATTGTGCTCTCACGATTATCTCTCGTGATTCATTATTGTTGTGCGAATTGATGTGCGAATTGTTGTTTGATATAATATTTGCATAGTTTTATTATGTGTAACTGCCAGTTTGTGCGAATTGTTGTGCGAAACTACCATTGTAGAAGGTCGAAGGTTGAAGGTTGAAGGTTGACATTGTTATGCGATTGTTGTGCGAAACTGCCATTTTGTGCGAATTTGTTGTGCGTAATTGCCATTGTTGTGCGAATTAAGCTCATTTTAAGCTAAAATGGATAGTTTTGATTTATTATTTAACAAAAAATCATTTAACTCCATAACAAAGAAGACCACGCTTCTGTATCCGACTTTTGACACAAAAGAAGCGTCGCCTGCAATTTTTCTAACAGAGGATGAACTTTCGAAGCTTGCCGAGCCTTTCAAGCTTACTCTAATCGGGAAGTTCTCCCATGGCAAGCCAAGCTATGAAGATATCTATGCGTTCATTGTTGCGTTGAAATTGCGACAAATGGTGAAAATTGCAATATACGATGGGAAACATGTTCTCTTCCAGCTTAAGGAGGAAGATGATTTTCTGAGATTATGGATACGAGGTCAATGGAGTGTGCTGGCTACCCCATGCGTATGCTGAAGTGGTCGCCTAACTTCTCTACAGCCGAGGAACCTACACAAGCCCTGCTTACATGATGAGGCCTAGTGTGGCCAGAATCCTTATCGAGGTCAACTGCAAAGTCTCTCCTCCGGATAGAATATGGGTAGGCAGGGACCTGGTGCATGGCTTTTGGCAGAAGGTAATTCCTGAATCCTTCCCTAAATACTGTCAGAATTACTGCAAAATGGGCCACGCAATGGAGGACTGTATGCTGTCCAGGATAAGTAAGATGGAGAAAAGAGAATGGGTAGTAAAAAGACAGGCCAAGGGTGAGGCAGAAGGAGGGATAGAGGAAGGAGAGGAGATAGAGGGGGGAGGGAATGAGATAGAAAAGAGAGGGGGAAAACCAGTGGAAGTTATGGAGGAAGGAGAGATTGCAAAGGAGGTAAGAATGGGAGAAGGGAGTATTGAGGAAGGAGAATCAGGAACAGATAAGGGGGAGGAAATAATGAAGTGGCTTGAGAAAATACCAAAAGTAGGAGGATGCTCAGGAGGGAGGAAAGAAGTAGCTCTTAGAGGGAGTAAGGGATCATCACTAAAAATCATAGAACAACATAACTGGGATGAGGATGATCTGTTGTCTGAAAAAGAGTTCGAAACAAAAAGCTAGCCATTAGCCAACAATATCAATGAAGATCATAAGCTGGACCTCCAAATACCGCTTGATGATTTGGGGCTGAAAAAACAGCTTTGTAGGTATGCACCGAATAGAAAGGAGAAAGCACTAGAGGAAATAAGGAAATTAGAAATAAGTTTAGGAAAATTATATATCCCTAAGAAGCTAGAACAAGCCCCTCCGAACTCAAGCAAATCGTCGAGAAATAGAAAAAAATACTTAAATATGAAATATGAATTTAAATATATTACTAGAGCTCAATCAAATATACCTAGATGACTTATTTATTTTGGAATATAAGGGGAGTAGCGAACACTCCTACGCTAAATAGAATTAGAAACCTGATAAAAATTCATAAAATTAAAATTATTGTTTTAGCCGAACCAATGGTAGATAAAAATCAAATTGAGAAGTACAAGGCAAAGATAGGTCTCCAAAAAGCATTCTCGACTAATAATAGTAAGTTATGGGTCATGTGGGAAAACAGTATGGACCTTGAAATCATAGCAGAAAATGACCAAATAGTAAGCTTTAAAATAGGTAAACAATCAGATATAATCTTCTCATTAGTCAACGCTAGTAATTAGAAGGAAGAAAGGAGAATACTCTGGAAGGAGATAAATAAAATAGCAGTTAAGAATGCCCCGTGGATTATAGGAGGGTACTTTAATGTAATTAGAAATACCTCTAAGAAAAGGGGAGGCAAGTCACCTGACCCGGTGGCAATAGCTCAATTCAATGAGGCTATTGCAGCGGCAAGATTAATGGAGATAGAATATCTAGGATCTAATTACACATGGTGTAATGACTGGAACAAAAAGGGAGTAATCTGGTCTAGGTTGGATCGAGTATTAGTTAATTCGCACTGGCTAGAAAAAATAGGCGAAACTAAAGTCCAGCATTTAAGCAGAACCTGTTCAGATCATAGTCCGTTATTGGTGACACTTCAAAAAAGGAGGAGTACACAGTTAGGTTTCGTTTTTCAAAATATGTGGGGTAAGCATAAGGAGTTTGAGGTTGTAGTAGGGAATACATGGGGAAATCTGTTCTCAGGCAAACCCACTCAGATGTTGGGGCATAAACTCCGAAAATTGCGTCAGGCTCTTAGCAAGTGGAATAAAGAGATCTTTGGTAATATATTTAAAAAAATTCTAGAAGCTGAACAGAAAGTCTTAGATCTAGAAAGGGATTATGAAAATACTCAAGATGTTATAACTAGTACTGAACTTAACAAAGCAAAGGCTGAACTAAAACTTAAAATGTATATGGAGGAAGTATTTTGGAAGCAAAAAGCGAAAATAAAATGGTTAAAAGATGGAGATAAGAATACAAAATTCTTTAATGTAATGGCAAAAGTTAAATATCAGAAACTCGGCATAAAGGGTATTAAAAAAGCTAATGGTGATTGGTTAGAAAAAGATGAAGACATAATAAATGAATTAGAAAGTTTCTTTAAAAGCCATCTATGCGTTCCAAGTATAGATAGAAATAAGACATTAATGGGGGGGATTAATAAAAGAGTCACAGAGGAAGATAATGATATGTTATCAGAATTACCCATGATAGAGGAAGTGAAGGATGCAATATTCAATGCCAACAAAGATAGTTCAGCTGGCCCAGATGGCTGGAATAATTAATTCTTTCAGAAAAGCTGGAATATAATACATAAGAAAGTTATTATAGCTATAACCTGGGTATTTGCGGGTGTGGAAATCCCAAAATCCTGGGCAATATCATATATAGTATTGATACCAAACAAAGATAACTCGTAAAAAGGAGAGGACTTCATGCCAATTAGCCTTTGTAACTCTATATATAAGATTTTAGCTAAAATATTACAGAATAGATTAAGCAAGATTCTCCCTAAAATTATATCGCCGGAACAAGCAGGTTTTATTAAAGACAGACAAATGTTGGAAAATATAAATCTGGCATCAGAAATGATAAAAGAAATAGGTTCTAAGATTAGAAGGCACAATGTAATAATGAAACTGGACTTGTCCAAGGTATTTGATAGAGTTGAATGGAACACTCTATGTTATCTAAAGAGAAAAATAGGATTTTCAGAATTTTGGATAGATTTGATATACATATGTATATCTAGCCCTTGGGTTAAAATGCTCATAAATGGTCATACAGGTGAAGAATTCAAGTCATCTAGAGGCCTAAGGCAAGGAGACCCATTATCACCTGCTTTGTTTAATATAAACTTAGATATGTTTATTACAAACCTGAAAGAGCAAGTCAGAAATGGTAGTATATTACCTTATAAGCAGCCTATAAATACTCCATTGGTATGCTGCTTGGCTTACGCAGATGATGTAATTATATTTACAAATACCAGTAGTAGATCAATGAATAAGATAATGGCGTTGTTGCAAGCTTTAGAAGAAGAAACAGGCCAAATGCTCAATAAGAATAAATGTCAATTCATGGTAGCAGCAAGAACACCAGAAAATCTAGCACAAAGGATTAAAAAAGTCACAGGCTTCACACAATGCAAAGGAGCTTTAATAAACTTGGGATGCCCAATCTATGAAGGGAGAATGAAGGAAGACTTCTTGGCTTTCTTACTGAATAAGTTTAAAAAAAAAATTGCTGGGTGGAAGGTGAATCTATTAAGTATGGCAGGAAGAATTACGTTGATAACTCATGTGCTACAAGGTTTATTAGCACATGTTTTAATGACAACACAGCCTCCAAAGAGCATTATAAATAAGCTGGAAAAGGAAATGGAAAATTTTCTATGGGGTAAAAAAGAAGGGAAAAATAAGTTTCACTGGAAAAAATGGAAGGATTTATGTTACCCTAAAGAGGAGGCAGGTTTAGGCTTTACAAACCTAAATGACATAGCTAAAGCCTGGGCATGCAAAAACTGGTGGATGTTAAAACAAAATGGAAGTATTTGGGCATCATATGTAAAAGCTAAATATAAGATAGGAAATAGAACACTGAAAGATTCAAAAAAAGCTTTTAAAAATTGGATATTGATGCGGAAACAATAGAATATAATAGAAAAACACATAATTTCAACAAAAAGCGGGTGGAAATGGCCACTGAATCCGCAGGGGAAATTCACCTTAAAAAGTGTCAAAGAACTAATCAGGAATAAAAAGCCTGCACAATTTAAAGAAATCTGGATAAAAGATCTACCACAAAAACTGAATGTGTTTATGTGGAAAATAGTTTTAAATATTATTCCAGTAGACGAAAATATTCAGAAAAAAGGAATAAAGTTAGCATCTAGATGCGAATGCTGCCTTCAAAAGAGAGAGAGCACTGATCATCATTTCTCTTCAGGAAAAATAGCAGCTAAGTTATAGAAAATATTAGAATCCGAAGTGGAAATTAAAAATGATAAAACGTCTCTGAAAAACAGATTGAAATCTTGGTCAAAAAAGGAATCAAAGAATAAAATTTTAAAATGATTAAGGAATTACATTCCGCATATAACACTTTGGTGCATATGGAAAGCTAGGAACAAAAGTAGATTTGAAAATGTGGTAATGAAGGTTAAAGATATATTGAATGAAATTAAAAGAGAAATTGCTTTTATTACTGCTTGCAATCCAATAAAAGCGAGAAGCATGAGTATGGATGAGGATAGAAAGAGAGCATGAAACCTAACTACAGTAATAAGGAAGATCCCAATAGTCAAAAGAGTAAACTGGAAAAAACCCTTGCATGGAAGCCTAGTGCTCAATACAAACGGGAGCTTCAAAAGAGACATGGGCCTGGCAGGGGGAGGAGGGTTTATAAGAAATGAGGAGGGCAAAGTGCTAAAATCTTTCACATCAAGGAGCACTGCCTCCTCGGCATTAAATGCAAAAATTATAGCCCTGCATAAGGGCTTACAAATTTGCAAAGATAATAACTACCATAAAATCCAAGTTCAAGTGGACTCGAAAATACTATTTCAGCTAGTACAAAATAAGTTACAATTATGGCAGTTTGAAGAAGAAATTGATGACATCATAAATATTTTAGGAGAATTAAAAGGAGAGATAGAACACATTTATAGAGAGGCTAATGCATTGGCAGATAAATTAGTGGAGGATGGAATAAAAATAGGAGCACAAGAATTTGAGGGTGATGGAATCCCTGGAAAGTTTATAGGTTTAATAGATTTAGATAGGATTGAATTTTTATATGTTAGAATACAAAAATCTTAATTAAAGTTGTCCTCAGAGAATACTTCATTGCCCGTTGATTATTTAGTAGCTTTACAAGAATAAATGTCATATAAAAAGCCTCCCAGTGAGGGGAGACTAAAAACAGTAGAGGTATGTTTGTAGTTAAAATGTTATTTTGTTATATGCTTGCTTATTTTCAGGTGGAATTAGTAAAGGGATAATATAATTTTACGAAAGTGAGAATCCGGTTGATTCTATAGAGAAGGATGTTCACCTCAGTCCGGTGGGTATTTAAAAGGTAGTATAAAAAAGTTTCCAATATGCACCTTAAGTGGAAAGAAAGCAGATGGTAGAGCTATAATTGCTCAATTATTTTGATAAACTGTCATGATGAATGTATATGTTTATGTTTGGTTATGCGTCTTTATAATGAGTTGTGTGGTAATGCATTAAACCTGTAAAAAAAAAGGATAGATGTACTTGCTTTGGTATTTTACCTTATTGTGCATGACATGTTACAGGAAAAGTAAAAATGTAGACATTGAAAACTCTAGGTTTGAAGTCAGGGTAGGGGAGGCATGATGAGGCTGCTGCCATTTGTAGTTTCTATTTTTAAGTTTAAATATAATAGTTGTTTCTAGTGTGTGTAGGGATTTGGAAAGTTGACTGGAAGAAGACAGTATTATAGCTGCCATTTATGGCAGAATTTCTTGTTTTTGATTTTCTGCTTTAGGTACAGATGAAACCAAAAGTAGTAGTTGATTGGGAGTTGGTAGACGCGCATGAAGGTTTTGCTGTCATAGGCTAGATTATCTTGAAAACTCGAGTTTAGGTATAAAGAAAACCGAAGAAGCAGTTGAATGGGAGTAAAGGTAGATGCACATGAAGGACCTGCTGTCACAGTGTCTATTTTAGTTTGAAGGGCAGACAAGCTAAAGCACACACAAAGAGGGTCAAGGAAACATGAAAATGCATAGGTATGAGAGAAAGGTTGATGGTCTAGCACGCGATTGGAAGGATAGAAGTAGAGCATGGACAAACAAGAAGATTTTATTGAGTCAACAATGTGGGAAAGCATTAAAGCACACAAAAATAGAATGTACAAGCAGTACAGAGCCAATCTTTTAACATAAAAGGCCTCAAGCACAAATTAATATTCAAAACGGCATAGAAGAGCTTTAATGTATTTAATGTATTTTTTTGGTTTTAATGGGTGTAAGAGGGGAAGGGGTAGTATTTAGCTTGTAAAAAAGGTTTTCCTCCGCCAAAAGAGAGGGTTATATTAATAATAAAACAAACTTTAAAAAAGAAGAAGAAGAAGAAGAAGAAGAAGAGGAGGAGGAGGAGTAAGAAGAAGAGGAGGAGGAGGAAGAAGAAGAAGAGGAAGAAGAAGAAGAAGAAGAAGAAGAAGAAGAGGAAGAAGAGAAGAAGAAGAAGAGGAAGAAGAAGAAGAAGAAGAAGAAGAAGAAGAGGAAGAAGAGGAAGAAGAAGAAGAAGAAGAGGAAGAAGAGGAAGAAGAAAAAGAAGAAGGAAGAAGAAAAGAAGAAATTTTTTTGCGGTTTTTTCAAAAAACGCTCTCAACTTTTAGAGAGAGAAAATCTCATTTTCTAGAGAGAGAAAATCATCATTCTTGCTCAAATTCAAGCCCTTTCAAGCTACAAATGGAGGAGAAGGACTTATTAGTAAATAATAAGTCATTTGCTGCTAATTTAAAAGGGACCGCGCCTCTCTCACGGTGTTTAGGGAACAAAAACGGGAGTCCCGTTGTTAACTTCTAAAGGCACGAAATGGTGAAGCTCCTAGAACCATTTGAACACATGCTCATCGAAAAATTTTCCAATGGAAGACCAAACGCGAATGCCATACAACACTTCCTATCCTCGCTAAAGCTAATGGGAAGGGTTAAGTTTGCTGATTACGACGCTAAGCACGTCTTTCTACAGCGTTGTTCAGAGCATGATTTTTATCGTTTATGGCATTGAGCTTCATGGCAAGTGGATGGCTACCCTATGCGTGTACTGAGGTGGATGAAAAACTTCAGTCCACTAGAGGAGGTGCCTCTAGCCCCGGTATGGTTTTCCTTGCCGAATCTTCCACTATATTTATTCAATCCTCTTGCTCTTCACTCTATCACTTCTTGCTTGGGGAAGCCTATGCTTCGAGATGAGGCAACTGTGGCCATGACAAGGCCAAGTATTACCCGTGTATGTGTAGAATGCAACCTGATTACCCAGCCTCCGAAGCAGATATGGATATCTAGTGCAGAAGGTGAACAACAGGATGGGGTTTGGCAAACTGCCATACCCGAATACATGCCTGCATACTGCCTAAACTGTAAAAGGATAGGGCACGCATTGAAGAGGGTAGGGCAGGGATGGAGGACATATGTAAAGGGCAGAGGCTGTATTTTTAGATGCAGGAAAAGTATAGATATTAAAGCTAAACAAGGAGTAAGAGAAGGCATCTTACATTTTAAAAATGGTAAAGAGCATATAAAAGAAGCATCTCGGATGTACTATTGGAACAAAGCTAAATCTATAAAAAGTGTCCATAAAGAGAAAAATACAAGCAGGAATTTCAAGACCGAAATATGGAGACACTAAAAGCTTGCAAATCAAGTGTCTGTATTTATATGTTTCCATTAGATTTGAATTCTTTGTCTATTTCAAGTTAGCTAGGATTGAGCTAAGGGTGTAAGGGGATTAAAGGGTAAATGCTAGTTTGTAAAAAGGGTATTCCTCGGCCAAAAGAGATGGTTATAACTAATAAAAACTTTTCTTTAAAAAGAAGAAGAAGAAGAAGAAGAAGAAGAAGAGAAGAAGAAGAAGAAGAAGAAGAGAATAATAATAATAATAATAATAATAAGGAGAAGACGAAGAAGAAGAAGAAGAAGAAGAAGAATGAGAAGAAGAAGAAGAAGAAGAAGAAGAATGAGAAGAAGAAGAAGAAGAAGAAGAAGGAGAAGAAGAAAGAAGAAAAAAAACTGCTTCTTTTTTTTCAAAAAACGCTCTCAATTTAGAGAGAGAAAACCCCCACTTTCTAGAGAGAGAAAATCTTCATTTTTGCTCAAATTGAGCTCCTTTCATGCTGAAAATGGAGCAAAAGGATTATTTAATAAAAAACAAGTCCTTTGCCTCAATCACAAGGGAGCCGGCGCCCTATTCATGCACCTTCGGAAATAAAAACGGGAGTCCCATAGTTATTTTTTCTGCCGAAGATACGCAAAAACTCACGGCGCCCTATGAACTCATGCTTATCGGGAAGTTCTCCCATGGCAGGCCTCGACCGAATGATTTACTTCAGTTTATCTCCTCGTTGAAGGTCACGGGAAGGGTGAAGCTGGCGGATTATGATGCTAAACATGTGTTTTTACAGTGCTTCACGAACGAGGACTATTATCGTTTATGGTTTAGAGGTTCATGGCAAATTAATGGTTATCCTATGCGTGTCTTGAAATGGACAAAGGATTTCAGCCCACTGGAGGAGGTGCCTCTTGCCCCGGTATGGTTCTTCTTGTTTGATGCTCACACTTTCTACGCAATATCGTCTTGCTTGGGCAAGCCTCTCCTTCAGGATGAGGCAACAGTCTCATTAATACGACCAAGTGAGATCATGTAAGTGTGGAATGTAACTTACTCTCACAACTACCCAATAGAATCTGGATAGGCAGTGGGGAAGAAGGGCAAAGTGGTGGATTTTGGCAAACGGCCATTCCCAAAAATTTGCCTTCATACTGTGCTTCCTGTAAAAGGCTCGGGCAGGATATGCTTGAATGTAAGATGGAAAAAGGGAAGGAAGAAATGGAGTTAGGGCAGGAGGGTAGAAGGAGAATGGTAGAAAAATGGATAAGGAAGGAGAGATTAGTCCCGATAGAGTATGAGGAAGTGGAGGGTTTAGTGGAGGAAGAAAGGAAAGGTCGGAGATTAGAGAAGAATTATCTTGTGGAGATGGAAGGAGCTATAATTAATAATGAAGTTAACATAGAAGGAAAGGCCGAAAAAAATAAGGATGAAGGTTGGGTAAAGGCAAATGGAAGAAGGAAAAGAGGTAAGAAAAATAAAGTTAGAAGGGTCCTAAAAAAGAGAATAGAGGATTATAGTTGGTCAGATGATGATCTTCTGGATTATCCAGAGGATGAATCAGAGGTATTCAGCTGCCCTCCTTTTGGAAGAAAAGAGGAAAATCATGAGAAGTATAGGGAAAAGATGAGGGACAACCTAACTATGTATGAGGATAATAGGGTTAGGCTCTCTAGAGACCAATCAATGGAAGCTATAAAAAGAATGGTTTTGCAACTTGGAAAACATGAGAAATATAATGAAATTAGTCAAGCATACGCAACTGCATCAAAGAATCCTAGAAACATGAGAAAATATTTGGATAAAACCTATGAATCTAAGTGAACAACTAGATCACAAACTAAATTAAGTTTTAATGGATAGCTGCTAATATTAGAATATCAAAGGATTAGCAAATAACCCCTCGATAAATAGATTGAAAAAATTGATTAAAATTAACAAAATCTCTTTGGTGATCATTGCTGTACCTATGCTCCAGCAGGATCAAATAATTAAATATAGCCATATATTAGGGTTTAATAATGCATATGCTAATGTGAATAGTAAGCTTTGGATTATGTGGCATAATTATTTAGATATTGAAATAGTTAATGACACAGAACAAATAATGCACTTTAAAATGGATAAAAACACAGAGGATAAGTATCAGTTGTGTATGCAAAAAATGATAAAAAATCTAGGAAAGATTTATGGAAAGAAATGCAGGAAATTGCGGCTAAAAATCCTCCTTGGATTATAGGAGAAGACTTTAATGTTATAAGAAGTGTCCTAGAAAAGAATGGAGTCAAAACCCTGAATACAATACCAATGACACAGTTTAATGATGCAATATCTAACTCTAATTTAATTGAGATAGATTTTGCAGGAACAAATTACACTTGGAGCAATAATTGGCGGAAAAGAGGAACTATTTGGGCTAGAATAGACAGGGTGCTGTGTTATGCAAAGTGGCTAACCTCACATGGAACCACTGGGCTGAGGCACCTAAACAGAACAGGCTCGGATCATTGCCCGCTCCTCATATTGATTTATAAAAATAAAAGAGACGTAAGTAATTTTAAATTCCAAAATATGTGGGTTAAGCATAAAGATTTTGAGAATTTGTTGAAAGAGTCTTGGTTAGAACCAGCATCGGGTAAACCGATGCAGGTTTTAATAACTAAGCTGTTTAGATTAAAAAAATGCTTAAAAGTATGGAATAGGGATGTCTTTAGAAATCTAAACCAAAAAATAATACAGGCAGAAGAACAAGTGGAAAAGTTAGAAAATGAATATGATAATAAAAATGATGAAAAAATTAGACAAGCATTAAACAAGGCAAAGGCAGAGTTGAGCCTTAAGTTACACGTGGAGAAAATATTCTAGAAACAACGGGCAAAAATTAAATGGTTAGAAGATGGGGATAAAAACACTAAATTTTTTCATATTATGTGTAAAATAAAAGCTCAGAAGAATAAAATTAAAGGTCTTAAAAACAACGAATGAACATGGATTGAGGATGATAAGCAACTAGGAATCATGTTCGAGAGATTCTTTTAAAGCCACCTATGTGGTCAGGCATCTCATGGAGGAAATTCCTTAATGCAAGAGATTGGTATGTCCATCACCAATGAACAAAATCAAATGATGGAAATGATTCCTAAAGAAGATGAGGTTAAAAATGTGGTTTTTAATATGCATAAACATAGTGCAGCATGGCCGGATGGCTGGAATAATTATTTTTTCCAGGCAACTTGGCCCATTATAAAAAATGACCTAGTCCCAGCATTTGCTAGTTTTTTTTCAGGGGCAGATATCCCGAAAGCATGGGCAAACTCATTTATTATATTAATTCCTAAAAAAGAATCCCCGCAGAAATGCGAAGATTTTAGACCCATAAGCCTATGCAATGCAATTTATAAAATTTTAGCCAAAATAATTCAAAATAGGCTTAGCCAAATTCTGCCGTTAATAATTTCACAGGAACAAACGAGGTTTGTTAAAAACAGACTAATGATTGAAAATATAAGGTTAGCATCAGAAATGATGAAGGAGATAGCGATTAAAACGAGAGGAAACAATCTAGTAGTTAAACTAGATTTATCTAAAGCATTTGTCAGGGTAGAATGGGACACTCTCTGCTCTGTTATGAGAAAGTTTGGCTTCTCGGAAACATGCATAGATTTAATATATAGATGTATCTCAAGTATTTGTGTTAGACTAATAATAAATGGTAAAAAAGGAGAAGAGTTTAAGCCAAGAAGAAGTTTAAGACAGGGTGATCCTTTGTCGCCCTTACTTTTTGATATTTATTTAGAATTACTTATTATTAATATAAAAAGAAGATTGTCAGAAGGTAAAATAATTCCTTTCAGGCAGCCAAAAAATACTCCGAGAATAGGCTTCTTAGTATTGTGGATGATTTAATAATATTCACATATGCTAGCAGAAAAATCCATAAATAATCTCATTGATTTACTACAATTATTTGAGATGGAAACATGGCAAGTAGTTAATAAAGAGAAGTGTCAGTTTATGTTAGCAAAAAAAGGTAGAAGCAAAAGTCATAAATAAGATTAAGAATATAACCGGCTTCAAACATAATAAAGGAGCCTTATTATATCTAGGTTGCCCAATATATGAAGGAAGATTGAAGGATCAATATTTAACATCACTCCAATATAAAATGAGAAGGAAAATAGCAGGCTAGAAGGAAGATTTACTAGGATTTGGAGGAAGAATCACTTTAATTTCACATGTTTTACAAACCACATTGGTGCACATTTTATCTATTATTCATCCTCCCAAGAAATTTATGAATAAACTTGAAATGGAAATGGCAAATTTCTTATGGGGTAAAAAAGATGGGAAGCGGAAAATTCATTTGAAAAAATGGGGAAGATATATGTTATCCAAAAGCAGAAGCAGGTCTAGGGATAATTCCTTTCCAATATATTGTCACCGCCTGGGACTGCAAAGGGTGGTGGAGATTGAAAAAAAATGAAACCCTCTGGGCAAAATATATGAGGGCAAAATACCTAGAACAAAATAATAAGCAGATTAAGCAGGCATCAAATAGCTGGAGAGCGCTGGAGAAGCAAAAGGAGATAGTAGATTCATATTCAATACGGAAAAAAAGTGGTTGGAAATGGACCCTCACACCTCAAGGTGATTTCACACTGAAATTTGTGAAGGAATTGATCATGAAGAAAAAACCTAGTAAGCCTTTATCTAAATAGGATTGGAAGGCAGGTATACCACAGAAAATGTGCTCGCTAGCATGGAAAGTGTTAGCGAATGCGCTTCCAGTGGATACCAATGTGCAAAGAAAAGGTATTAAAATGGTATCCAGATGCGAATGCTGTTTTGAGGCAGTAGAGACCACGGATCATTTATTCTCGGAAGGTAAAATTGCTACAGAAGTTTGGAAGGATCTAGAAGAAAATAAACATATTAGTAATAAAGAGGAAGTTTTAATAGAAAGAATTAAAAATGGGACAAGGCAACCTCTAGTAGTCCCATTAGAAATTGGCTTAACCAAAATTTACCTCGTGTAATAATATGGTGCATCTGGAAAGCTCGAAATAAGAGCAGATTTGAAGGCTTAAAGATGAATTCAAGTGAAATAATACAAGAAATCAGACAAATAGTAAGTAATCTATCTAATATAAAGCCTATAATAGTAGATATTAAATTTACACAAAAGTTAGAGGAGAAATGCTGGGACCTCACCTCAAATAAGATTAATTATTATTGGGTAAGAAGCATAAGCTGGGATAAGCCTCCGGAAGGAAAATTCTCCCTAAATACGGATGGAAGCTTTAATAGGGACATATGAATCACAGGGGGAGGGGGTAATAAGGATTCTAAAGGTATTGTCATGAAAGCCTTTACGCATGTTAGTGTAGCATTCTCGGCTCTCCATTCGGAGATCAAGGCTTTGAAAACAGGTTTATATGTCTGTAATAAACTAGAAATTAGAAATATGCAAATTCGGGTAGAATCAATGCTATTGGTGGACTCAGTAGCTAGGAGGATATCTCTCTGGAGGTATGAAGAAGAGCTAGAAATAATAATTAATCTTATTAAAGAGTTGAATGCATCAATATTACATATATATAGAGAGGCAAACACATTGGCAAATAATCTCGCTAGATTAGGCACAGAAAGAGGAGTAATGGAATATGAAATGGATTCTATGCCAGAAAACTTAAAGAGGCTAGTGAAATTAGATATGAGAGCCTTCCCTTATTTAAGAATTAGAAAGGGTAGAAAAGTAGAGAGAGATAAAAAAGGAGATTAGGCTAAAAAGAAAACTAAGATGTTAGAAGGAATGGAGGCAGTCGGTAGGGAAATTTCTGTCCCTACAGTTTTAGGTTTGTTTAGAAAGGAATCTAGGAGGTAGGAAAAAAATAGAATGTATATATGTCTTTGTTTTTTCTTTTTCTTTTCTTGGTTTTCTTAGCAGCGCAGGAATTTCAAAGAGGCAGAGTCTACAATGTGGTTTGGTTGCAACACCGTATTTGTCTCTGTTTTAAGAGTTTATGTTCATGTTATGTGATGGGAGTATTATATAAGATTCTGTTGTAAGGTCATGTGTTAATTTTCATTTTAGGATAATAGTTTATTAGGAATTATGTTCATAGAGTAGGGTATGTTGTCATTTAGATTCAGAAAATACAACACACGTGATGGAAGGGGTAGCCTAGTTCTTGAAACAACATATAAAGGGTAGAGTGTAGCATATATAGTGAAAGCCAAGGCTCCGGAACAGCATATAAAGTGTAGAGCTAGAGGGAACAAGATTCAAAGGCCTGGAAAAAATGGTTGATGCAGAAAAAGTGTAGCATGAAGGGTGTTTATGCAACAAAGTATCAGGTATGTAAGGAAGATAAATCCCTATGCAGAAAAATGTTTGTTGTGCAGGTTTTGGAGCCGTCAATTGACTTATATAAGGAGGATCATGAAGGGAATGTTAGCAATAGGGAAGAGGGCAGATAACCGGGTAAAAAGTTCAAAATGGAAGCTAAGAAATAACTCAAGATCTTTAAACAAATAAGCTCAAAGCGAGCACACGTGCTCATAATAAAATTAGGCTTTGTTCTTTGTCTCTTTTTTTTTCATTAAAGTGAATGGGTGTAAGAGCGATAAAGGTAGATTTTAGCTTGTAAAAAAGGTATTCCTCCGCCAAAAGAGAGGGTTAAAATTAATAAACAACTTTAAAAAGAAGAAGAAGAAGAAGAAGAATTTTTATTTGCGATTTTTTCAAAAAATGCTCTCAACTTCTAGAGAGAGAAATTCCAACTTTCTAGAGAGACAAAATCGCCATTTTTGCTCAAATCAAGCTCTTTCAAGCTCAAAATGGAGCAAAACGACTTATCATTACAAAATAAGTCTTTTGCCTCGATTATAAGAATGCCCGTGCCTCCCTCTCGCATATTCAAAAAAAAAAACTGGAGTCGCGTGGTTTTATTTTCAGCCGAGGAGATGAGTAACTTCATGGCGCCTTACGAATACATGCTCATCGAGAAGTTTTCTCACGGCAGGCCTCGCCCGAATGAGATGCAACAATTCGTCTCCTCTCTCAAGCTCACGGGAAGAGTTAAACTAGCCGATTATGATGCAAAACACATCTTCTTGCAGTGTTTTAATGTTGAAGATTATTATCGTTTATGGCATAGAGGATTATGGCAAGTTAATGGCTACCCCATGTGCATTTTGAAATTGATGAAGGATTTCAGTCCACTGGAGGAGGCGCCTCTTGCTCCGGTATGGTTATCTCTCCCGAACCTCTCATTATAATTGTTCAATGCTCATTCTCTCTTTGTAATATTCTCTTGCTTGGGTAAGCCATTAATAAAGGATGAGGCGACTATAACCATGACACGACCAAACCAGGCTCATGTTTGTGTCGAATGTAACATATCCTCACCACCCCCTAACAAGATCTGGATTGGCAGTCGGGAAGAGGAGCAAAACGAGGGGTTTTGGCAAGCTGCCATTCGCGAAAACTTGCCCTCCTTTTTTTTAACTTGTAAAAGAATCAGACATGACATGTCTGAATGTAAGAAGGGTTCTGAACAAGTAAATAAAGAAAAATGGCAGGAATTTAGAAGAAAGAGGGTAGATAAATGGATAAGGAGGGTGGAGGAGGTCCCGAAACATGGAGAGATAGAAGATTTAGTGGAGGAAAAAAGAGGAGTGTGTGAGAGAAAAAGAGAAGTATTTTTCAGATATAGAGGAAGGCAGAAACAACTTAGAAACAAGCATAGAGGGCAGAATCGTAGAAAATAAGGAAGAGGGAAGGGAGGAAGTTAAAGTTAGAAGGAAGAAAATTAGAAAAAATAAACTTAGAAGGGGTTTAAAAGAAAAAATAGAGGATTATAGCTGGATAGAAGAGGATCGCCTGGATTTTCCAGAAGAAGACTCAGAGGTATTTAGTTGCCCCTCATTTGGTAAAGTAGAAGCAAATGAAGATAGCTATATAGAAGTGGCAAAGGATTACCTAGCAATGTATGAGGACAGACGGGGAAAATTTACAAAGGATCAATCTATGGAAGCTATAAAAAGAATGGTCATGCAACTTGTTATACAAGGGAAATATAAGGAAATAGCTCAATCAATTGCACCAAGAGTGCAAGGAATATGATGAAAGTACCTAGTCAAAACATATGAAACCAACTGCACAACTAGATCAAAAACTAAATTAGGTTTAATGGATAGTTACCTATATTGGAATATTAGAGGGGTGGCAAACAACTCCTCGATAAATAGATTAAAATAATTGATTAAAATACATAAAATTTCATTGATTGTAATTGCAGAACTTTTGATTCAACAGGAACAACTAACTAAATATAGTCGAATTCTAGGGTTTAATAACTCATTTTCTAACCTAAATAGTAAACTCTGGATTATGTGGCATACTTATTTAGACATAGAAATATTAAAAGATGCAGAACAAATAGTGCACCTTAAAATATCCAAAGACATAGTTTCGGTAGTATATGCTAAAAATGATAAAAAATCTAGACTAGTCTTATGGGAATAAATGCAAAAAATTGCAGCAAAAAATGTTCCATGGTTGATTGGAGGAGACTTTAATATTACAAGAAGTGCCTTGGAAAAGAAGGGGGGGCAAAACCCCGAACACAATAGCAATGTCTAAATTTAATGAGGTAATTTCTAATTCTAACTTGATGGAAATAGACTTCACATGCTCAAATTATACTTGGTGTAATAACTGGCAAAAAAGAGGAGTAATTTGGGCCATGCTGGACAGAGTAATGTGTAATGCGAAGTGGGTAGCCTCACATGGGACTACAGGGCTTAGACATTTAAACAGAACCTGTTCAGACCACTCTCCACTTCTCATAACACTTCACAACAATAAACGAGGCACGAGAAGCTTTAAATTTCAAAACATGTGGGGAAAACATGCTGAGTTTGAAAAACTGGTAAGAGATTATTGGTAAGTTCCTGCATCGGGTAAACCGATGCAGGTTCTAATGATAAAGCTATATAAATTAAAAAAACAATTAAAATCATGGAATAAAGAAGTTTTCAGAAATATAAATCAGCAAATAAAGCAAGTAGAGGAACAAGTGGAAAAGCTAGAAAAAGAAAACGATAATAAAAATGACGAAGAAATTAGGAAAGTTTTAAATAAGGCTAGCTGAATTGAGTTTAAAATTACATATGGAGGAGATATATTGGAAACAACAAGAAAAAATTAAATGGTTAAAAGATGGTGATAGAAACACCAAATTTTTCCATAATATGAGCAAAATAAAAACACAGAAAAATAAAATTAAAGGTCTAAAAGATAAAGAAGGAAAATGGATAGAAGAAGACAAACAATTATGTACCCTCTTTGAGGACTTCTTTAAATCCCACCTGTGTGGTCACATGCCTCATGAAGGGAACTCCTTATTACAAGAGATCGGGGCTTCCATTACGAAAGAACAAAATCAAATGATGGAAAGGATCCCAGAAGAAGAGGAGGTAAAAATTGCAGTCTTTAATCTTGATAAAGATAGTGCAGCGGGACCAGATGGCTAGAATAATTACTTTTTTCAGCTAAACTGACCCATTATTAAAAATGACCTAGTTACAGCGATTGCTAGTTTCTTTGCTGGAGCAGATATTCCTAAAGCTTGGGCAAACTCATTTATAATTTTAATCCCCAAAAAAGAAGCTCCTCAGCTATGCGAGGATTTTAGACCAATAAGCTTATGTAATGCGATTTACAAGATTTTAGCTAAAATAATTCAAAATAGATTAAGTAATATTTTTCCATTAATAATATCACTAGAGCAAACCAGATTTGTTAAAAACAGACTAATGATTGAAAATATTAGATTAGCTTCAGAAATGATGAAAGAAATTGCAACTAAAACAAGAGGTAATAATCTAGTAATCAAGTTGGATTTGTCTAAAGCATTCGATAGAGTTGAATGGGATACACTCTGTTACATTTTAAGAAAATATGGTTTTTCTGAATTATGCATTGACATAATATATAGATACATTTCAAGTGCTTGGGTTAGAATTATTATAAATGGTAATATATGTGATGAATTTAAACCCATAAGAAGCCTAAGACAGGGGGATCCATTATCCCCCTTATTATTTGATATACACCTAAATCTGCTTATTCTGAATTTAAACAAAAGAATGTTAAAAGGTAATATATTACCTTTTAGACAACCAAATAATACTCCGAGAAAAGGTTGTTTGGCTTATGCCGACAATCTAATAATTTTTACAAATGCAAGTAAAAGATCTATAATAAATCTGATAGAATTATTACAATTATTTGAATTAGAAACAGGTCAGGTTGTAAATAAAAAGAAGTGTCAGTTTATGTTAGAGAAAAAGTCTACAGAAAAAGTGATAAATAAGATTAAAAACATAACTGGATTTACACATAATAAGGGAGCTTTAACATACTTAGGCTGTCCAATATATGAAGGTTGACTGAGAGAGAAATATTTAACACCATTACAAGATAAAATGAGAAGGAAAATAGCAGGATGGAAAGAAGACCTATTAGGGTTTGGGGGACGGATCACATTAATCTCGCATGTGTTACAAAGTACACTAGTGCACATCTTATCTGTAATACATCCCCCGAAGAAATTTTTGAATAAATTAGAATCAGAAATATCAAATTTTTTATGGGATAAAAAAGATGGGAAGTAGAAAATTCACTGGAAAAACTAGAGGGACATATGCTACCCAAAAGCTGAAGAAGGTCTAGGAATAATTACTTTACAGGATATGGCCACCGCCTGGGATTGTAAAGGATGATGGAGGCTGATTGAGAATGATAGTCTTTGAGCAAAATATATGAAGGCAAAATATTTAGCACAAAGTAACTAGAGGCTTAAGCAGGGATCAAATAATTGGAAAGCTCTAGAAAAACAAAAAAGAGATAGTAGAATCACACTCAATATTAAAAAAGAGTGGTTGAAAATGGACCCTCACACCACAAGGTAATTTCACACTAAAATCGGTTAAGGAGTTGATTAGGAGAAAAAAACCTGCTCAACCCATATTTAAATGGGTCTGGAAAGTAGGTATCCCACAGAAAATGTGTTCGCTAGCATGGAAAGCAATAGCAAATGCATTACCTGTGGATACCAATGTGCAAAGAAATGGCATAAAATAGTGTCCAGATGCGAATGCTGCTTTGCAGAAGCAGAATCAATGGAGGACCTATTCTCGAGAGGAAAAATTGTAGCAGAAATTTGGAAGAAACTTGAAGAAAATGAACAAATTAGTAATATAGAGGAGAGTCTAATAGAATGAATTAAAAAATGGGAAAATGCAATTTCTACTAACACTACTAGAAATTTACTCAATAAGAATTTACCTCTTGTAGTAATATGAAGTTTATGGAAAGCTCGTAATAGGAGTAGATTTGAAGGAAAGAGAATGGATTCAAATGATATATTACAAGAAATTAAGCAGGAAATAAGTAACATATCAAATATTAAGCCCATTATAGTAGATAACCTAGCTATAGATAAGAAAGTGGAAAGGGAATGGGGTCTTAATATAAAAATAATCAAACAATATTGGGCAAAAAGTATAAGTTGGGCTAGGCCCCCTGAAGGAAAATTTTCCCTAAACACGGATGGAAGTTTCAATAGGGATACAGGAATAGCAGGGGGAGGTGGGTTAATAAGGGATTCCAAAGGCACAGTCTTGAAAGCTTTTACCTCGGTTAGTGTAGCAGACTCGACTCTACAATCAGAAATTAGGGCGTTAAGAATAGGCTTAAACGTATGTAAAAAATTGGAATATAAAAATATTCAAATACAGGTAGACTCGATGTTATTATTTAATTTAGTAATAGGAAGAATTTTTCTTTGGAAATATGAAGAAAAATTAGAAATAATAATGATGCTTAAAATTGAACTAAATGCATCAATAATGCATATATATAGAGAAGAAAACACTCCAGCAGATAATCTTGCAAGGATTGGCTCGAAAAAAGGAGAAATAGAATTCGATGAGGATTCTATGCCGAAAAAATTAAAAGGTTTAGTGAGATTAAATAAGATGGACTTTTCTTATGTAAGAGTTAGGAAGGGTGGAGGCTGAGCTAAATTTAAAATAAAACTTAGACTATAAGTTAGATTAAATAATCTAAAAAAGAAGCAAGTAGGTGAGTTCTAAAGCATGGTATTCTTGGAGATGCATTGGTGTTTATTTTTAAGCAGCGCAGCTCCATATGAAGTGGCAGATTCAGCATGGAGTCTTGGTTGGTAGAATGTGCACATGTATATTTGTTCCTTTGGATTTATGTATTATATTTGCAGGATGAAGATGTTAAAATACTAAACTGTCGATGGTGTTTATTATTTTTCTAAACTGTTAACTTTGCGGATGTTTTATAGGTTAGATAATGCAGTTTATATATATATTGCTCTTGATAAGAACATACAATTATAAGTTGATTATCACAGGTTTACTTGACTGCTTCCCGAGTTGGTTTATGGTAGACATTCTCGACTGATCACCTAGCCCTGAGGGTGATCAACATTGCAGTGGAACAGTAGAATGGTGTGCAGCTCACACGCGCTCGGAGGTGGTTG
The DNA here is from genome assembly GCA_029783825.1 of Sapria himalayana. Lineage (NCBI taxonomy): Eukaryota > Viridiplantae > Streptophyta > Magnoliopsida > Malpighiales > Rafflesiaceae > Sapria > Sapria himalayana. The sequence goes on from JAREIK010003462.1 coordinate 198,267, forward strand.
AGTTATCTGTTCTAATATGGTTTATTTTTTAAGAGAACATTCTTATATTTTTGAGAACTATGCAGAAAGTCTTAGGTCTTGCTGCAGCTCATGAAAAGCAGTATAGACAGAGCACTCAAATTAAAAGGCAAGGCAAAGAGAATGGGAGTGAATGAAGAAAACTAATAAATGTTGTATAAGTATAACAAGGGACAAGGGGAATAGGGTAGATAAGTTATATTGTAGGCGCGCTTGTTTTCTTTGCATATTGCAGGCACTGGAGCGTATAAAAGAAGAAGGTTGACGGTTGATAAACATTCGGGAATGACGTGAATAATAGGGCTTGAGAAACGGAGAAGATGAGAGGACAGATGCTGAGCACAGGAAACAGCCGAACAATACAAGAAATTAAATGAAAAATGCGCCGAAAAGATGGGCCAAAAATAGGCAAATGAAATAGATGGGCCGAAAATTAGATAAACTAGAACAAAGCCTCCAGCTTATTCTAGTCTAATTTATAAAATGAATAAATGCTTATTTGAGAAAGATTTTTAAAATCCAATATGCTAGCTAGTAGGCTTAAGGTTAAGAAGGGTGTAAGAGGGCTACGGGTAGATGTAGGTTGTAAAAATTGTATTCCTCTGCCAAAAGAGAGTGTTATTAATAATAATAAAACAAATTGAAAAGAAGAAGAAGAAGAAGACATTTGAGATTTTTTCAAAAAACGCTCTCAACTTCTAGAGAGAGAAAACCCCACTTTCTAGTGAGAGAAAATCCCCATTTTTTTTCAAATCAAGCTCCTCTTAAGCTGAAAATGGAGCAAAATGACTTATTTTTTAAAAATAAGTCTTTTGCCTTGATAACAAAGGAGCCCGCGCCTCCTTCACGTGCATTTGGTGAAAAAAATGGGATTCCCGTTATTATTTTTTCATCTGAAGAGATGAAGAAGTTACACGCGCCTTATGAACTCATGCTCGTCGGGAAGTTCTCCCACGGCAAGCCTCGCCCGAGCGACATTATTCAATTTATCTCTTCTATGAAGCTTACGGGTAAGGTTAAGTTGGCAGATTACGATGCAAAACATGTTTTCTTGCAGTGCTTCTCGACCAAAGATTACTATCGTTTATGGCATATAGGAGTTTGGCAAGTTATTGGGTATCCTATGCGAGTGCTAAAATGGACGAAGGAGTTCAGCCCAACGGTGGAGGTGCCCCTTGCCCCGATATGGTTCTTTTTGCCGAACCTCCTCATATATTTGTTTAACGCTCATTCTCTCCATGCTATTTCATCATGTTTGGGCAAGCCACTGATCCGAGATGAGGCCACTGTGTCAATGACAAGGCCGAGCAAGGATCGCGTCTGTGTGGAGTTCAATCTCCTAACACAACCTCCAAGCAGAATATGGATAGGTGAGGGAGAAAACGGGCAGAATGAGGGGTTTTGGCAAACTGCCATACCCGAAAACTTACCCTCTTATTGCTTAACCTGTAAAAGACTTGGCACGAAATGGATGTGTGCAAAGTAGGAACAAAACGTATAGGAGAGATGCAGTGGCAGGAAGGTAGAAGAAGAAGGGTGGAGAAATGGATAAGGAGAGAGGAAGGGGGCCCGAAACATGGAGAATTACAAGCTTTAGAGGAGGAACAAGAGGAGAGTAGGAGGGAGAAGGGTAGTTATTTTCTAGATATGGAAGAAGGTAACAGTATTATAGATGCAAGCTTAGAGATAGGAAGTGAGGAAAATAAAGAAGAGGGATGGGAGGAGGTGAAAACGAGTAGGAGAAGAGGTAGAAAAAATAAAATTAGAAGGGTGTTAAAAGAAAAAATAAAAGATTATAGTTGGATAGATGAAGACCTCCTTGACTTTTCTAAAGAAGAATCAGAGATATTTAGTTGCCCCCCGTTTGGAATATTAGAAACTAAGGAAGAAAGTAGTTTAGAGGAAGTAAAAGATGATTTAGCAATGTATGAGGAGAATGGCAAAAAATTTACTAGGGATCAATCTATGGAAGCCATAAAAAGAATGGCCTTGCAACTAAGTAAGCAAGAGAAATATAATGAAATACTTCAATCAATGGCACCCAAGAGTGCAAGGAATATGAGAAAATATTTAGATAAAACATACGAGTCAAAATGCACAACAAGATCACAGTCTAAATTAATTTTTAATGGATAGTTACATATATTTGAATATAAGAGGGGTGGCGAATAACCCTTCGATAAATAGATTTAAAAGATTGATTAAAACACATAAAATTTCATTGGTTGTTATTGCAGAGCCTACGACTCAGCAAGAACAAATAGTTAAATATAGTAAAATTCTAGGGTGTAATAATTCATTTGCTAACCTAAACAGTAAACTCTGAATAATGTGGCATAATTATTTAGATATTAAAATATTAAAAGACACAGAACAGATAGTGCATTTAAAAATGAATAATAATTCAAAAGACATAATATCGGTAGTTTATGCCAAAATAATAAAAAATCTAGATTAGTCTTATGGGCGGAAATGCAGGAAATAATAAAAAAGGTATAGGTACTTTTAAATTTCAAAATATGTGGGGGAAACATATAGAATTTGAAAAACTAGTAAGAGAGTCATGGTCAGAACCAGCACAAGGGAAACCAATGCAGGTCCTAATGACTAAGTTACATAGATTAAAAAAACATTTAAAAACTTGGAATAATGAAGTTTTTGGAAATATAAATCAGAAAATAAAACAAGCAAAAGAACAAGTGGAAAAGCTAGAAAAAGAATACGACAATAGAAATGAAGAAACAACCAGACAAGTATTAAATAAAGCTAAAGCTGAACTGAGTTTAAAATTACACATGGAAGAGATGTACTGGAAACAACGAGCAAAAATTAAATGGTTAAAAGATGGTGATAGAAATACTAACTTTTTTCATAATATGTGGAAAATAAAAACACCGAAAAATAAAATTAAAGGCCTAAAAAATATAGATGGAACATGGATAGAAGAAGATAAGCAACTTGGAATTCTTTTTGAGGAATTCTTTAAATCCCACTTGTGTGGTCTAAGGCCTCATGAAGGAAGCCTTTTAATGCAAGAGGTTGGGACCTCCATTACAAAAGAACAGAACCAAGCAATGGAGAAGATTCCAGAAGAAGAAGAGGTAAAAATAGCAGTCTTTAATCTTGATAAAGATAGTGCAGCGAGACCAGATGGCTGGAATAATTATTTTTTCCAACTCAATTGGTCCATTATTAAGAATGATCTAGACACAGCAATTGCTAGTTTCTTTGCTGGAGCAGATATTCCTAAAGCTTGGGCAAACTCGTTTATAGGACTTATTCCCAAAAAAGAAGCCCCACAGATATGTGAAGATTTCAGATCAATAAGCTTATGTAATGCGATTTATAAGATTTTGGCTAAAATAATTCAAAACTAGATTTAAGTAATATTTTGTCATTAATAATATCGCAAGAGCAAACAGGATTTATTAAAAACAGACTGATGATTGAAAATATAAGGTTAGCATCAGAAATGATGAAAGACATTGCAACTAAAACAAGAGGTAATAACCCAGTAATTAAGTTGGATTTGTCTAAATCATTTGATAGGGTGGAATGGGACACTCTCTGTTTCGTTTTGAGAAAGTATGACTTTTCTGAATTATGCATTGATTTAATATATAGATGTATTTCAAGTGTTTGGGTTAGAATCATTATAAACTGAAATATAGGGGAGGAATTCAAACCAAAAAGAAGCCTAAGACAGGGAGACCCGTTATCCCCCCTACTATTTGATATATATTTAGAACTGCTTATTCTCAATTTAAATAAAAGAATGTCTGAAGGGAAAATATTACCTTTTAGACAACCAAATAATACTCCACGAATAGGCTGTCTGGCTTATGCTGATGATCTTATAATTTTTACAAATGCAAGTAAAAGCTCTATTACGAATTTAATGGAATTATTACAATTATTTGAAATAGAAACAGGACAGGTGGTAAATAAAAAGAAATGCCAGTTCATGCTGGCAAAAAAGGCAACCGAAAAAGTAATAAATAAAATTAAAAACATAACTGGTTTTTCACAGAATAAGGGAGCTTTATCTTACTTAGGCTGCCCAATCTATGAAGGAAGATTTAGAGAGGAATATTTAATACCACTTCTAGATAAAATGAGGAAGAAAATAGCAGGCTGGAAAGAAGATTTACTAGGCTTCGGAGGTCGGATCACATTAATCTCGCATATGTTACAAAGTACGCTGGTACATATTTTATCTGTGATACACCCTCCGAAAAAATTCATAAATAAATTAGAAACACAAATCGCAAATTTCTTATGAGGGAAAAAAGATGGGAAGCAAAAAATTCATTGGAAAAATTAGAGAGACATCTGTTATCCGAAAGCAGAAGCAGGTCTCGGAATAATCACTTTACAGGATATGGCCACAGCCTAGGACTGTAAAAGATGGTGGAAGCTGATTGAAAATGATGGTTTTTGGGCAAAATACATGATGGCAAAATATTTAGAACAAAGTAAACAATGGCTTAAGCAGGTTTCGAATAATTGGACAGCTCTAGAAAAACAAAAGGGAATAGTAGAATCACACTCGACATTAAAAAAGAGTGGTTGGAAATGGACCCTCACACCAAAAGGTAATTTTACATTAAAATCAGTTAAGGAATTGATTAGAAAAAAGGAATTAATTCAGCCCATATCTAAATGGATCTGGAAGGCAGACATCCCACAGAAAATGTGTTCGCTGGCATGGAAAGTAATAGCTAATGCATTGCCTGTGGATATCAATGTGAAGAAAAAGGGTATCAAATTGGTATCCAGATGTGAATGCTGCTTTGCAGAAGAAGAAACAATCGATCATCTATTCTCGGGAGTTAAAATTGCTATAGAAATATGGAATAAACTTGAAGAAGATAAACAAATCAATAGTAGAGAGAGGATGGTTTAATGGAAAGAATTAAAAAATGGGAAATAAAACCTCTAGTAACCCTACTAGAAATTGTCTCAACAAGAATTTACCACATGTAATAATATGGTGTATTTGGAAAGCTCGAAATATGAGTAGATTCGAAGGAAAGAAAATGGATTCAAATGATATAGTACAAGAAATAAGGCATGAAATAAGTAATATATCATATATTAAGCCTATTATGTTAGATAACTTAGCCACAGCCAAGAAAGAGGAGAGAGAGTGGGATCTCAATATAAAAATAATCAAACAATATTGGGCAAAAAATATTAGTTGGAATAGGCCCCCTGAAGGAAAACTCTCATTAAATACAGATGGGAGTTTCAATAGGGACACAGGAATAGCGGGGGGAGGTGGAATAATAAGAGACTCGAATGGAATAGTTATAAAAGCATTTACCTCGATTAGTGTAGCAGAATCGGCTTTACAGTCTGAAATTAGGGCATTAAAAATAGGCTTGAATGTATGCAAAAAATTAGAATATAAAAATATTCAAATACAGGTAGATTCAATGCTATTAGTTAATTTAGTAGCAAAAAAATTTTCTCTTTGGAAATACGAAGAGAAAATAGAAATAATATTGGAACTTATAAAAGAACTAAATGCATCAATTCTGCACATATATAGGGAGGCTAACACACTGGCAGATAATATTGCTAGGATAGGCTCGGAAAAAGGAGAGATAGAATATGATATAGATACTATGCCGGAGAAATTAAAAGGCTTAGTGAGTTTAGATAAAACATCATTTCCATACGTAAGAGTTAGAAAGAATAGAAATTGAATTACACTTTAAAATAGAAATCAGATTTAGTAACTAATAGAAGCAAGATGATATATCTTAAAGTAGGATAACCCTTGGGGAACAGGGGATGTTTATGTTTTTATGTTTTTCTTAGCAGCGCAGGGCTTCACTTACAAATGCAGAAAATTCAGAATGGAGGCTAGGGGTGGAAAAATTTGTTGTTTATATAGGCATAGGACAGTTTTCTGCTCCTTTATGTTTCATTTTATGAAAGTATGTTAATGTAGAATGGAGTCTATATTCAGGTCATGTGTTATTTTAAACGTTCATTAGAGTATTAGGAGGTGGGTGTAAAGAATAGGATATACGGTATTCTAAGCTGGAAAATCCAGAAAAAGCTCAGCTTGGCTCAAAGATCCTTAAAGATTAATCCATCATCTCAATGTGCTCAAAAGGATTACAATTACAAAGGGCCGAAACAGATAAAGTGGAGCAACTAGATACTGGAAATCAGCAGCAAAATACATGTATATATGAAGAAAATTCTATGTTGGAATGCATCTTTGGTTGCAGGGATTAGGGAGGAATATAAAGCTAAACAAGGAGGGGCAGATAAGAGACATCTAACCTTATAAAGCTACAAGTTAGAGAACATAAAGAGCTTCAAAGAGGCAATGTGGGGCAAATGCAAAATACATGTCCGTATGGAGTTGTGCAATTACATAAAAGCAATTTCAAGATTTTAACATAGGGATGTTGGCGCAATAAGTGCCCTCAGATAAAGATTTCATAGACCATAATTTACTTTCTTTTTTCAAGTTAGCTAGGAATTGGATAAGGGTCTAAGAGGGTTAAAGGGTAGTTTTCTAGTTTGTAAAAATGGTATTCCTCCGCCCAGAGAGAGGGTAATTAATAAATATACACTTTTTTAAAAAAGAAGAAGAAGAAGAAGAAGAGAAAAAAAATGATTCTTGCTAAAATTATTCAAAACAGATTAAGCAATATTTTATCATTTATAATATCACATGAGCAAACAGGGTTTGTCAATAATAGGCTAATGATTGAAAATATTAGATTATCATCCGAAATGATGAAAGAAATAGCATTTAAAACGAGGGGAAGTAACTTAGTAGTTAAGCTAGATTTATCTAAGGCATTTGATAGAGTGGAATAGCATACACTCTGTTTCGTCATGAGGAAATTTGGTTTCTCTGAAACATGCATTGATTTAATATATAGATGTGTTTCAAGCATTTGGGTCAGAATCATTGTAAATGGAAGGAAAGGTGAGGAATTCAAGCCAAGACATAGCTTGAGACATGGGGATCCATTATCGCCCTTATTATTTGATATGTACTTAGAATTGTTAATTCTCAATTTAAATAAAAGAATGTCGGGGGACAAAATAATCTCCTTTAGACAGCCACAAAATACTTCGAGAATAAGTTGTTTAGAATATGCAGATGATATTATTATCTTCACAAATACGAATAAAAGTTCTATGAAGAACCTTATGGACTTACTAGAATTATTTGAGACGGAAACAGGTCAAGCTCTTAATAAAAACAAGAGTCAATTTATGTTAGCAAAAAAATCTTCGGAAAAAGTGGTAAATAAAATTAAAAACATAACGGGTTTTAAACATAATAAAGATGGTTTAGTATACGTAGGTTGTCCGATATACGAGGGAAGACTGATATAAAAATATTTAACGCCCTTACAAGATAAAATGAGAAGAAAAATAGCAGGTTGGAAAGTAGATCTATTAGGGTTTGGGGAGAGGATTACATTAATCTCTCATGTTTTACAAAGTACACTGGTACATATTATATCAGTCATACACCCACCTAAGAAATTCACAAATAAACTAGAAATGGAAATGGCAAATTTTTTATGGGGTAAAAAAGACGGAAAGCAGAAAATTCATTGGAAAAATGGGGATATATTTGTTATCCAAAAGCAGAAGCAGGGTTAGGTATCATTAATTTACAGGATATGGCGACTGCCTGGGACTGTAAAGGATGGTGGAGGATAAAAGAAAATGATTTCCTCTAGGCAAAATATATGCGGGAAAAATATCTAGAACAAAAATACATTCGCTTTAAGCAGGAATCTACAAGTGTCAACCGGGCCGGGCCTGCCCGGCCCGGCACAAGACACAGCACGATTCAGCCGTGCCTGGGCAGGCCCGGCACGGAAAAATTCCATGCCCGAGTTAGGCGCGTGCCTTGCCGTGCCGTGCCTGACCCGGCACGGTTCGGCACGCGGCACGGCACCCCGGCACGGGTCAGTCCCGTGCCGGGTGTCCCGTGAGCCCGACCCCAGGAAGCCCCTCCCGCAAAAAAAAGACCGCGGGTCGGGTCTGATTCGACCCGACCCGCGGTCTTCCCTTATCCCGAACCGCTCTGACAGGCAAGCCCGAGCGGGCCAGGCAAGGCACGGCACGGCCCGCCGTGCCAGGCTCGGCAATTTTTAAACCGTGCCGGGCCGGGCCCGGCACGGTAGCACGAACGTGCCCTAAAAAAATGGGTCGGGCCGTGTCGGGCAGACTCGTTTGACACCTCTATATGAATCAAATAACTGGAAAGCATTGGAAAAACAAAAGGAAATAGTAGATGCTCACTCAATACTGAAAAAGTCGGGATGGAAATGGATCCTTAATCCACAAGGTAATTTTACGTTAAAGTCAGTAAAAGAATTGATTAGAAAGAAAAAACCCGTGCAATCATTATTTAAATGGGCCTGGAAAGCAGGTATTCCGCAGAAAATGTGCTCGTTGGCATGGAAAGTTCAGGTAAACGCATTGCCTGTGGAGACTAATGTGAAAAGAAAAGGTATTAAAATGGCTTCGAGATGTGAATGTTGCTTTGCAGAAGAAGAATCAATGGATCATCTACTTTCATGTGGAAGAATCGCTGCAGAAGTCTGGAGGGAATTAGGAGATCTGAAACATATAAGTAAAAAAGAGGATGGAATAATTGATAGAATTAAGAAATGGGAGAATGAAAACTCTAGCAGTCATATCAAAAATTTGCTTACCCAGAATCTACCTCATATAGTAATATGGTGCCTATGGAAAGCTCGTAATAAGAGTAAATTCGAAGGCATAAGAATGAATTCAAATGAAATCATAAAAGATATAATTAAAGAAATTAGAGACATATCTAGTATAAACCCTATAAAAGTTGATAGTTTATGTTTAAATAAGGCAGTTGGGATGACCTGGGGTCTCACCATCATTAATACTAAGCAGGGATGGGTAAAGAGTATAAGTTGGAATAGGCCTCCTGAAGATAAAATATTACTAAACACGGATGGTAGTTTCAATAGGGACACAGGTATAGCAGGTGGAGGGGGGTAATAAGGGACTCAAATGGGATAGTTATAAAAGCATTCACATCGGCTACTGAAGCAACCTCAGCTCTCCACTCGGAGATCAAAGCTTTGAATATAGGATTAAATGTCTGTAAAAAGTTAGATTTAGAAAATATACAAATTCAAGTAGATTCTTTGCTATTGGTAGATTTAGTAAGTAGAAAAATAACTCTCTGGAGGTATGAAGACGAAATGGAAATAATTTTGAACCTCATTAAAGAGCTTAATGCATCAATCTTAAATATATATAGAAAAGCTAATAATTTGGCGGATAGCCTTCCAAGATTAGGTTCGATAAGAGGAGAAAATGAATTCGATGAGGTTTCGATGCCAGAAAAACTAAAAGGAATAGCGAGATTAGATAGGATGGCCTTTCCTTATCTAAGAGTCGGGAAGGGTAGTATTAGCATAAAGAATAAAATATGACAATGATAAGAATATAAGTTGTTAATTGTTATGGTGCTATGGTAGCCTCTGTGCAGGGGAATTTCTATCTCTGCAGGTAAACAGGTAAGAACATTATTGAGGCTAAAGGAATAGGGTAAGGTAAGATATTGGTTGTTAGCATATTATTACTGTTATTTCTCTTTTCTTAGCAGCGAAGTCCCTCGTATAAACATCCAGAAAATCCAGTAGCTGCTAGAATTGTTGGAGTCCTAGGCATTGTTTTGTTATTGTTGGTGTACTGTCTGTTTTAATGTTTAGGTTAAGTGGCTATGTGTGAATGTTGTGAAGAGTCATGTGTTAATTTATGGTAGTTTATAGTTTATTTGGGCTTGTAAGCGTCTAGAATAGGAGACTGGTCTGGCAGTAGTCTAAAGCTGAAGGATTCAGTTTATGAGGGTCTAAAGGGGCACCGATGTAAGCGGAAATGGAGATAAGATAAAGTGCAAAAAAATTACTTGGAGTAATTTGCTAGCTTTATCAAGCTGGATCAAAAGAGGTTAAAAGAGTAAAGGATAACTTCAAAGGTAGGAAGGAAGAGCAGCCATAAGGTAAACAAGATGAATGAATGAGTATGTAGATATGTTGCTTTCTTTTGCAGGAAATCAGTAATGTCAACATAGAATAAGCATAAACCGGGAGTCTAGGAGGGCAGGAATTTATGGAAACCCCATGAAGTAGTAGAAGTTCAAGTGGATTTCAAAGATCATATCAAGGAAGATTAAAGCTATATACAAGAAATTTATAGCTAATCTCAAATAAGTCCATCCATTGCAAATTATTCTCAAGAACAGAGGATTATTAATTTTTGAGTTTTTAATTTTAATGTTAAGGGTCAAGGTTGTAAGTGGGGAATGTGTGGATTTTAGTTTGTAAAAATGGTATTCCTCTGCCAAAAGAGAGGGTTAATATTAATAAACTCCTTTTAAAAAAGAAGAAGAAGAAGAATAATAATAATAATAATAATATGAAGAAGAAGAAGAAGAAAGAAGAAGAAGAAAAAACGTGGTCTTTTTCTTTGAAAAACGCTCTCAACTTTATAGAGAGAGAAACAAAATTTCTAGAGAGAGAACATGCAAATTTTGAGGAAGAAGATGCAGATTTCAAGCTATTTGTTTAGGAAATGGATTACTTAGAAAATAAGAAATCCTTTTCTAATTTCTCTAAAAAAACCGCACGCACAGTGTCATCTTCTTCAGACATTCACACAAATTTTATCGAGGATCCCTCGATTCTGTTCTCTCCCGAAGACTTACAGAAGCTAACTGATCCTCATAAATACTCTCTCATTGGCAAATTCTCACATGGGCATCCTCGCATGGAAGACATTCGTGCATTTTTTGATTCTTTGAAGCTTAAAATTCTTATTAAGATTGGTTTAATCGACGACAAACATGTGCTGATACAATTGTTTTCCAAACAAGACTTTCATAGAATTTGGTTGTGAAGCATCTAGTACATCATGGGTTATCCCATGAGAACCTTCAAATGGTCAGAGAGTTTCTCCACGAAGGAGGAATCGTCGGTAGCTCCGGTATGGTTCATGTTTCCCTTGCTACCGATTCATTTTTTTGACAAATAGGCTCTGTATCGTATTGCTTGCTCTATTGGTTCTCCTCTTCTCTTGGATGGTGCTACGGCTACACTATCTAGATCAAGTGTATCACGTATTTGCATTGAAACTGACTTACAGAAGCCAATTCCTTCGCGAATTTGGATAGGAAGCACAAATGGAGGAGGTTTCTGGCAGCAAGTTGTTCCAGAAAACCTCCCAAATTATTTTAATTGTTGCAGGAAAATGGGTCATGGTATTGATGTTTGTCTAGTTAAAAAAAGTAGGGAGGAAAACAAACACATGATGGAGGAGAGTTTTATGGCTGCTGGAAAGGGGGGGGGAGTTAGTGAGATATCAAATAAAACCTCAATCTGCTCATATTGAAGAACAGAAAAATGATGCAAATGAAATAAAACTTATCGAATATAAGAAAATGAATATAGAAGAAGAGAGGGCAGTAGCTAACCTAGAAGATATAAGAAGGGTAGAAATGATAAAGAAAATAGCAGATTTAAACAGAAGAACAAGAGTTTATATGAAAAACAAACAAAAAAAAATAAAGCATGGGCAGTTCCTATAATTGATTATTCAAAGGAAGATTTAGAATTAAGAAGTCTAACTTCCCTTTACACTGATAGAGAGGAAGAAGATCAAAAAGTTAGAATGCAAAGAGATGATATTAACTTAGAAAAACTAAAATATAACATGGATAACAAGGAGTGGGCCATTGAGGAGTTAAAAATAATGGTCATTCAAATGGGTCGAGAATGGAAAGGAGAAAGAGAAGGAGATTTGAGCTTTTTAAAAAAACCAAGGAACATGAAAAAATACTTAAATAAAACATACGAAACTAAGTGCACTACTAGAGCGCAAGCTAAGTCATTATATAATGTATAAATACATCTACTGGAACATTAGGGGAATTGCTAATCTCCCCTCTAGAAATAGATTGAAAAAATTAATATATTTGCATAAGATTAATCTTATTGCTATAGCTGAACCCATGGTAGATAGGGATCAAATAGGACATTACAAAAACATATTAGGCTTTGATCATGCACATGCTAACAATAATGGTAAAATATGGGTATTGTGGAAAAGTAATTTAAATATAAAAATCATAAAAGAAACAAATCAGTTAATAAATATTAGTTTAAATCATAATGTTAATGAAATTATCACGATAGTTTATGCCAAAAATAAAAAAGAAGATAGAAAAGAATTATGGAAAGATATGGAGGAAATATCTTTAGAAAAAAAGCCTTGGATTATAGGAGGAGACTTCAACTCAGTTAGAAGCTTTAAAGAAAAGAAGGGAGGAAAAGCTTCAAATAAAAAAGTCATGTTTCATTTTAATGATATTGTAAACAATACTAACTTAATAGAGGCTAAATTTTTGGGTTCTCTTTTTACATGGTGTAATAACTGGAAAAAGAAGTGTACAATCTGGGCTAGATTAGACAGAGTGCTATTTAATTTTTTATGGCTTGAGCATTTTGGTGCGACAGAAGTGAAACATTTGAATAAGACTTGTTCTGATCATAGCCCACTTTTAATTACCATTAAAAACTCTACTTTCACAGGAGGTTCCTTTAAATTTCAAAATGCTTGGTGTTTACATCATGGCTTTTTGAATATGGTAAAAGACTCTTGAAATAGAGAGGCATCGAAAAATTCTATTAAAATATTGAATCACAAACTCAGTAGGCTAAAAATAGACATGAAACAATGGAATAATGAAGTATTTGGAAATATAAACAAAAATGTAAAAGAAGCTGAAGATTTAGTTTCTAAAAAAGAACTAGAATTTGAATCAGATCAAAATGCTAACAATAGAAGAGTTTTAAGCAAAGCACAAGCAGAATTGAAACTTAAATTATTAATGGAAGAAGTATTTTGGAAACAAAAATCTAAATTAAAATGGTTAAAAGAATGAGATAAGAACACAAAATTTTTTCAAAGAATAGCTAAGTTTAAACAACAGAAACATAGAATTAGTGGTATAAAAAATAATGAGGAAGTATGGGTGCATGATGATTTAGATAATCAAAATTACTTTACAATGTTTTTCAAATATCAATTAAGTGAAAAAAAATGAGCTTAAAGGATATACATTATTACAAAAAATTGAAAATAAAATTACAGCTGAAGATACTAATATGTTAATTAATTTCCCTGATGAAGATGAAATTAAAACAGGCATTTTTAGTATGAACAAGGATAGCGCAGCAGGTCCTGATGGATGGAATTGTGGTTTTTTTTAGTTTTGTTGAGATATAATCAAAAAAGATATAGAAAAAGTCATAAATAGCATATTTTGTGGAACTGAAATAGGAAAAAAATGGGGTAGCTTTCATATTGTCCTTATTCCAAAAATAGAAAATCCACAAACAGGGGAGGACTTTAGACCTATCAGTTTATGTAACTTGATATATAAAATTTTAGTAAAAATCTTGCAAAATAGATTTTCTCACCAGCTACCTAAAATTATTTCAATAGAACAATCAGGTTTCATGAAAAATATATTGATAATGGAAAATATAAGTTTAGCTAAAGAATTGTGTAGAGAAATAGGAGCAAAAAAAAGAGGGCATAATGTAATAATAAAACTAGATCTATCCAAAGCATTTGATAGAGTCGAATGGAACATTCTTTGTTTCATCATGAGAAAAATGGGTTTCTCGGAAACATGGATAGATCTAGTTTACAGATGCATCTCTAATACTTGGGTTAGGATTATGACAAATGGAAAAGTAGGAGAAGAAATAAAACTAGTCAGAGGCCTAAGACAAGGAGACCCTCTTTCACCAGCATTATTTAATATATATCTAGAACTTCTAATAGTTAATCTTAATGACAAGATGGTAAAAGGTTTGATAGGTACATTCAGGCAACCAAAAAACACTCCACTAGTGAGTTGCCTAGCGTATGCAAATGATGTGATGATCTTCACTAATGGAGGGTATAGATCTTTACAAAATCTGATGAACTTGTTAATTTGCTTAGAAGATGAAACAGGTCAAAAACTTAATAAAAAAAATGCCAATACATGATATCTTATAAAGCTCCCATAGCATTAGCTCATAGGATTAAAAAAGTCACTGGTTTTTCTCAAAAAAAAAAGGGGAAATGATATATCTAGGCTGTCCAGTATATGAAGGCAAACTCAAGGCCAAGTACTTGGATTTTTTAAAAGATAAATTAAAAAATAAAATCGCGGGATGGAAGGAAGAATTTTTGAGTATGGGGGGAAGAATAACATTAATAAAACGTCTTAGAAAGATCATTAATGCATAATATTATGATTATGAAATTACCAAGTAAAATAATTAAAAAGATTGAAAAGGAATTCGCTAATTTCTTATGGGGGAAAAAAGAGGGAAAACATAAATTGCATTGGAAAAAATGGAATGATTTATGTTTCCCTGTTCAAGAATCTGGATTGGGATTCATCGATCTCTCGGATTTAGCTAAATCATGGGCTAGCAAGAGATGGTGGAGATTGAAAGAAAATAATAGTTTATGGGCGAAATTTATGCGTGCAAAGTACTATTTAAAAGATGATACTTATAAAGAGAAAAATAAAAGTAAGAGTTCTCAGGTTTGGGTTCAAATGCTTAAACAAAGAGATCTAGTAGAGAATTATTCTAAATTCACTAAAAAGGGATGGAAATGGACATTAACAGCAGAAGGAACTTTTTCACTTAAATCTGTCAAGAATGTAATAAGAAAAAGGCAAGTAGAGCAAAATTTATTTAAATGGGCTTGGGAAAATGAAACTCCTCAAAAAATTAAAACTTTTATGTGGAATGTTTTATCTAATATTGTACCATTAGATATAACTTAATAAAGAAAGGCATCCAGTTAGTCTCAAGATGCGAATGTTGTGCATCCGAAATAGAAACACTAGATCATCTCTTCTCAAATGGAAAAGTAGCAGCAGAAATATGGAAAAAACTAGGAATAGAGTTGAATATAAAATATGAACAGCTCACAATAAAAGCTAGATTTCAAAAATGGAGTAAAATAAAAGCTTTAAATCCTGCACAAAAATGGATCAAATTTAATGTTCCTCTAATAGTCATCTGGTGCATCTGGAAGGCTAGAAATAAAAGTAGATTTGAAGGGTTTCGTATGAGGGTAGAGGATATCTGGAGAGAGATAAAAGAAAAGACTAGAAAAATTTCGGAGATTTTTCCATTAAAGAATCAAGGCAAGAGCCTAGATAAAGATATTATGACTTTTTGGAATCTAAAAGAAAAGTTACCAAAATATTTTAAAATAATAGAATTAAAATGGGAAAACCCACCGAAAGAAAGAATGGCTTTAAATACCGATGGCAGCTTTGATAGAGACATTGGAGCAGTAGGAGGGGGGGGGGGGGGGTTTGATAAGGAACTCTGAAGGTGAGCTAATTTTAGCTTTCACAAGGAAGTTTCATGCTTCATCATCTCTACATGTTGAGATATTAGGTTTAAGAGAAGGGATTAGATTGTGTAAAAAAGCTGATATTAAAAACATAGACATCCAAATAGATTCAAAAATCTTAGTAATTTTATTAATAAACAAGTTTCATTATGGAAATATGAGGAGGAAATTGAGGAGATCCTACATATATTAAAAAATTCAAATTATACTATAAAACATATATATATATAGAAGTTAACACATTAGCAGATAGATTAGCCAAGGAAGGTAGAAAAAGAAGAGATCAAGAGTTTAATGAGTGCACGATACCAAAAAAATATGTTGGAATAATAAAATTGGACAGCAAAGAACTACCTTATTTTAGATGGTTCACAGAATAACACTTGTATATCTTTTCTATTTTTTTTGGCTTCGAGTTATCAATATATGCAGATAAGAGGCTCGTATATTAAAAATCTCCCTAGTCCTGAAGGGTGATTAATCGAAACTGAGGTGAATAATTAAAAGGGATAAACTGGTAAGAAATCTAAGTATTCAGTATGCTAGTTTGTATTGTTTTGCTTATTTATTTTACAGGTATTGAAGCTGGATATTCAATTCAAAAATGGGCTGATTTCAATTAAGCTGGGCATACAGCACAAGCACGAATCTGCTTGCTTGAGATTTTATACTTGTAGTTTTTTAGTTCAAAATTTCTGGTTTGAGATGGTTCTGGAAGTCTGTAATTTAGGCTGTGGTCTGTTTTTTTTAGATATGTGTTGGTCTTTTGGAGGTCTGTGTTAATTGCTGGTAGTCTGTATTAATTTTGAAGAGTCTTAGTTTGTTAGTCATTGTATGCATCATTTCAAATGGGAGATAAGCAAAGGGAAGATAGTTGGGATTGCTTCTAAGACACCTCAAGAGGAAGTATGCTACAAAGAGCAAGAGATATTCTCTTCGTTGTATTGGGCAGAAGGAAGGTAAGTAATGGACCCTCTATTCGAAAGAACTTGATACTTTTGTTTCATGCAGGATAACAGTTAATATCACAAGTGGAAAGAATGAGCATGGACAAGAGATTTGAGATGTAGAGGCTGGATTTTCGAATCTTGATTGAAGCTGCGAGGGAGCAGGCTGGTCGAAGCTGAAAGAGGGGAGCATCTTTCATAGCAAGATCTACCAAGAAAACATAGATGTCGCACTTAATTAATGAAGCACAAATACAAATAAGAATCATCATATCATTGATTATAAAGTTAGGAAAGATTATGAGTTAATTAAAATTATGGATTGTTACATTTTTCTAGCTTTATGAATCGGGTGTAAAAGGGAAATAGGTAGATGTAGCTTGTACAAATGGTATTCCTCCGTCAAAAGAGAGGGTTCTAATTAATAAACAAAACCTTAAAAAAGAAGAAGAAAAAAAAAAGAAATGATTCTTGCTAAAATTATTCAAAACAGATTAAGCAATATTTTACCATTTATAATATCACAGGAGCAAACAGGGTTTGTCAAGAATAGGCTAATGATTTAAAATATTAGATTAGCATTAGAAATGATGAAAGAAATAACATTTAAAACGAGGGGAAGTAACATAGTAGTTAAGCTAGATTTATCTAAGGCATTTGATAGAGTGGAATGGCATACACTCTGTTTCGTCATGAGGAAATTTGGTTTCTCTGAAACATGCATTGATTTAATATATAGATGTGTTTCAAGCATTTGGGTTAGAATCATTGTAAATGGAAGGAAATGTGAGGAATTCAAGCCAAGACATAGCTTTAGACATGGGGATCCATTATCGCCCTTATTATTTGATATGTACTTAGAATTGTTAATTCTCAATTTAAATAAAAGAATGTCGGGGGGCAAAATAATCTCCTTTAGACAGCCACAAAATACTCCGAGAATAAGTTGTTTAGAATATGCAGATGATATTATTATCTTCACAAATACGAATAAAAATTCTATGAAGAACCTTATGGACCTACTAGAATTATTTGAGATGGAAACAGGTCAAGCTCTTAAAAAAAACAAGAGTCAATTTATGTTAGCAAAAAAATCTTCGGAAAAAATGGTAAATAAAATTAAAAACATAACGGGTTTTAAACATAATAAAGATGCTTTAGTATACTTAGGTTGTCTGATATACGAGGGAAGACTGATATAAAAATATTTAACGCCCTTACAAGATAAAATGAGAAGAAAAATAATAGGTTGGAAAGTAGATCTATTAGGGTTTGGGGGGATGATTACATTAATCTCCCATGTTTTACAAAGTACACTGGTACATATTATATCAGTCATACACCCACTTAAGAAATTCACAAATAAACTAGAAATGGAAATGACAAATTTTTTATGGGGTAAAAAAGACCGAAAGCAGAAAATTCATTGGAAAAAATAGGGAGATATTTGTTATCCAAAAGCAGAAGCAGGGTTAGGTATCAATAATTTACAGGACATGGCGACTGCCTGGGACTGTAAAGGATGGTGGAGGATAGAAGAAAATGATTCCCTCTGGGCAAAATATATGCGAGAAAAATATCTAGAACAAAAACACATTCGCTTTAAGCAGGAATCAAATAACTAGAAAGCATTGGAAAAACAAAAGGAAATAGTAGATGCTCACTCAATACTGAAAAAGTCGGGATGGAAATGGATCCTTAATCCACAAGGTAATTTTACGTTAAAGTCAGTAAAAGAATTGATTAGAAAGAAGAAACTGGTGCAATCATTATTTAAATGGGCCTAGAAAGTAGGTATTCCACAGAAAATGTGCTCGTTGGCATGGAAAGTTCTGGTAAATGCATTGTCTGTGGAGACTAATGTGAAAAGAAAAGGTATTAAAATGGCTTCCAGATGTGAATGTTGCTTTGCAGAAGAATAATCAATGGATCATCTACTTTCAAGTGGAAGAATCCCTGCAGAAGTCTAGAGGGAATTAGGAGATCTGAAACATATAAGTGAAAAGGAGGATGGAATAATTGATAGAATTAAGAAATGGGAGAATGAAAACTCTAGCAGTCATATCAAAAATTAGCTTACCCAGAATCTATCTCATATAGTAATATGGTGCCTATGGAAAGCTCATAATAAGAGTAAATTCGAAGGCATAAGAATGAATTCAAATGAAATCATAAAAGATATAATTAAAGAAATCAGAGATATATCTAGTATAAACCCTATAAAAGTTGATAGTTTATGTTTAAATAAGGCAGTTGGGATGACCTGGGGTCTCACCATCATTAATACTAAGCAGGGATGGGTAAATAGTATAAGTTGGAATAGGCCTTCTGAAGGTAAAATATCACTAAACATGGATGGTAGTTTCAATTGGGACACTTGTATAGCAGGTGGAGGGGGGGGGGTAATAAGGGACTCAAATGGGATTGTTATAAAAGCATTCACATCGGCTACTGAAGCAACCTCAGCTCTCCACTCGAAGATCAAAGCTTTGAATATAGGATTAAATGTCTGTAAAAAGTTAGATTTAGAAAATATACAAATTCAAGTAGATTCTATGCTATTGGTAGATTTAGTAAGCAGAAAAATAACTCTCTGGAGGTATGAAGATGAAATGGAAATAATTTTGAACCTCATTAAAGAGCTTAATGCATCAATCTTACATATATATAGAGAAGCTAATACTTTGGCAGACAGCCTTGCAAGATTAGGTTCAATAAGATGAGAAAATGAATTCGATGATGTTTCGATGCCAGAAAAACTAAAAGGAATAGCGAGATTAGATAGGATGGCCTTTCCTTATCTAAGAGTCGGGAAGGGTAGTATTAGCATAAAGAATAAAATATGACAATGATAAGAATATAAGTTGTTAATTTTTATGGTGCTATGGTAGCCTCTGTGCAGGGGAATTTCTATCTCTGGAGGTAAACAGGTAAGATCATTATGGAGGCTAAAGGAATAGGGTAAGGTAAGATATTGGTTGTTAGCATATTATTACTGTTATTTCTCTTTTCTTAGCAGCGAAGTCCCTCGTATAAACATCCAGAAAATCCAGTAGCTGCTAGAATTGTTGGAGTCCTAGGAATTGTTTTGTTATTGTTGGTGTACTGTCTGTTTTAATGTTTAGGTTAAGTGGCTATGTGTGAATGTTGTGAAGAGTCATGTGTTAATTTATGGTAGTTTATAGTTTATTTGGGCTTGTAAGCATCTAGAATAGGAGACTGGTCTGGCAGTAGTCTAAAGCTGAAGGATTCAGTTTATGAGGGTCTAAAGGGGCACCGATGTAAGCGGAAATGGAGATAAGATAAAGTGCAGAAAAATCACTTGGAGTAATTTGCTAGCTTTATCAAGCTAGATCAAAAGAGTTTAATAGAGTAAAGGATAACTTCAAAGTCAGGAAGGAAGAGCAGCCATAAGGTAAATAAGATGAATGAATGAGTATGTAGATATGTTTCTTTCTTTTGCAGGAAATCAATAATGTCAACATAGAATAAGCATAAACCAGGAGTCTAGGAAGGCAGGAATTTATGGAAACCCCACGAAGTAGTAGCAGTTCAAGCGGATTTCAAAGATCATATCAAAGAAGGTCAAAGCTATATACAAGAAATTTATAGCTAATCTCAAATAAGTGCATCCATTGCAAATTATTCTCAAGAACAGAGGATTATTAATTTTTGAGTTTTTAATTTTAATGTTAAGGGTCAAGGTTGTAAGTGGGGAATGGGTAGATTTTAGTTTGTAAAAATAGTATTCCTCTACCAAAAGAGATGGTTAATATTATTAAACTCCTTTAAAAAAAGAAGAAGAAGAAAAAAAAACATTTGCGGTTTATTCAAAAAACGCTCTCAACTTCTAGAGAGAGAAAATCTCATTTTCTAGAGAGAGAAATCACCATTTGAGCTCAAATCAAGCTCCTTTGAAGTGCAAAATGGAGCAAAATGACTTAATATTAAAAAAATAAGTCATTTGCCTTGATAACAAAGGAGCCCGCGCCTCCTCACTCTTTCGGAACAAAAAACGGGAACCCCGTTATCATTTTTTTAACCGACGAGTTACAGAAGCTCAAGGAACCTTATCAATACATACTTATCAGAAAATTTTCCCACGGCAGGCCTCACCCGAGTGATATACAGCAATTTCTCTCCTCTTTGAAGCTCACAGGAAGGGTGAAACTGGCCGATTATGATGCGAAACATATGTTTATGTAGTGTTTTACGGTTGAAGATTATTATCGTTTATGGCATCGTGGAGTATGGCAAGTTAAAGGTTTTCTTATGTGTGTGCTAAAATGGACGAATGACTTCAGTCCAAAATTTGAGGCGCCTCTTTCTCCGGTATGGTTCTCCTTGCCGAACCTCCCCATATATATGTTTAATGCTAACTCTCTCTATGCTATAACCTCCTATTTGGGCAAACCTTTGCTTCGGGATGAGGCCACAGTGACAATAACTCGGCCAAGCAAGGCTCGAGTATGTGTAGAGTGCAATCTCCTCACTCGCCTACCTAATGAAATCTGGATAGGAGAGGGAGAAAATGGGCAGAATAATCAGTTTTGGCAAAATGCCATACCCGAAAACATGCCATCTTATTGTTTAATCTGTAACAGGCTTGGGCATGATAAATCTGAGTGTAAAATAGGAAGAGAGCAGTTAGGAAAGGTCCAAGGGCGTGAAGCCATAAAAAGAAAAGTAGAAACTTGGATAAGGAGGGAGGAAGTGGTCCCGAAACCTCTAGGTTTAGGGGAAGAAGAAGAGGAGAGTAGGAGAGAGAATGAGAGTTATTTCTTAGAGATGGAAGGAGAGAGAAGCAATAGGGAAGTAAGTATAGAGGGATGGAATGGAGAAAATAAGGAAGAGAGATGGGAGGTGGTGAAAGGTAGAAGAAAAAGAGTTAGGAAAAATAAACATAGAATGGTGTTAAAGGAAAAAATAGAAGATTATAGCTGGATAGAAGAAGATCTCATGGACTTTCCGAATGAAGCTTCGGAGGTATTTAGTTGCCCACAATTAGGTATAGTATAAGTAAAGGGAGAAAGTTATCTAGGAGAAGCTAAGGATGATTTGGAAATGTATGAAAAAAATTGCGAAAAATTCACTAGGATTCAATCTATGGAAGCCATAAAAAGAATGGCTATGCAACTCGGTAAGCAAGAGAAATATAATGAAATACTTCAATCAATTCCTCCTAAGAGTGCGAGGAATATGAGAAAATATTTAGATAGAACATATGAATCAAAATGCACAACTAGATTACAATCTAAATTAGGTTTTAATGGATAGTTACATATATTGGAATATTAGAGGGGGCAAATAACCCCTCGATAAATAGATTGAAAAGTTTGATTAAAACATATAAAATTGCATTAGTAGTTATTGCAAAGCCTATGACACAACAGGAACAAATAATTAAATATAGTCGAATATTAGGGTTTAATAATTCATTTGCTAATTTAAATAGTAAACTCTAGTTAATGTGGCATAATAATCTAGATATTGAAATATTAAAAGATACAGAACAAATAGTACACTTTAAAATGAATAAAAATACAGAAGATATAATATCTGTTGTATATGCTAAAAATGATAAAAAATCAAGATTGGTCTTATGGAAGGAAATGCAGGATATAGCATCAAAAAACACTCCCTGGATAATAGGAGGAAATTTTAATGTAATTAGAAGTTCTTTAGAAAAAAAGGGAGGAAAAACCCCGAACACAATAGCGATGTCTTTAATTTAATGAGGCAATCTCTAATTCCAGCTTGATGGAAATAGCTTACACAGGTTCAAATTACACCTGATGTAACAATTGGGAAAATAGAAGGGCAATTTGGGCCAGACTGGATAGGGTAATGTGTAATGCTAAGTGGGTAGCCACACATGGGTCTACTGCACTTAGACATTTAAGCAGAACCTGCTCAGATCACTCTCCACTTCTCATAACAATTCACAACAATAAAAGGGGCATAGGAAGTTTTAAATTTCAAAATATGTGGAGAAAGCATGTAGAATTTGAAAAATTGGTGAAAGAATCTTGGTCAGAACCAGCACAGGATAATCCGATGCAGGTTCTAATGACCAAGTTAAATAGACTCAAAAAACATTTAAAATCATGGAATAAGGAAGTTTTTGGGAATATAAATCAGAAAATAAAACAAGCAGAAGAACAGGTAGAAAAACTTGAAAATGAATATGATAATAAAAATAATGATAAAATTAGACAAGAATTAAATAAGGCTAAAGCTGAATTGAGTTTAAAACTACACATGGAGGATGTATATTGGAAACAACGTGCAAAAATTAAATGGTTAAAAGAAGGCGATAGAAATACTAAATTTTTTCATAATATCAGTAAAATAAAAACTCAGAAAAATAGAATTAAATGCCTAAAAAATACGGAAGGTACATGGATAGAAGAAGACAAGCATATTGGAATTCTTTTTGAGGATTTTTTTCAAATCACACTTGTGTAGTCAGACAAAATCAGAATCAAATGATGGAAAACATACTAGAGGAAGAAGAGGTGAAAAATGCAGTTTTTAGTCTTGATAATGATAGTGCAGTGGGTCCAGATGGCTGGAATAATTATTTTTATTAACTAAATTGGCTCATTATTAAAAAGGATCTAGTTTTAGCAATTGCCACGTTTTTCACCGAAGCAGATATTCCTAAAGCTTGAGCAAACTCATATATAGTTCTTATCCCTAAAAAAGTGGCCCCACATATATGTGAGGAATTAAGACCAATAAGCTTGTGTAATGCGATTTATAAGATTCTAGTCAAAATAATCCAAAACAGACTAAGTAATATATTGTATTTAATAATTTCACAAGAACAAACAGGCTTTGTTAAAAATAGACTAATGATTGAAAATATAAGGTTAGCATCAGAAATGATGAAGGAGATCTCAGCTAAAACAAGAGGGCATAATCTAGCAATCAAGCTAGATTTGTCCAAAGCATTTGACAAGGTTGAATGGGATACCCTCTGCTATGTGTTAAGAAAATATGGCTTTTCAGAACTATGCATTGCTTTAATTTATAGATGTATGTCGAGTGTTTGGGTTAGAATTATTATAAATGGAAATATAGGTGAAGAATTCAAACCAAAACGAAGCTTAAGGCAGGGAGACCCATTATCTCCCTTGTTATTTGATATATATCTTGAATTGCTTATTCTTAATTTAAATAAAAGAATGTCAGAAGGGAAAAATATACCTTTTAGAGAACCTAAAAACACTCCGAGAATAGGTTGCTTGGCCTATGCTAATGATCTAATAATTTTTACAAATACTAGTAAAAAATCTATAATAAATCTTATAGAATTATTACAATTATTTGAATTAGAAATAGGTCAGGTTGTAAATAAAAAGAAGTGTCAGTTTATACTAGGAAAAAAAGCTTCGGAGAAAGATATACATGAAATAAAAACTATAACTGGTTTCACTCAAAACAAGGGAGCTTTAATTTATTTAGGCTGTCATATATACGAAAGAAAATTGAGAGAGGAATATTTAGTACCGCTACAAGATAAACTGAGAAAGAAAATAGCAGGCTGGAAAGTGGATTTACTAGGATTTGGGGGACGGATCACAATAATTTCGCATGTGCTACAAAGCACTGGTTCATATTTTACCTGGTATACATCCTCCGAAGAAATTCATAAATAAATTAGATACAGAAATAGCAAATTTCTTATGGGGTAAAAAAGATGGAAAGAATAAAATTCACTAGAAAAATTGGGGTGATATTTGTTATCCAAAAGCAGAAGCAATACTAGGAATAATTTCTCTTCAAGATATGGCCACCGCATGGGACTGTAAAAGATGGTGGAGGTTGAAGGAAAACGATGGCCTTTGGGCGAAATATATGAGGGCACAATACTTAGATAAAAGTCACAAGCGGATTAAGAAGGTTTCAAATAATTGGAAAGCTTTGGAAAAACAGAAGGAGAAGGTGTAATCAAACTCAATATTAAAAAAGAGTGGCTGGAAATGGATCCTCAGGCCACAAGGTAATTTTACACTTAAATCGGCAAAGGAATTGATTAGAAAAAAAAAGCCCGTTCAATTTATATCTAAATGGGTCTGGAAGGCAGGTATCCCACAGAAAATGTACTCGTTAGCATGGAAAGTTATAGCAAATTCAATACCTGTTGATACCAATGTTCAAAGAAATGGCATTAAAATGGTGTCCAGATGTGAATGCTGCTTTGCTGAAGAAGAATCAATGGATCATCTATTCTCAAAAGGCAAAATTGCCATATAAGTCTGGAAGAAATTTGATGAAACTAAGCAAAACAGTAATAGAGAGAATAGTTTAATAGAACGAATTAAAAAATGGGAAAATGTAACTTCTACTAATCTTACTAGAATTTGGCTTTATAAAAATTTACCACATGTAATAATATGGTGCCTTTGGAAGGCTCAAAATAGGAGTAGATTTGAAGGAAAGAAAATGGACTTAAATGAAATAACACAAGAAATTAGACATGAAGTAAGTAATATATCAAATTTTAATCCTGTAATTATAGATAAATTAGACAGAGAAAATAAAGCGGAGAGGGAATGGGCCCTTAATATAAAAATAAGTAAACAATATTGGGCGAAAAGTATCTCTTGGCACATACCTCCGGAAGGTAAACTCTCCCTAAATACGGATGGAAGTTTTAATAGGGACACAGGAATAGCAGGGGGAGGTGGCTTAATAAGAGATTCTAGAGGGGCGGTCATGAAGGCTTTAACCACAGTTAGTGTAGTAGCCTCTGCTCTACAATCAAAAATTAGGGCATTAAATATAGGATTAAGTGTTTGTAAAAAAT
Organism: Sapria himalayana; assembly: GCA_029783825.1. NCBI lineage: Eukaryota > Viridiplantae > Streptophyta > Magnoliopsida > Malpighiales > Rafflesiaceae > Sapria > Sapria himalayana. Next base: position 223,521 of record JAREIK010003462.1, read on the forward strand.
TAGATTATAAGAATATTCAAATACAAGTTAGATTCAATGTTGTTAGTTGATTTAGTAACAAGGAAAATATCACTTTAGAAATATGAAGAGGAATTAGAAATTATATTGGATTTCATAAAAGAATTGAATGCATCAATTTTACATATATATATAGAGAGCTAAACACTCCGGCAGACAATCTTGCCAGGATAGTATCGCAAAAAGGAGAAGAAGAATACGATGAGGATACTTTGCCGGTAAAAATAAAAGGTCTAGTGGAACTAGACAAGAATGCTTTTTCCTATGTAAGAATTAGAAAGGGTAGAAAGTGAGTAGCATTTAAAATAGAAATTAGATTATATGGGTATAATTAGAAGAAGGAAGGTAAGTTTTAAAGAAGGGGGTTCTCTTGGGAAATATGGGATATATGTATTTGTTTTCTTAGCAGCGCATTCCACTTAAAGCTTCAAAATTCAGAAAGGAATCATTGGGCAGCAAGGGTTGTTGGTTGGGCATATGTATTCTAAACATCATTTTATTTTTATGTTCAAATGCAATGATTATGTTTATGGGAACAATGTTGCAAGATCATGTGTTAATTTATTAGGATGTTAGAATATTAGGTTGTTGGGGTATAGAATATGATTTGCTGCCACTTAAAGAAGGAAAATTCAGAAAGTGAAGAACTACAGAAAATTGAAGATTACTTAGGCCATTTTCACTCATAAGGCAAGGAAAGAGTAGCGGTTATGGGGGACAAAGAGGAGCACACAGATGCTGGAATACAGCAATGAATTCTAGGTATAAATGAGAGAAAAATTCTATGCTGGCATGTATTTTTGGATGCAGGAAAAGTATAGATATTAAAGCTAAACAAGGAGGAGAAAGAGAAGGCATCTTACATTTTAAAAATGGTAAAGAGTATATAAAAGAAGCCTCTCGGATGTACTATTGGAACAAAGCTAAATCTGTAAAAAGTGTCCATAAAGGGAAAAATACAAGCAGGAATTTCAAGACCGAAATATGGAGACACTAAAAGCTTGCAAATCAAGTGTCCGTATTTATATGTTTCCATTAGATTTGAATTATTTGTCTATTTCAAGTTAGCTAGGATTGAGCAAAGGGTGCAAGGGGATTAAAGGGTAGATGCTAGTTTGTAAGAAGTATATTCCTCCACCAAAAGAGAGAGTTATAATTAATAAAAACATTTTTAAAAAGAAGAAGAAGAAGAAGAAGAAGAAGAAAAATGGATTATGTAGTTAATAAAAAATCCTTTTCATCAATTATTCAAAAGACCGCACCTCTCCCATTGTCTTCCTCGGACACTCACGCGAAAAAATACGAGGAGCCCTCGATACTATTTTCGTCCGAGGAGTTGCAGAAGCTCACCGAGCCTCATAAACATACTTTGGTGGGCAAGTTTTCACACGGTCATCCGCGCATTGATGATATCCATGCCTTCTTCGATTCATTTAAGCTAAAAACGTTGATTAAGATTGGCCTCATCGATGAGAAGCATGTCTTGGTGCAACTATTCTCAGAAGAAGATTTTCATCATTTATGGCTTAAGGGAATTTGGTATATTATGGGTTATCCCATGCGAACCTTCAATTGGACCCCTAATTTCTCCACAAAAGAAGAAACTGCTATGGCACCGGTATGGTTCCTATTCCCTCTGTTACCTATTCATTTCTTCGATAAATCTACATTATATCATATTGCATGCCTTCTCGGTTCACCTATTCTTCTTGATGGAGCTACTGCAACACTATCCAGACCTAGTGTTGCTCGAATCTGTGTGGAAGTAGACTTGCAAACCCCCCCCCCTCCGAGTCGTATATGGATAGGTAATAAAGAGGGAGGATGATTTTGGTAGCAAGTAATTCCAGAACACCTTCCAGCATATTGCTCTTGTTGTAAGAAAATGGGGCATGATATAGAGAATTGCATAGTGAACAAGAGGAAAATATAAGGTAAACAAAGAATGGATGAGAAGAAAATGGAGGCAAGAAGGGGGAGGGAGATAGTTCAATATCAAAGAAAGCCTCAATATATGCTGCCATCTAAAACTGAATCTCTAACAGAGTTTCAGATATCTGAGGTAGTTGAGGCATGAAAATTAAAGCTAATAGAATCTAAAAATGGGCATGAGGAGGTAGAGGAAGTAGTAGAGAATAGAGAGGAAATAAAAAGAAGGGAAATGTTTAAAAAAATTGCAGATTTAAATAGAAGGACTAGGCTACAAAGGAAAAATAAAAAGAATAAAAACACACAATGGGCAGTAACTATAGAAGAATTTTCTGAAGAAGAAATGGGAGTGAGAAGCTCTTCATTTCTCACATCTAAAGAAGAAGAAAATGAGCAGAAAATTAAGCTCACTAAAGATGTCATTAATATAGAAAAATCTAAGCATAAAATGGGAAATAGAGAATGGGCTATTGAGGAAATAAAAATCATGGGTATCCAATTGGGAAGAGAATGGAAAGGTGAGAGGGGAGGTGATTTAAGCTCGTTAAAAAAACCAAGAAACATGAAGAAATATTCAAACAAGAATTACGAATCTAAATGCACCACTAGAACACAAGCTAAATCTGCAAACAATGTATAATTTCATTTATTGGAATATAAGGGGAGTTGCAAATCTCCCCTCAAAAAATAGAATTAAAAAAATTGATATATATGCATAAAATTTCTCTAATCGCGCTATCCGAGCCGATGGTAGATAGAGAGCAGTTAAGTCAATATATAAAAATTTTTGGCTTTGAGCATGGATATTCTAACGATAATGGTAAAATCTAGATAATGTGGAAAAGTAACTTAAATATAAAAATCTTAAAAGAAACAGAGCAACTAATAAATTTTAGCTTAAGTCAAGAAGAAAAAGAAATAATATCAGTAGTTTATGCCAAATATAATAAAAATAAAAGAAAGGAATTATGGGAAGAAATGAATAGAATTGCGATAGAAGACAAGCCATGGATTATAGGAGGAGACTTTAATATAGTAAGGAATTCCAAAGAAAAGAAATGAGGAAGACCTCCTAATTTGAGAGCCGCCTCTCAATTTAATGAAATTATAGATAGATCAAATTTAATTGAAGCTAATTTTTTAGGATCAAGATTTACATGATGTAACAATTGGAAAAATAAAGGTACAATATGAGCAAGATTAGATGAAGTCTTATTTAATTTTAAGTGGCTAGAGCATGCTGGCTTGACCCAGGTTAAACACCTAAATAAAACATGCTCGGATCACTGCCCCCTCTTAATCACGATTAAAAATATATCATACACAGGGGGTTCTTTCAAATTTCAGAACACCTGGTGTTTACATCACAATTTCTTAAACATAGTTAAAGGGTCTTGGAATAAAGAGACTATAGGCAATCCGATACAATCTTTAAACTTTAAGTTGAAAAGATTAAAATCTGAATTAAGAAAATGGAATAAAGAATCTTTTGGCGATATAAATAAAAACATAAAAGAAGCTGAAGAGTTAGTTACTAAAAGAGAGTTAGAATTTGAAATAGATCAAAATATGGAGAATAGAATAGCATTAAGTAGAGCACAGGCTGAATTAAAATTAAAACTGTTAATGGAAGAAATATATTGGAAATAAAAAGCAAAAATAAAATGGTTAAAAGAAGGTGATAAAAATACAAAATTCTTTCAAAGAGTACCTAAAGTGAAGAATCAAAAACATAGAATAAAAGGCATAAAAAATGACAAAGAAGAATGGGTGGTACAAGAAACAGATATTCAAAAATACTTTGAAAATCTTTTTGAAAAACACTTATGTGGGGAAAGTAGTTACAATGGTAATACTCTCTTACAAAGCATAGAAAATAAAATATCATTAGAAGATAATAAAATGCTAACTAAATTCCCTGAAGAAGAAGAAGTTAAAATAGCAATATTTAGTATGAACAATGACAGCACAGCAGGTCCAGACGGATGGAATAATTGCTTTTTCCAGGAATGTTGGGAAATAATAAAAGAAGATTTAATTAAAGCCATTCATTTTATATTTTGTGGGAATGAAATAGGAAAGTAGTCTTCACCTCAGAGAGGTGAAGACTTTAGACCAATTAGTCTTTGCAATTCGATCTATATAATACTTGCTAAAACATTGCAAAATAGATTGGTAAATGTCTTACCTAAAATTATCTCTAAAGAACAAATGGGTTTTTTGGAAAATAGATTAATAATGGAAAATATGTCTGGCTAAAGAAATGATTAGAGATATAGGCACTAAAACAAGAGGACATAATGTAATGATAAAGTTAGATTTATCTAAAGCATTCGATAGAGTTGAATGGAACATACTATGTTTCATAATGCGCAAAATGGGCTTCTCTAAAGCTTGGATAGATCTAATATATAGATGCATATCAAATACATGGGCTAGAATCATAATAAACAGGAATTTAGGAGAAGAAATAAAACCAAAAAGAGGTCTAAGACAAAGAGATCCTTTATCTCCCTCACTTTTTAAAATTTATCTAGAATTGTTAATAGTTAATATTAAAAACAGCATGGAAAATGGTAGGGTAGGATCATTTAGACAACCGAAGAATACACCTTTGGAAGGTTGTCTAGCATATGCATATGATGTAGTGATTTTCACTAATGAGAGTAGTAAATCGCTACACAATCTGATGGAACTATTAAAATGCATGGAAGAAGAGACTGGTCAGAAGCTAAACAAACGAAAATGCCAATATATGATAGCTTCAAAATCCCCGGTAGTATTAGCCCATAGAATTAAGAATATCACAGGTTTTTCTCAAAAAAAGGGGGAAATGATGTATTTGGGTTGTCCAGTTTATGAAGGTAGATTAAAAATAGAATACTTAGATTTTTTAATAGCAAAATTAAAAAAGAAAATTTTGGGGTGGAAGGAGGAACTACTGAGCATGGGAGGGAGGATAACGTTGATAGCTCATGTACTACAAAGCTCGATAATGCATAACTTAATGATTATACAACCCCCCAGAATGTTTATTAAAAAAATAGAAAAAGCGTTAGCTAATTTCTTATGGGGCAAAAAAAAGGTAAATATAAAATACACTAGAAAAAGTGGAAAGATTTATGCTTTCCACTGCAAGAAGCTGGATTGGGATTATCTAATCTCAATGAATTGGCTGAAGCTTGGGCAAGTAAAAGATGGTGGAGGCTAAAAGAAAATAATAGCTTATTGTCGGAATTTATGCGAGCTAAATACTGTATAAATGATGACACGAATAGAGAAAAAAATAAAAGTAGAAAATCACAAATATGGGTACAAATGCTTAAACAAAGTAATTTAGTCGAAGAATATTCTAAACTCACTCGGAAAGGATGGAGCTGGATGCTGAATCCGGAAGGAGCATTTACTCTTAAATTAGTTAAAAATGTAATAAGAGAGAAAAGAGAAGTACAAATATTATTTAAATGAGCTTGGGATAATGATAACCCACAAAAAATTAAAACTTTTATGTGGAAAGTGTTATCAAACATACTGCCAAGAGATATGAATTTAAAAAAGAAAGGAATTAAGTTAGTATCCAGATGTGACTGTTGTGAAAATGAGATTGAATCTTTGGATCACCTGCTATCACAAGGAAGGGTTGCAGTAGAAATATGGAAAAGATTAGGATTAGAAATACAAATAAAATATGAAGATCTCACCTTGAAAGAGAGACTTTTAAAATGGATAAATATACATGCCTCAAATCCAGCCAAAAAGTGGATCAAAAACAACGTTCCACTAATCGCATTGTGGTGTATTTGGAAAGCCAGGAACAAAAGTAGGTTTGAGGGACAAAAAATGATAATAGAAAATATCTATAGAGAAATTAAAGAGGAAACGAAGAAAATTTCAGAATCAAATCCTCTCAAGTTAACTGGAATGAAGCCAAAAAAGATATATTAAATTTTTGGAATTTAAAGGTAAAACAAACTAATTTTAAGATATTAGGAATTACATGGGAAAAGCTTTCAAAAGAAGGACTAGCGTTAAATACTGATGGTAGTTTTGATAGAGATATAGGGGCAACGGAAGGAGGTGGAGCTATAAGAAACTCTGAAAGGAACTTGGTTCTAGCGTATACAAGAAAATAACAAGCTTCATCTGCACTTCATGCAGAAATCTTAGCACTTAGAGATGGACTAAAAATATGTATAAAAAATAAACTAAACCGAATTGATATTCAATCAAATTCTAAGATAGTGGTTGATTTAATTAATAAAAAGTCTATAATGTGGAGATATGAAGATGAAATAGAAGAAATATTGCAAATAATTATCTGATTAAATTTCTCCATAAAACTTATATTTAGAGAAGCAAATGCCTTAGCAGATAGGCTTGCCAACGAAGGAAGAATTAGGGGTGATCAAGATTATTGTGAAGGAAGTTTACCAGAAAAATACAGAGGCATTTTAATTTTGGATAGTAAGGAATTATCTTATATTAGAAGAATTAAAGAATCCTAGAAGTAGGAGATAATTAAGCTTGTGGAAGGATTCATAGTAAGATTGCTTCTTAAGAGGAAGTTCAGGTAAGGAGTCACACCGGTCCTGAGGGGTGACTAAATTTTCTTATTTATGCTGTTTTTGCTTTTGTTTTTGTTGGTTAATAAAACAGGGAAGGCATGCTATAAGCTGTGGTGGGGAAGCTAAAAGTGTACTGCTGAATTCATAGGCATTGGTGTGTATAAACTAAATAGGGGCAGCAGGTATGTTTAAATGTATAGATGGAATGCCTTGGTGTGTTTTTTCTTTCTCCTGCAAGAATCTGATATTGTCACACTGTAAAGACAACCGGCATGGGATCAGGATGTTACAAACATGATGGGGCTGGTTTTCGATACCCCATAGGTTTTATAAATATGATAAGAGTGCAGAAGTTAGCGAGAGAGAGAAAGAAAGGCTGGAATTTGCCATAAAAAAAAATAGGGCCAGCAGGTATATTAAATGTATAGATGGAAGGCCTTTCTGGTTTTTTTGCAAGTAACAAACATTGGTACACTGTGGAGACTACCGACAGAAGATTAGAATGCTGTAAAGAACATTACCGCAGATTGGGAATGAGGAAATGATGAAATAAAAGATGAAGTTTTTGTCTTTAGCTCTGCTTTTGTTCAGTTTTGTAATGTATTATAATGTGTTAAGGGGTGGTGTAATGGGAAAAGGGTAGGAAAGTATATAAGATGCAGCAACAAAATTTTCATATTTGGAAGAAGATGCAGATAAAGCTAATGAAGGAAGCTAATGAGGAATTTAAAGCTGGATGGGAGATGCTGTCCAATGCAACACTGATTTTTTCCCTTTCTCTTTTCCTTGACAGCCTTACTTGTAATCAATGGATTAAGGGGTGGGAAAGGGAAAAAAGGGATAGGAATAGAATACAAAACACAAGCTGATGTGTCTTGAATAGATCAGAAGATAAGCGATGGATTGGAAGCTTCAAAGATACCAAAAACAGAAGGATAAAGAGGCCAAAAACACAATGTTAAGAGGCTTGGGGGAAGTAGATGAAGCGGCAAAGAAGTGAAAGAATGGCATTAAAGATATAAAGGATATACATAAAAGGTCAAACAGCACATAATTAGCTGAAAACATACATTAGAACGCAGCTTATAAAGTTCTTCGAATCATGAATATGTTAGAATGTAACATCCATTCCATGTATAATTACCAGGTAGATCATACCCGATAGGGGTATATAGGAGGTTTTTTTTTTTAAAAGGTGTAAAGGAAAAAGGGTAGCAAGTAAGTAGTTGGTAAAAATGGTATTCCTCTGTCAAAAGAGATGGTTAATTTTAATAAAACAAACTTTCCAAAAAAGAAGAAAAAAAAAACATTTGAGCTTTTTTCAAAAAACGCTCTCAACTTCTAGAGAGAGAAAACCCCACTTTCTAGTGAGAGAAAATGCCCATTTTTTTTTCAAATCAAGCTCCTCTTAAGCTGAAAATGGAGCAAAATGACTTATTTTTTAAAAATAAGTCGGTTTGCCTTGATAACAAAGGAGCCCACGCCTCCTTCACGTGCATTCGGTGAAAAAAACGGGAGTCCCATTATTTTTTTTCATCCGAAGAGATGAAGAAGTTACAAGCGCCTTATGAACTCATGCTCGTCGAGAAGTTCTCCCACGGCAGGCCTCGCCCGAGAGACATTATTCAATTTATCTCTTCTATGAAGCTTACGGGTAAGGTTAAGTTGGCAGATTACGATGCAAAACATGTTTTCTTGCAGTGTTTCTCGACTGAAGATTACTATTGTTTATGGCATAGAGGAGTTTGGCAAGTTATTGGGTATCCTATGCGAATGCTAAAATGGACGAAGGAGTTCAGCCCAACGGTGGAGGCGCCCCTTGCCCCGGTATGGTTCTTTTTGCCGAACCTCCCCATATATTTGTTTAACGCTCATTCTCTCCATGCTATTTCATCTTGTTTGGGCAAGCCACTGATCCGAGATGAGGCCAATGTGTCAATGACAAGGCCGAGCAAGGATCGCGTCTGTGTGGAGTTTCATCTGTCTGTTCCACCTATCTATCTATCTTTTTATCTATCTATCTAGTTGTCTGTCTTTCTGTCTATCTATTTCACTAACTTTATATCTATCTATCTGTCTGTCTGTGTATTTATCTTTTTATTTGTCTGTCTATTTATCAATCTATTAGTATGTATATTAGTCTGACTATCTATATAACTAATTAACTTTCTATCCATCTATGTCAATATGTCTGTCTCTATGTCTATCTATCTATATTTCTATATGTGTATCAATCTGTCTATCTATAGGAATATCAATGTGTTTGACTATCTATTTGTCTATCAGATTATCTATCTATATAACTATTTGTCTATCTCACCGTCTATATGTCTGACTATCTATTTGTCTATATGTCTGTCTACCTATGAATTTTTTTGTATGTTTATCTGTTTGTCTATATTTCTATCCATTTATCTGTCTTTCTATTTATGTATATATCTATCTATCTGTCTGTCTATCTGTCGATATATCTATTTGTATATCTATCTATCAATCAATCTATCTATCTATCTATCTGTCTATCTATCTATCTATTTGTCTAACTGTTATATGTCTATATGTCTATCTCTTTGTCTATGAGTCTGTCTATCTATTGTTTATTTATCTATCTATTTGTATGTTTGTCTATCTATTTAGAAGTTTATCTATTTGTCTAACTATCTACCAGAGTATCTATATATCTATCAGTTTGTCTCTCTATCTGTATATCTATCTGGTAAACGCATTGCCTGTGGAGACTAATGTGAAAAGAAAAGGTATTAAAATGGCTTCCATATGTAAATGTTGCTTTGCAGAAGAAGAATCAATAGATCATCTACTTTCAAGTGGAATAATCGCTGCAGAAGTCTGGAGGGAATTAGGAGATCTGAAACATATAAGTAAAAAAGAGGATGGAATAATTGATAGAATTAAGAAATGAGAGAATGAAAACTCTAGCATTCATATCAAAAATTGGCTTACCCAGAATCTACCTCATATAGTAATATGGTGCATTTGGAAAGCTCGTAATAAGAGTAAATTCGAAGGCATAAGAATGAATTCAATGAAATCATAAAAGATATAATTAAAGAAATCAGAGATATATCTAGTATAAACCCTATAAAAGTTGATATTTTATGTTTAAATAAGGCAGTTGGGATGACATGGGGTCTCACCATCATTAATACTAAGCCGGGATGGGTAAAGAGTATAAGTTGGAATAGGCCTCCTGAAGGTAAAATATCACTAAACACGGATGGTAGTTTCAATAGGGACACTGGTATAGCAGGTGGAGGGGGGGTAATAAGGGACTCAAATGGGATTGTTATAAAAGCATTCACATCGGCTACTGAAGCAACCTCAGCTCTCCACTCGGAGATCAAAGCTTTGAATATAGGATTAAATGTTTGTAAAAAGTTAGATTTAGAAAATATAGAAATTCAAGTAGATTCTATGCTATTGGTAGATTTAGTAAGTAGAAAAATAACTCTATGGAGGTATGAAGACGAAATGAAAATAATTTTGAACCTCATTAAAGAGCTTAATGCATCAATCTTACATATATATAGAGAAGCTAATAGTTTGGCAGACAGCCTTGCAAGATTAGGTTCGATAAGAGGAGAAAATGAATTCGATGAGGTTTCGATGCCAGAAAAACTAAAAGGAATAGCGAGATTAGATAGGATGGTCTTTCCTTATCTAAGAGTCAGGAAGGGTAGTATTAGCATAAAGAATAAAATATGACAATGATAAGAATATAAGTTGTTAATTGTTATGGTACTATGGTAGCCTCTGTGCAGGGGAATTTCTGTCTCTGCAGGTAAACAGGTAAGAACATTATGGAGGCTAAAGGAATAGGGTAAGGTAGGATATTGGTTGTTAGCATATTATTACTGTTATTTCTCTTTTCTTAGCAGCGAAGTCCCTCGTATAAACATCCAGTAAATCCAGCAGCTGCTTGAATTGTTGGAGTCCTAGGCATTGTTTTGTTATTGTTGGTGTACTGTCTGTTTTAATGTTTAGGTTAAGTGGCTATGTGTGAATGTTGTGAAGAGTCATGTGTTAATTTACAGTAGCTTATAGTTTATTTGGGCTTGTAAGGGTCTAGAATAGGAGACTGGTCCGGCAGCTATCTAAAGCTGAAGGATTCAGTTTATGAGGGTCTAAAGGGGAACCGATGTAAGTGGAAATGGAGATAAGATAAAGTGCAGAAAAATCACTTTGAGTAATTTGCTAGCTTTATCAAGCTGGATCAAAAGAGGTTAAAAGAATAAAGGATAACTTCAAAGGCAGGAAGGAAGAGCAGCCATAAGGTAAACAAGATGAATGAATGAGTATGTAGATATGTTGCTTTCTTTTACAGGAAATTAGTAATGTCAACATAGAATAAGCATAAACTGGGAGTCTAGGAGGGCAGGAATTTATGGAAACCCTACGAAGTAGTAGAAGTTCAAGCGGATTTCAAAGATCATATCAAGGAAGGTTAAAGCTATATACAATAAATTTATAGCTTATCTCAAATAAGTGCATCCATTGCAAATTATTCTCAAGAACAGAGGATTAGTAATTTTTGAGTTTTTAATTTTAATGTTAAGGGTCAAGGTTGTAAGCGGGGAATGGGTAGATTTTAGTTTGTAAAAACAGTATTCCTGCGCCAAAAGAGAGGGTTAATATTAATAAACTCCTTGAAAAAAAAGAAGAAGAAGAAGAAGAAGAAGAAGAAGAAGAAAGTCTTAGGTCTTAGGTCTTAGGTCTTGTGGGTGATTTATTTTATCCGTTATAATCTGGTTTAAAAGGCGGTATAGACAGAGCTATGCAATAATCTGGTTTATTGGTTGAGTTATCTGTTATACAACTATTTTTGGTTGAGCTATGCAGAAAGTCTTAAGTCTTGCTGCATCTCGTGAAAAGTGGTATAGACAGAGCACTCCAATGGCGCGACATAGAAAATGAGAGCGAATGAAGAAAATTAATAAATATTGGATAAGTATAACAATGGACAAGGGAAATGGGGTAGATAAGTTATATTGTAGACAAGGTGAATGGGGTAGATATGTATAACCTGGCCCTGTGGGTGATCAACATTCGTGCAGCTTATACGAGCTCGGAGGTGGTTTATTTTATCTGTTATAATCTGGTTTAAAAGGCAGTATAGACAGAGCTATGCAATAATTTGGTTTATTGGTTGAGTTATATGTTAAACAACTCTTATTGGTTGAGCTATGCAGAACGTCTTAGGTCTTGCTGCAGCTCGTGAAAAGTGGTATAGACAGAGCACTCCAATGGCATGGCAAAGGAAATGAGAGCGAATAAAGAAAATTAATAAATGTTGGATAAGTATAACAAGGGACAATGGGAATGGGGTAGATAAGTTATATTGTAGGCGTGCTCATTTTCTTTGCATTGCAGGCACTGGAGCGTAGAAAAGAAGAAGGATGACAGTTGATAAATATTCGAGAATGACGTGAATAACAGCACTTGAGACACGGTGAAGATACGAGGACAGATGCTGAGCATAGGAAACGACCGAACAACACATGAAAGTAAATGAAAGATGGGCCGAAAATAGAGGCATTTTAAGAGGCTTGATAAACTAGAGCAAAGCCTCCAACTTATTCTAGTTTAATTTATAAATGAAAATGCTTATTTGAGAAAGATTTTTAAAATCAATATGTTAGCTAGTATGTTTAAGGTTAAGATGGGTGTAAGAGGGCTACGGGTAGATGTAGGTTGTAAAAATTGTATTCCTCCGCCAAAAGAGAGAGTTATTAATAATAAAATAAACTTTAAAAAAAGAAGAAGAAGAAGAAGAAGAAAACCCGCTTCTTTTTTTTCAAAAAATGCTCTCAATTTAGAGAGAGAAAACCCTCACTTTCTAGAGAGAGAAAATATCCATTTTTGCTCAAATTGAGCTCCTTTCATGCTGAAAATGGAGCAAAAAGATTATTTAATAAAAAACAAGTCCTTTGCCTCAATCACAAGGGAGCCCATGCCCTATTCATGCACCTTCGGAAATAAAAACGGGAGTCCCGTAGTTATTTTTTCTGCCGAAGATATGCAAAAACTCACGGCGCCCTATGAACTCATGTTTATCGGGAAGTTCTCCCATGGCAGGCCTCGACCAAATGATTTACTTCAGTTTGTCTCCTCGTTGAAGGTCACGGGAAAGGTGAAGCTGGCGGATTATGATGCTAAACATGTGTTTTTACAGTGCTTCACGAACGAGGACTATTATCGTTTATGGTTTAGAGGTTCATGGCAAATTAATGGTTATCCTATGCGTGTCTTGAAATGGACGAAGGATTTCAGCCCACTGGAGGAGGCGCCTCTTGCCCCGGTATGGTTCTCTCTCCTGAACCTCCCTATTTTCTTGTTTGATGCTCACCCTCTCTATGCAATATCGTCTTGCTTGGGCAAGCCTCTCCTTCGGGATGAGGCAACAGTCTCATTAACGCGGCCAAGTAGAGCTCGTGTATGTGTGGAATGTAACTTACTCTCACAGTTGCCCAATAGAATCTGGATAGGTAGTGGGGAAGAAGGGCAAAGTGATGAATTTTAGCAAACAGCCATTCCCGAAATTTTGCCTTCATATTGTGCTTCCTGTAAAAGGCTCGGGCACGATATGCTTGAATGTAAGATGGGAAAAGGGAAGGAAGAAATGGAGTTAGGGCAGGAGGGTAGAAGGAGAAGGGTAGAAAAATAGATAAGGAAGGAGAGATTAGTCCCGATAGAGTATGAGGAAGTGGAGGGTTTAGTGGAGGAAGAAAGGGAGAGTAGGAGATTAGAGGAGAATTATCTTGTGGAGATGGAAGGAGCTATAATTAATAATGAAGTTAACATAGAGGGAAAGGCCGAAAAAGATAAGGATGAAGGTTGGGTAAAGGCAAATGGAAGAAGGAGAAGAGGGAAGAAAAATAAAGTTAGAAGGGTCCTAAAGGAGAGAATAGAGGATTATAGTTGGTCAGATGATGATCTTCTGGATTTTCTAGAGGATGAATCAGAGGTATTCAGCTGCCCTCCTTTTGGAAGAGAAGAGGAAAATCGTGAGAAGTATAGGGAAAAGACGAGGGACGACCTAGCTATGCATGAGGATAATAGGGTTAGGCTCACTAGAGACCAATCAATGGAAGCTATAAAAAGAATAGTTTTGCAACTAGGAAAACATGAGAAATATAATGAAATTAGTCAAGCATACGCAACTGCATCAAAGAATCCTAGAAACATGAGAAAATATTTGGATAAAACCTATGAATCTAAGTGCACAACTAGATCACAAACTAAATTAAGTTTTAATGGATAGCTGCTTATATTGGAATATCAGAGGGGTTGCAAATAACCCCTCGATAAATAGATTGAAAAAATTGATTAAAATTAACAAAATCTCTTTGGTGATCATTGTTGAACCTATGCTCCAGCAGGATCAAATAATTAAATATAGCCGTATATTAGGATTTAATAATGCATGTGCTAATGTGAATAGTAAGCTTTGGATTATGTGGCATAATTATTTAGATATTGAAATAGTTAAAGACAGAACAAATAGTGCACTTTAAAATGGATAAAAACACAGAGGATATAGTATCGGTTGTGTATGCAAAAAATGATAAAAAATCTAGGCAAGATTTATGGAAAGAAATGCAGGAAATTGCGGCTAAAAATCCTCCTTGGATTATAGGAGAAGACTTTAATGTTATAAGAAGTACCCTGAAAAAGAAAGGAGGCAAAACCCCGGATACAATAGCAATGACACAGTTTAATGATGCAATATCTAACTCTAATTTAATTGAGATAGATTTTGCAGGAACAAATTACACTTGGAGCAATAATTGGCGGAAAAGAGGAACTATTTGGGCTAGATTAGACAGGGTGATGTGTAATGCAAAGTGGCTAACCTCACATGGAACCACTGAGCTGAGGCACCTAAACAGAACCTGCTCGGATCATTGTCCGCTCCTCATATCGATTTATAAAAATAAAAGAGACGTAAGTAGTTTTAAATTCCAAAATATGTGGGTTAAGCATAAAGATTTTGAGAATTTGTTGAAAGAGTCTTGGTTAGAACCAGCACCGGGTAAACCAATGCAGGTTTTAATAACTAAGCTGTTTAGATTAAAAAAAATGCTTAAAAGTATGGATTAGGGATGTCTTTGGAAATCTAAAGCAAAAAATAATACAGGCAGAAGAACAAGTGGAAAAGTTAGAAAATGAATATGATAATAAAAATGATGAAAAAATTAGACAAGCATTAAAGAAGGCAAAGGCGAAGGTGAGCCTTAAGTTACACATGGAGGAAATATTCTGGAAACAGCTGGCAAAAATTAAATGGTTAGAAGATGGGGATAAAAACACTAAATTTTTTCATAATATGTGTAAAATAAAAGCTCAAAAGAATAAAATTAAAGCTCTTAAATACAACGAAGGAACATGAGTTGAGGATGATAAGCAACTAGGAATCATGTTCGAGGAATTCTTTAAAAGCCACCTATGTGGTCAGGCATCTCATGGAGGAAATTCCTTAATGCAAGAGATTGGTATGTACATCACCAATGAACAAAATCAAATGATGGAAATGATTCCTGAAAAAGATGAGGTTAAAAATGTAGTTTTTAATATGCATAAAGATAGTGCAGCATGGCCGGATGGCTGGAATAATTATTTTTTCCAGGCAACTTGGCCCATTATCAAAAATGACCTAGTCCCAGTAATTGCTAGTTTTTTTGCAGGGGCAGATATCCCGAAAGCATGGGCGAACTCATTTATCGTGTTAATTCCTAAAAAAGAATCCCCGCAGAAATGCGAAGATTTTAGACTCATAAGCCTATGCAATGCAATTTATAAAATTTTAGCCAAAATAATTCAAAATAGGCTTAGCCAAATTTTGCAGTTAATAATTTCACAGGAACAAACAGGGTTTGTTAAAAACAGACTAATGATTGAAAATATAAGGTTAGCATCATAAATGATGAAGGAGATAGCGATTAAAACGAGAGGAAACAATCTAGTAGTTAAACTAGATTTATCTAAAGCATTTGACAGGGTAGAATGGGACACTCTCTGCTTTGTTATGAGAAAGTTTGGCTGCTCAGAAACATGCATAGATTTAATATATAGATGTATCTCAAGTGTTTGGGTTGGACTAATAATAAATGGTAAAAGAGGAGAAGAGTTTAAGCCAAGAAGAAGTTTAAGACAGGGTGATCCTTTGTCCCCCGTACTTTTCGATATTTATTTAGAATTACTTATTCTTAATTTAAAAATAAGATTGTCAGAAGGTAAATTAATTCCTTTCAAGCAGCCAAAAGATACTCCGAGAATAGGCTGCTTAGCTTATGTGGATGATTTAATAATCTTCACAAATGCTAGCAAAAAATCCATAAATAATCTCATTGATTTACTACAATTATTTGAGATGGAAACAGGGCAAGTAGTTAATAAAGAGAAGTGTCAGTTTATGTTAGCAAAAAAGGTAGAAGGGAAAGTCATAAATAAGATTAAGAGTATAACCGGCTTCAAACATAATAAAGGAGCCTTAATATATCTAGGCTGCCCAATATATGAAGGAAGATTGAAGGATCAATATTTAACATCACTCCAAGATAAAATGAGAAGGAAAATAGTAGGCTTGAAGGAAGATTTACTAGGATTTGGAGGAAGAATCACTTTAATTTCTCATGTTTTACAAACCACATTGGTGCACATTTTATCTGTTATTCATCCTCCCATGAAATTTATGAATAAACTTGAAATGGAAATGGCAAATTTCTTATGGGGTAAAAAGGATAGGAAGCAGAAAATTCATTGGAAAAACTAGGAAGATATATGTTATTCAAAAGCAGAAGCAGGTCTAGGGATAATCCCTTTACAGGATATGGTCACCGCCTAGGACTGCAAAGGGTGGTGGAGATTGAAAGAAAATGAAACCCTCTAGGCAAAATATATGAGGGCATAATACCTAGAACAAAATAATAAGCGGATTAAGCAGGCATCAAACAGTTGGAGAGTGCTGGAGAAGCAGAAGGAGATAGTAGATTCGCATTCAATACGGAAAAAGAGTGGTTGGAAATGGATCCTCACACCTCAAGGTGATTTCACACTGAAATCTATGAAGGAATTGATCAGGAAG
This sequence comes from Sapria himalayana, assembly GCA_029783825.1. Classification (NCBI taxonomy): domain Eukaryota; kingdom Viridiplantae; phylum Streptophyta; class Magnoliopsida; order Malpighiales; family Rafflesiaceae; genus Sapria; species Sapria himalayana. Next base: position 240,135 of record JAREIK010003462.1, read on the forward strand.
AAAAAACCTAGTAAGCCTTTATCTAAATGGGTCTGGAAGGCAGGTATACCGCAAAAAATGTGCTCGCTAGCATGGAAAGTGTTAGCGAATGTGCTTCCAGTGGATACCAATGTGCAAAGAAAAGGTATTAAAATGGTATCCAGATGCGAATGTTGTTTTGAGACAGTAGAGACCACGGATCATTTATTCTCGGAAGGTAAAATTGCTATAGAATTGTGGAAGGAACTAGATGAAAATAAACATATTAGTAACAAAGAGGAAGTTTTAATAGAAAGAATTAAAAAATGGGACAAGGCAACCTCTAGCAGTCCCATTAGAAATTGGCTTAACCAAAATTTACCTCATGTAATAATATGGTGCATCTGGAAAGCTCGAAATAAGAGCAGATTTGAAGGCTTAAAGATGAATTCAAGTGAAATAATACAAGAAATCAGACAAATAGTAAGTAATCTATCTAATATAAAGCCTATAATGGTAGATAATAAATTTACACAAAAGTTAGAGCAGAAAGGCTGGGACCTCACCACAAATAAGATTAATTATTATTGGGTAAGAAGCATAAACTGGGATAGGCCTTCGGAAGTAAAATTCTCCCTAAATACGGATGGAAGCTTTAATAGGGACACAAGAATCGCAGGGGGAGTGGGGGTAATAAGGGATTCTAAAGGTATTGTCATGAAAGCCTTTACGCAAGTTAGTGTAGCATTCTTGGCTCTCCATTCGGAGATCAAGGCTTTGCAAACAAGTTTATATGTCTGTAAAAAACTAGAAATTAGAAATATGCAAATTCAGGTAGATTCAATGCTATTGGTGGACTCAGTAGCTAGGAGGATATCTCTCTGGAGGTATGAAGAAGAGTTAGAAATAATAATTAATCTTATTAAAGAGTTGAATGCATCAATATTGCATATATATAGAGAGGCAAACACATTGGCAAATAATCTCGCTAGATTAGGCACAGAAAGAGGAGTAATGGAATATGAAATGGATTCTATGCCAGAAAACTTAAAGAGGCTAGTGAAATTAGATATGAGAGCCTTCCCTTATTTAAGAATTAGAAAGGGTAGAAAAGTAGAGAGAGATAAAAAAGGAGATTAGGCTAAAATGAAAACTAAGCTGTTAGAAGGAATGGAGGCAGTCGGTAGGGAAATTTCTGTCCCTACAGTTTAAGGTTTGTTTAGAAAGGAATCTAGGAGGTAGCAAAGAAATAGAATGTATATATGTCTTTGTTTTTTCTTTTTCTTTTCTTGGTTTTCTTAGCAGCGCAGGAATTTCAAAGAGGCAGAGTCTACAATGTGGTTTGGTTGCAACACCGTATTTGTCTCTGTTTTAAGAGTTTATGTTCATGTTATGTGATGGGAGTATTATATAAGATTCTGTTGTAAGGTCATGTGTTAATTTTCATTTTAGGATAATAGTTTATTAGGAATTCTATTCTTAGAGTATGGTATGCTGTCATTTAGATTCAGAAAATACAGCACACGTGATGAAGGGATAACCTAGTTCTTGAAACAGCATATAAAGTGTAGAGTGCAGCATATATAGTGAAAGCCAAGGCTCCAGAACAACATATAAAGTGTAGAGCTAGAGGGAACAAGATTCAAAGGCCTGGAAAGCGTAGCATGAAGGGTGTTTATGCAACAAAGAATCAGGTATGTAAGGAAGATAAATCCCTATGCAGAAGAATGTTTGTTGTGCAGGTTTTGGAGCCGTCAATTGACTTATATAAGGAGGATCATGAAGGGAAAGTTAGCAATAGGGAAGAGGGTAGATAACCGGGTAAAAAGTTCAGAATGGAAGCTAAGAAATAACTCAAGAACTTTAAACAAATAAGCTCAAAGCGAGCACACGTGCTCATATTAAAATTAGGCTTTGTTCTTTGTCTCTTTTTTTTCATTAAAGTGAATGGGTGTAAGAGGGATAAGAGTAGATTTTAGCTTGTAAAAAAGGTATTCCTCCGCCAAAAGAGAGGGTTAAAATTAATAAACAACTTTTAAAAAAAAGAAAAAGAAGAAGAAGAAGAAGAATTTTTATTTGCGGTTTTTTCAAAAAATGCTCTCAACTTCTAGAGAGAGAAATTCACACTTTCTAGATAGAGAAAATCGCCATTTTTGCTCAAATCAAGCTCTTTCAAGCTCAAAATGGAGCAAAATGACTTATCATTACAAAATAAGTCTTTTGCCTCGATTACAAGAATGCCCGCGCCTCCCTCACGCATATTCGAAAAAAAAACGGGAGTCCCGTGGTTTTATTTTCAGCCGAGGAGATGAGGAACTTCATCGCGCCTTACGAATACATGCTCATCGAGAAGTTTTCTCACGGCAGGCCTCGCCCGAATGAGATGCAACGATTCGTCTCCTCTCTCAAGCTCACGGGAAGAGTTAAACTAGCCGATTATGATGCAAAACATATCTTCTTGCACTGTTTTAATGTTGAAGATTATTATTGTTTGTGGCATAGAGGATTGTGGCAAGTTAATGGCTACCCCATGCACGTTTTGAAATGGACAAAGGATTTCAGTGCACTGGAGGAGGCGCCTCTTGCCCCGGTTTGGTTCCCTCCCCCAAACCTCCCATTATATTTGTTCAATGCTCATTCTCTCTTTGTAATATCCTCTTGCTTGGGTAAGCCATTGATAAGGGATGAGGCGACTGTAACCATGACACGACCAAACCAGGCTCGTGTTTGTGTCGAATGCAACATATCCTCACCACTCCCTAACAAGATCTGGATTGGCAGTCGGGAAGAGGAGCAAAACGAGGGGTTTTGGCAAACTATCATTCTCGAAAACTTGCCCTCTTTTTGTTTAACTTGTAAAAGAATAGGGCATGACATTACTGAATGTAGGAAGGGTTCTGAACAAATAAATAAGGAACAATGGCAGGAATTTAGAAGAAAGAGGGTAGATAAATGGATAAGGAGGGCGGAGGAGGTCCCGAAACATGGAGAGATAGAAGATTTAGTGGAGGAAAAAGAGGAGAGTGTGAGAGAAAAAAAGAATTATATTTCAGATATAGATGAAGGCATAAACAATTTAGTAACAAGCATAGAGGGCACAATCGCAGAAAATAAGGAATTGGGATGGGAGGAAGTTTAAGTTAGAAGGAAAAAAATTAGAAAAAATAAACTTAGAAGGGTTTTAAAAGAAAAAATAGAGGATTATAGTTGGATAGAAGAGGATCTCCTGGATTTTCCAGAAGTAGACTCAGAGGTATTTAGTTGCCCTCCATTTGGTAAAGTAGAAGCAAATGAAGATAGCTATATAGAAGTGGGAAATGATGACCTAGCAATGTATGAGGATAGACGGGGAAAACTTACAAAGGCCCAATCTATGGAACCTATAAAAAGAATGGCCATGCAACTTGGCATACAAGGGAAATACAAGGAATTATCTCAATCAATTGCACCCAAGAGTGCAATGAATATGAGGAAGTACCTAGACAAAACATATGAAACCAAATGCCCAACTAGATCACAAACTAAATTAGGGTTTAATGGATAGTTACATATATTGGAATATTAGAGGGGTGGCAAACAACCCCTCGATAAATAGATTAAAACAATTGATTAAAATACATAAAATTTCATTGGTTGTAATTGCGAACCTTTGATTCAACAGGAACAACTAACTAAATATAGTCGAATACAAGGGTTTAATCACTCATTTTCTAACCTAAATAGTAAACTCTAGATTATGTGGCATAATTATTTAGACATAGAAATATTAAAAGATACAGAACAAATAGTGCACATTAAAATATCCGAAGAGATAGTTTCGGTAGTATATGCTAAAAATGATAAAAAATCTAGACTAGTATTTTGGGAAAAAATGCAAAAAATTGCAGCAAAAAATGTTCTCTGGTTGATAGGAGGAGACTTTAATGTTACAAGAAGTGCCTTGGAAAAGAAGGGGGGAAAACCCCTAACACAATAGCAATGTCTCAATTTAATGAGGCAATTTCTAAATCTAACTTGATGGAGATAGACTTCACAGGCTCAAATTATACTTTGCGTAATAACTGGCAAAAAAGAGGAGCAATTTGGGCCAGGCTAGACAGAGTAATGTGTAATGCGAAGTGGGTAGCCTCACATGGGACTACAGGACTTAGACATTTAAACAGAACCTGTTCAGACCACTCTCCACTCCTCATAACACGTCACAACAATAAACGAGGCACAGGAAGCTTTAAATTTCAAAACATGTGGGAAAAAGATGCTGAGTTTGAAAAACTGGTAAGCGATTCTTGGTCAGTTCCTGCATCGGGTAAACCAATGCATGTTCTAATGATAAAGCTATATAGATTAAAAAAATAGTTAAAATCATGGAATAAAGAAGTTTTCGGAAATATAAACCAGCAAATAAAACAAGCAGAGGAACAAGTGGAAAAGCTAGAAAAAGAATACGATAATAAAAATGACGAAAAAATTAGGAAAGTTTTAAATAAGGCTAAAGCTGAATTGAGTTTAAAATTACATATGGATGAGATATATTGGAAACAACGAGCAAAAATTAAATGATTAAATGATGGTGATAGAAACACCAAATTTTTCCATAATATGAGCAAAATAAAAACACAGAAAAATAAAATTAAATGTCTAAAAGATAAAGAAGGAAAATGGATAGAATAAGACAAACAATTATGTATCCTCTTTAAGGACTTCTTTAAATCCCACCTGTGTGGTCACATGCCTCATGAAGGGAACTCCTTATTACAAGAGATCGGGGCTTCCATTAAGAAAGAACAAAATCAAATGATGGAAAGGATCCCAGAAGAAGAGGAGGTAAAAATTACGGTCTTTAATCTTGATAAAGACAGTGCAGCGGGACCAGATGGCTGGAATAATTACTTTTTTCAGCTAAACTGACCCATTATTAAAAATAACCTAGTTACAGCGATTTCTAGTTTCTTTGCTGGAGCAGATATTCCTAAAGCTTGGGCAAACTCATTTATAGTTTTAATCCCCAAAAAAGAAGCTCCTCAACTATGCGAGGATTTTAGACCAATAAGCTTATGTAATGCGATTTACAAGATTTTAGCAAAAATAATTCAAAACAGATTAAGTAATATTTTTCCATTAATAATATCACCAGAGCAAACCGGATTTATTAAAAACAGACTAATGATTGAAAATATTAGATTGGCTTCAGAAATGATGAAAGAAATTGCAACTAAAACAAGAGGTAATAATCTAGTAATCAAGTTGGATTTGTCTAAAGCATTCGATAGAGTTGAATGGGATACACTCTGTTACATTTTAAGAAAATATGGTTTTTCTGAATTATGCATTGACATAATATATAGATGCATTTCAAGTGCATGGGTTAGAATTATTATAAATGGTAATATAGGTGATGAATTTAAACCCATAAGAAGCCTAAGACAGGGGGTCCATTATCCACCTTATTATTTGATATATACATAGATCTTCTTATTCTGAATTTAAACAAAAGAATGTCAAAAGGTAATATATTACATTTTAGACAACCAAATTATAATCCGAGAATAGGTTGTTTGGCGTATGCCGACGATCTAATAATTTTTACAAATGCAAGTAAAAGATCTATAATAAATCTGATAGAATTATTACAATTATTTGAATTAAAAACAGGTCAGGTTGTAAATAAAATGAAGTGTCAGTTTATGTTAGCTAAAAAGTCTATAGAGAAAGTGATAAATAAGATTAAAAACATAACTGGATTTACACATAATAAGGGAGTTTTAACATACTTAGGCTGTCGAATATATGAAGGTAGACTGAGAGAGAAATATTTAACACCATTACAAGATAAAATGAGAAGGAAAATAGTAGGATGGAAAGAAGACCTATTAGGGTTCGAGGGACGCATCATATTAATCTCGCATGTGTTACAAAGTACACTAGTGCACATCTTATCTGTAATACATCCCCCGAAGAAATTTTTGAATAAATTAGAATCAGAAATATCAAATTTTTTATGGGGTAAAAAAGATGGGAAGCAGAAAATTCACTGGAAAAACTGGAGGGACATATGCTACCCAAAAGCTGAAGAAGGTCTAGGAATAATTACTTTACAAGATATGGCCAGCACCTGGGATTGTAAAGGATGGTGGAGGCTGATTGAGAATGATAGTCTTTGGGAAAAATATATGAAGGCAAAATATTTAGCACAAAGTAACCAGAGGCTTAAGCAGGCATCAAATAATTGGAAAGCTCTAGAAAAATAAAAAGAGATAGTAGAATCACACTCAATATTAAAAAAGAGTGGTTGGAAATGGACCCTCACACCACAAGGTAATTTCACACTAAAATCGGTTAAGGAGATGATTAGGAGAAAAAAACCTGCTCAGCCCATATTTAAATGGGTCTGGAAAGCAGGTATCCCACATAAAATGTGTTCGCTAGCATGGAAAACAATAGCAAATGCATTACCTATGGATACCAATGTGCAAAGAAAGGGCATAAAAATAGTGTCCAGATGCCAATGCTGCTTTGCAGAAGTAGAATCAATGGACCACCTATTCTAGAGAGGAAAAATTGCAGCAGAAATTTGGAAGAAACTTGAAGAAAATGAACAAATTAATAATATAGAGGAGAGTCTAATTGAAAGAATTAAATGCAATTTCTACTAACTCTACTAGAAATTGGCTCAATAAGAATTTACCTCATGTAATAATATGGTATTTATGGAAAGCTCGTAATAGGAGTAGATTTGAAGGAAAAAGAATGGATTCAAAAGATATATTACAAGAATTTAAGCAGGAAATAAGTAACATATCAAATACTAAGCCCATTATAGTAGATAAATTAGCTATAGATAAGAAAGTGGAATGGGAATGGGGTCTTAATATAAAAATAATCAAACAATATTTGGCAAAAAGTATAAGTTGGGCTAGGCCCCCTGAAGGTAAATTTTCCCTAAACACGGATGGAAGTTTCAATAGGGATACAGGAATAGTGGGGGAATGAGGGTTAATAAGGGATTCCAAAGGCACAGTCTTGAAAGCTTTTACCTCGGTTAGTGTAGTAGACTCGGCTCTACAATCAGAAATTAGGGGGTTAAGAATAAGCTTAAGCGTATGTAAAAAATTGGAATATAAAAATATTCAAATACAGGTAGACTCACTGTTATTATTTAATTTAGTAATAGGAAAAATTTTTATTTGGAAATATGAAGAAGAATTAAAAATAATAATGAAATTAAAAATTGAACTAAATGCATCAATAATGCATATATATAGAGAAGCAAACACTCCAGCAGATAATCTTGCGAGGATGGGCTCGGAAAAAAGGAGAAATAGAATTCGATGAGGATTCTATGCCGAAAAAATTAAAAGGTTTAGTGAGATTAGATAAGATGGCCTTTTCTTATGTAAGAGTTAGGAAGGATGGAGGATGAGCTAAATTTAAAATAAAACTTAGACTATAAGTTGATTAAATAATCTAAAAAGAAGCAAGTAGGTGAGTTCTAAAGCAAGGGATTCTTGGATATGCATTGGTGTTTGTTTTTCAGCAGCGCAGCTCCATATGAAGTGGCAGATTCAGCATGGAGTCTTGGTTGGTAGGTTGTACACATGTATATTTGTTCCTTTGGGTTTATGTAATATATTTGCAGGATGAAGATGTTAAAATACTAAACTATCGATGGTGTTTATTGATTTTCTAAACTGTTAACTTTGCGGACGTTTTATAGGTTAAATAATGCAGTTTATATATATATTGCTCTTGATAAGAACATACAATTATAAGTTGATTATCACTGGTTTACTTGACTGCTTCCCGAGTTGGTTCATGGTAGACATTCTCGACTGATCACCTGGCCCTGAGGATGATCAACATCGCAGTGGAACCGTAGAATGGTGTGCAGCTCACACGCGCTCGGAGGTGGTCGAGTTATCTGTTATAATCTGGTTTATTTTTTAAGAGAACATTCTTATATTTTTTGAGAGCTATGCAGAGAGTCTTAGGTCTTCCTGCAGCTCGTGAAAAGCCAGATAGACAGAGCAGTCCAATTAAAAGGCACGGCAAAGAGAATGGGAGTGAATGAAGAAAACTAATAAATATTGTATAAGTATAACAAGGGACGAGGGGAATAGGGTAGATAAGTTATATTGTAGGCGCGCTTGTTTTCTTTGCATATTGCAGGCACTGGAGCGTATAAAAGAAGAAGGTTGACGATTGATAAACATTCGGGAATGACGTGAATAACAATGAGACACGTGGAAGATGAGAGGACAGATGCTGAGCACAGGAAACAGCCGAACAAAACAAGAAAATAAATGAAAAATGCGCCGAAAAGATGAGCCGAAAATAGGCAAATGAAAAAGATGGGCCGAAAATAGGCAAATGAAAAAGATGGGCCGAAAATTAGATAAACTAGAACAAAGCCTCCAGCTTATTCTAGTCTAATTTATAAAATGAATAAATGCTTATTTGAGAAAGATTTTTAAAATCCAATATGCTAGCTAGTAGGCTTAAGGTTAAGATGGGTGTAAGAGGGCTACGGGTAGATGTAGGTTGTAAAAATGGTATTCCTCCGCCAAAAGAGAGTGTTATTAATAATAATAAAACAAATTTAAAAAAAAAGAAGAAGAAGAAGAGGAAGAAGAAGAGGAGGAAGAAGAAGATGAGGAGGAGGAGGAGGAAGAGGAGGAAGAAGAAGAAGAGGAAGAAGAAGAGGAGGAAGAAGAAGATGAGGAAGAAGAAGAAGAGGAAGAAGAAGAGGAGGAAGAAGAAGATGAGGAAGAAGAAGAAGAGGAAGAAGAAGAGGAGGAAGAAGAAGATGAGGAAGAAGAAGAGGGGGAAGAAGAAGAGGAGGAGGAAGAAGAAGAGGAAGAAGAAGAAGAAGAAGAAGAGGAAGAAGAGGAGGAAGAAGAAGAAGAAGAGGAAGAAGAAGAAGAGGAAGAAGAGGAGGAGGAAGAAGAAGAGGAGGAAGAAGAAGAGGAGGAAAAAGAAGAAGAGGAAGAAGAAGAAGAAGAGAATGTCTTTTTTTTCAAAACACGCTCTCAACTTCTAGAGAGAGAAACTAAGCTTTATAGAGAAAGAAAGTTCAAATTTTGGTGAAGAAGAAGTGGTTTTTAAGCTGATTTTCAAGGGAATGGATTACTTAGAGAATAAGAAATCATTCTCTTATATTATTAAAAAGACAACGTCTACAGGGTCATCTCCTTCGGGTTTTGATGGAAAAATTTCAGAGAAAGCTTCGATTCTGTTCACGACAGAAGACATGCAAAGGCTCACGGAACCTCACAAATATACTTTGGTGGGCAAATTCTCGCATGGTCGACCACAAATTGATGAAGTTCACGCATTCTTCAACACTATGAAACTAAAAACGCTAATAAAAATCGGCCTCATCGATGATAAACATATTCTTCTCCAACTATACTGTGAAGAAGACTTCCATCGCATATGGTTGAAAGGCGCCTGGTACATAATGGGATATCCCATGAGGATATTCAAGTGGTCGCCTAACTTCTCCAAAAAGGAGGAATCTTCGCTAGATCCGGTATGGCTTCTGTTGCCTATGCTACTGATTCATTTTTTTGATAAATATGCTCTCTATCACATTGCATGCACACTGGGTTCTCCTCTTCTTCTTGATGGTGCTACTGCCACTCTTTCAAGGCCAAGTGTTGCTCGTATATGTGTAGCTATTGACTTGTAGAAATCATTACCTAACCGAATATGGATCGGCCTTCCTGATGGAGGAGGCTTTTGGCAGCAGGTTGTCCCAGAAATCTTCCAGCATATTGCACATGCTGTAGGAAAATGGGACATGATATTGAAAGATATATTGTTCATAAAAGAAGGGAAGATTATAATCAAAGGGTTGAGGAAAGAATGAGGGAAGCTGGAAGAGGAAGAGAGATTGTAGAATATCAAAGAAACCTCTAGTAGAGCAGTCTGTAACACAGTATAATGAGCAGGAAGAGATGAAATTAATTGAACACAAGGAAAATAATGAGGAAGAACAAAATCTAATGGAAATCAATAGGACAGAAATGTTTAAAAAAATAGCAGATTTAAATAGGAGAACAAGATTGCAAATAAAAAACAAACAACAACAGAATAAAAGATGAGCAGTAGGTATAGAAGATTTTTCGGAGGAAGAGATTGAAGTGAGAAGTACCACTTCTCTCTATACAAATGAGGATGAAAATGGGCAGAATGTTAAACTCACTAAGGATGATATAAATATAGAAAAGCTTAAACAGAATATGGGAAACAAAGAATGGACAATTGAAGAACTTAAAATAATGTCAATTCAATTGGGTAGGGATTGGAAAGTAGAGAAAGGAGGTGATTTAAGTTCACTAAAAAAACCTAGAAACATGAAAAAATACTTAAATAAAACATATGACACAAAATCGGCAAATAATGTTTAATTACATTTACTGGAATATTAGGAGAGTTGCAAATCTCCCCTCAAGAAATAGAATAAAAAAATTGATTTAAACATATAAGATCAATCTTATAATGTTATCGGAACCAATGGTTGATGGAGCTCAAATAGAAGTATACAAAAAGATTTAAAATTTTGAAAATGGCTTTGTGAATAAAAATGGTAAAATTTGGGTATTATGGAAAAATATGTTAAATATAAAAATCTTAAAACAAACTGATCAATATATAAACTTTTGTCTAAATCAAGAGGAAAATGAAATAATTATAGTTATCTATGCTAAAAACAAAAGAGAAGATAGGAAAGTATTATGGGAGGAAATGGAGAAAATGGCTTTAGAAAATAAACCATGGATTATTAGTGGTGAATTTAATATTGTTAGAAGTTTTAAAGCAAAAAAGGTGGGCAGATCTCCTAACAAGAGTGTTGTTTCTCAATTTAATGATATTATAAATAAAACCAATCTAATGAAGGCTAAGATTTTAGGCTCTCAATTTACTTGGTGTAATAACTGGAAAAATAAAGGTACTATATGGGCTAGATTAGATAGAGTGTTATATAATTATAAATGGTTAGAACAATTTGGTTCTATTAAAGTGAAACATCTAAATAGGACATGTTCTGATCATAGTCCACTATTAATCTCTTTTAAAATTTTAGCTTTTTCACGAAGCTCCTTTAAATTTCAAAATGCTTGGTGTTTGCATCATGATTTTATAAATATTCTAAAGGAATCATGGAAAATAGAACTTCTTGGAAATCCTGTTCAAATCTTAAATAATAAGTTAAAAAGATTAAAAGAGGTACTAAAAAAAGGGAATAAGATAGAATTTGGGAATATTAATAAAAATATAAAGCTAGCAGAGGATTTAGTCTTAGAAATAGAGCTACATTATGAAAATAATCAAAGTGCAGATACAAGAAGTGCATTAAATAAAGCACAAGCTGAATTAAAACTGAAACTCTTAATGGAAGAAGTTTTTTGGAAACAAAAAGCTAAAATAAAATGGCTTAAAGAGGGAGATAAAAATACTAAATTTTTCAAAGAATAACTAAAGTTAAAAATCTAAAACATAGAATCATGGGTATAAAAAATGATAAAGATGTATGGGTGGACAAAGAGATAGATATACAACGATATTTTACTAAGCTTTTTGAAAATCAATTATGTGGTAAAAGTTATCTTAAAGGAAATATACTCATACATAATATAGAAAATAAAATTAATTTAGAAGATAATAATATGTTAATAAAATTTCCAGAAGAAGAAGAAATAAAAATAGCTGTTCTTAGCATGAATAAAGACAGTGCAGCGGGCCCGGATGGATGGAATAACTATTTTTATCAAAAATGCTGGCACATAATAAAAGAATATTTAATAAAAGCAGTATTTAGTATTTTTTGTGGGGCTGAAATAGGGAAAAAATGGGGTAGCTTTCACATAGTTCTCATTTCAAAAATGGAAAATCCACAAAAAGGAGAGGACTTTAGACCAATTAGTCTATGTAATTCTATATACAAAATATTAGCCAAAATATTACAAAGCAGATTGGTTAAGTGCCTAACAAAAATTATCTCAAAAGAGCAAACAGGTTTCATGCAAAATAGATTAATAATGGAAAATATATGTTTGGCAAAAGAGATGAGCAAAGAAATAGGTTCTAAAACAAGGGGAAATAATGTAATTATAAAATTAGATTTATCTAAAGCATTTAATAGAGTAGAATGGAATATTTTGTGCTTTGTTATGCGGAAGATGGGGTTCTCTGAAACCTAGATAGACTTGATACACAGATGTATATCGAATACATGGGCGAGGGTTATCATAAATGGGAAATTAGGAGAAGAAATGAAACTGGTTAGAGGGTTAAGACAAGGAGATCCACTATCTCCCTCACTCTTTAATATTTATCTAGAATTATTATTAGTTAATCTTAAAGATAAAATGCTCAAAGGTAAAATAGGCACATTTAGACAGCCAAAAAACACCCCCCTGGTGAGTTGTTTATCATATGCGGATGATGTTATGATCTTCACTAATGGAAGTAGCAAATCTTTAAATGGTCTAATGGATTTATTAAAATGTATAGAAAAAGAAACAGGGCCAAAATTAAATAAGAATAAATGCCAATATAAGCTTTCTTTCAAAGCTCCCACTGAGTTGATTCACAAAATCAAAAACATCACAGGTTTCTCGTATAAAAAAGGAGAAATTATATATTTGGGTTGTCCTATCTATGAAGGTAAACTAAAAACTGAATACTTTGAATTTTTAATAAACAAATTAAAAAAGAAAATATCGGGCTGGAAAGAAGAATATTTAAATATGGGGGGAAGAATAACATTAATAAAACATGTCTTAGAAAGCTCTCTAATACATAATATCATGATTATTCAACCACCGGGCAATATTATCAAAAAGATAGAAATGGAATTTGCTAACTTCTTATGGGGTAAAAAAGAGGGTAAATATAAATTACACTGGAAAAAATGGAGGGATATGTGTTTCCCTGTTCAAGAAGAGGGCTTAGGTTTTGTTAATTTAAATGATTTAGCTAAAGCATGGGCAAGTAAAAGATGGTGGAGGTTGAAGGAAAATGACAATTTATGGTCAGAATTTATGCGGGCAAAATATTGTGTTAATAATGATATCAATAAAGTAAGAGATACAAGGAAGAATACACAAGTATAGACACAAATGCTTAGGCAAAAAGATATAATTGAAAAACATTCAAAGCACACAAAAAAGGGATGGAGATGGAAACTAACCTCAAAAGAATCATTTTCTCTTAAGTCGGTTAAAAATGTGATTAGAAAAAAACAAGATGAACAAATACTATTTAAATGGATATGGAATAATGACAATCCACAAAAAATTAAAACATTTATGTGGAAAGTCTTATTTAATATTATACCAACTGACAATAACTTAAAAAAGAAGAGAATTAGATTAGTATCCAGATGAGATTGCTGTGGAGAAGAGATGGAAACCTTGGATCATCTCTTCTCACATGGCAAGGTAGTAGCAGAAATCTAGAATAGACTAGGATCTGAATTGTTTATAAAATATGAACATCTTTCTCTAGAATGCAGATTACATAAATGGATTAAATTGAAGGTTACAAACTCAGCACAGAGATGGATTAAATATAATATCCCGTTAATAGCAATTTGGTGCATTTGGAAGGCCAGAAATAAAAGTAGATTTGAAGGAAAAGATATGTCAGTAGAAAATATATGGAAAGATATTAAGGATGAAATAAATAGAATCTCTGAATCAGCTCCGCTGAATATAAAAGAAAAGATAATAGATAATGACACGCTAAAATTTTGGAATTTGAAAATTCAACAGCATAAACGAATTAAAATAATTGAAATAAAATGGGAAAAACCCTCGAAAGAAAGAGTGGTCTTAAACACGGATGGAAGCTTTAATAGAGATATTGGAGCAGCAGGAGGAGGTGGGGCAATAAGAAATTCTGAAGGAAGGCTAATATTAGTTTTCACAAGGAAATTTCAAGCATCCTCGGCACTACAGGCAGAAATCATAGCATTAAGAGAGGGATTAAGAATATGTATAGAGAAAGGCATAAAAAAGTTAGATATTCAAATAGACTCAATAATAGTAGTAAATCTATTTAATAAAAACACAATAATGTGGAAATATGAGGATGAAATAGAAGAAATACTGAAAGATATAAACAAATTAGATTTTACTATTAAGCATATTTACAGAGAGACTAATGCACTAGCGGATAAGCTTTCAAAGGAAGGAAAAAATAAAGGATATCAAGATTATAATGAGGAAAACATACCGGAAATATATAGAGGAATCATAAAGTTAGATAGTGAGGAATTCCCCTATATTAGGAAAATTAAATAATAAGCTCTTTGTTACTTTTGAATCTGCATACTCTGTTCTGTTTGTTCATGCATGTAACATTTTTAAGATCACCTTGGTCCTGTGGGGTGTACAAAAAAACAGATTATGGTAAGATTTAATTAGTTTTTTTCTGGGTTTTCTGTAGAGGTGTCAAACGTGTCGGGCCGGGCCGGTCCTGCACGAGGCACGGCACGGTTCGGCCGTGCCTGGGCCGGCCAGGCACGTTCTTAAACCGTGCCCGGGTTAAGAATGACCCGTGCCATGCCTTGGCACAGCACGCCGGCACGGGTCCATCCCGTGCCGGTTCACGCAGGCACGCGTGGCACTGGCGGCGTGTCACGTGTGCCTAGGCGTGACGTGAGTCGTGAGTCGTGAGTCGTGAGTCACGGCTCGTGAGTCGTGAGCCGTGACTCACGGCCGTGTTTGGCAAGGTGTGCCCGAGCGGGCCTGGCACGGCACGGCACAGCCTTGCCGTGCCTATGGGCCGTGCCGTGCCCGCCTAAATCTAACCGTGCCTTGCCGGGCACGGCACGGTAGCACGACCGTGCTCGTTAAAAATGGGCCGTGTCATGCTGGGCCGGCCCGTTTGACACCACTAGTTTTCTGAATTTTTCTGGTTTTTTTCTGATTTTTTTTTTTTTGGTTTTTTTCTGGTTTTTTCGCTTCTTTTTTCTAACATTCCTAACAGGAGTATGACTAAGATAAGACTGGGACAGCTCAGTGAAGGAAGGGGAACTGAGTAGGGGTAGTATGTTTTTATGAATGTTCTATTATAATATTCTTTTTGCAGGCAGTTTCAGCATGGATTCTGCAACTACATGGCTTATATTTTTTTCAGGGTCTGGTTTCTGTTTCCCCTTTTTAGAAGAGTCTGTGTTAATTTTAATTTAATTAGAGGTAGGATTCGGTGGTCTGTGTTATTTTTAAGTATAGCAGTCATGTGATATAGAGTTTAGTTTCATATGGCCATGTATAATGGAGGATATCAAAGACTGATCTCTAAACAAAGATTCAACAAGGAAGGACAAAGGTAAGTAAGCTCTTTCAAAAGAATAGAGTTTTTTTTTTTTTGTTTATTTCAGATTAGAAGCTCTAAAAGTCAAAGCAAAGTTAAAGAGTTAAAGTAAAGGGTAACAATGGGAACATACATCAAAGAAGGATATATTGGGGGAAATTTAAAGAAAAGAAGAGGCAGAAATATTGAGAATGAACATGTCTATTCAAGTAGACACGGCAGGGGAGGAAGGACACTGAATATTGGGCGGTAAAGCAGCACTTGTGAAGACTATTAGGAGCATCAAAAATGTCACCAACACTAAACAAATAGACAGCAAAGATGCACTCGAGATTCTTTAAATATGTACCAAAAATGTCTAAAGAATTTTATCAAAAAGGCAAAGGGAAGACAACATATAGAGGTTTACATGAAGAGGAAAGTAAAGACAATAATACATATTAAAGAATGTTATCCATAGCATAAACATTGCTCAATCAAAGAATTTAAACATGGCTCATAGATAGATGAAATTAACAATTATTTGAGCTTTCAAATATTGTAACATTTGATTTTTTGATAGAGACATATAGGTGGCTAGATGGGTGTAAAGGGCTTTGGGTAGCAAGTAAGTAGGTTGTAAAAAAGGTATTCCTCCGCCAAAAGAGAGGGTTAATTTATAATAAAACAAACTTTATAAAAAAGAAGAAGAAGAAGAAGAAGAAGAATGTCTAAATATGGGCGGCAGAATAACTCTTATAAAACATGTTCTAGAAATTTTAATAATGCATAATATTATGATCACGCAGCCTTTAAGCAAATTTATAAAAGAAATTGAAAAGAATTAGCCAATTTTTTGTGGGGTAAAAAAGAGGGTAAACATAAACTTCATTGGAAAAAATGGAGAGATTTATGTTACCATGTCCAAGAAGCTGGTTTAGGCTTTGTCAACATCATTGACTTAGCCAAAGCAGGGGCAAGCAAGAGATAGTGGAATTTAAAAGAAAATGAAAGTTTAAAGTCTAAATTTATGCGGGCAAAGTACTGCATAAAGGACGATACCAATAAAATAAAAGTAGGAGTTCACAGGTTTGGAATCAAATGCTTAAACAAATGGATTTAGTTGAAAATTACTCTAAGCTCACGAAAAAAGGATGGAGATGGACCTTAACCCCGGAGGGCACATTTTTGCTTAAATCAGCGAAATATGTCTTAAGAAAAAAGAAAAAAGAACAAATATTATTTAAATGAGCTTGGAATAATGACAATCCACAAAAAATTAAAACTTTTATGTGGAAAGTTTTATCTAATATTATCCCAATTAATAATAATTTAAAGCAGAAAGGAATTCAGCTAGTTTCTAGATGTGAATGTTGTTTAAATGAGATCGAAACATTAGATCACCTCTTTTCAGAAGGGAGAGTAGCTGCAGAAATGTGGAAACGATTAGCATCAGAAATGCATATAAAATATGAACATCTCCCTCTAAAATGTAGGTTTAAAAAATGGTATAACTCAAAAGTTCCTAGCATGGCACAGAAATGGATTAAAAGTAATATTCCACAAATAGTCATTTGGTGCATTTGGAAAGCTAGGAATAAAAGTAGATTCGAGGGGTATAATATGATGGTGGAAGATATCTGGAAAGAAATAAAAGAGGAAACAAGAAAAATTTCAGAGATATGCCATATAAAAACTCAAGGTTCAAAGATGGATAAGGATACCTTACATTTTTGGAACCTAAAAGAAAAACCACTTAAGCAATTTAAAATAATTAGCATAAAATGGGAAAAACCAGCTAGAGGAATGTTTACTTTAAATATAGATGGTAGTTTCGATAGAGATATGGAGGAAGCTGGAGGAGGGGGAGCAATTAGAAACTCGGAGGGGAAGTTAATTTTAGCTTTCACTAGAAGATTGCAAGCATCGTCGGTTTAACATGCCGAGATATTAGCACTAAAAGAAGGGATAAGAATATGTAAAAATTTAGACGTCAAGAATGTAGATATTCAAATTGATTCAAAAATAGTTGTAAATCTAATTAAAAAACAGTCAATTATGTGGAAATATTAAAATGAGATAGAAGAAATTCTGCATGATATAAATTCATTAGATTTCACTATAAAACACATCTTCAGAGAAGCTAACGCTTTGGCTGATGAATTATCTAAAGATGGTAAAAAGAGATGAGATCAGGAGTATAAGGAAGATAACTTACCAAAAAAAGTATTTTGGTATTATTAAATTAGATAGCAAGGATTTCCCTTATATTAGGAAAATTAAAAATAATAATTTTTAGTTACAAAGGCTTTTTTTGTGTTTATTATGGTATTCTCTGTATAATGAATAAACGGAATAAAGTTCATATCCTCATCATTCCATCCTGGTCCTGAGGGATGTTACTATGATGGTTGGGATACATTACAGTACCGCCTGGTAAGTCTGCAGGTTTAGGGGGCTCAAAAATACAGTAACACTGCAGGTTTTTATAGTATGCACTGTGGTTTTTTTGTTTCTATTTTACAGGCTTATAAAAAAATGAACAGTAACACTGCAGGGTTAATTTAAAGGATCAAGATGGGGTATTTGATAATAGAGTAGATTATATATATGCATGTAGATCTTTCTTGCAGGTAACTAAGTATATGAAAATGATACAAAGCTGGACAAAGTCCCTGCTGACTTTTAGTTTTCTTTTCTTATTATAGGTGTATGGAGTCTGTATATTTTAGAATGCTGTATTTTTTAGCTACTGGAAGTCTGCATTATTTGATATAAGTAGAATGTTGTGTTTTTATGAAGTCTATGTTACTTTAGAAAAGCTGGAAGTCTGTAAATTTTTAGTTGAGATGCGTTAAGTATGGAGTTCATGTAAAGTAGTAATAGTAGAGTAAATGAAGATCAAAGATTAAAAAGCATGGAGGGAGGTAGCCAAGCAAGGAACTCTTATAGCTCAAGATATGGAAGGATTCAGAAATTGCTAGAAATAGTCTGAAGATCAACAACAGGACATCTTAATGATACAACCAAGGAGTCTGCTGCTGAATTTTCTGGTTTTTCTGGTTGAAATATCCAGAAATTGATGGTAAATGGGTTTTCATCTTATACGGATATGATGCTCTTGATTTTATGCAGGCTGGAATATTTGCAGGTTAAGCATAAATCAAAAGTTAAGAGCTGCTGATTAGCAAGCACATCTGGCAGAATATTTATAGATGAGACGCAAAGCAGAATTTAAAAGATGCATTGCTGATATTCAAGGCGGGATACACTAAAAAAGTGGTAGAATTCTAGCATCTCTCAAAGATCAATATTACAAGAAGAATTCCAGCATGAAGTAGATTTCCAACTGAATTTAAAAGAAGCAAAGCAGAATTTCAACATGAAGAATCAAATGTCTTATATTACAAGACATTGAAGAGACATGGACTCTTGAAAAAGGCTGCATTAATCATTACAATACAAATAAAGATTCAGCATTGTTATCATTAGAAAGAACTAACTTCTCAAAGCTTAAAGGAAGAACTCAAGAGTCTCAAAAGCATTTCTTTATAAATTTATACACTTAGATTGATGTAAATGTTAAAGATTTTCTTAAATATTGGGTGTAATAGGGCTAAGGGTAGATGTTAGTTTGTAAAAATAGTATTCCTCTGCCAAAAGAGAGGGTTATAATTAATAAATAACACTTATTTAAAAAAAAGAAGAAGAAGAAGAAGAAAGAAGAAGAAGAAGAAAGAAGAAGAAGAAGATACTTTTTCAAAAAACGCTCTCAATTCTAGAGAGAGAAAATCACATTTTCTAGAAAGAGAAAATCTCCATTTTTGCTCAAAACAAGCTCAATTCAAGTTGGAAATGGAGCAAACCGACTTATTATTAAATAATAAGTCATTTGCCTCAATTCTAAAAGGGACCGCACCGATTTCACGCACCCACGGGAATAAAAACGGGCATCCAGTGATCATCTTCTCTGCCGAAGAAACTCAGAGGCTTATGGAACCATTTGAATATACGCTCATCGGCAAGTTCTCCCACGGCAGACCTCGAGTGATAGAAGTTCAAAAATTTATCACAACTCTAAAGCTTAAGGGGAAGGTGAAGTTTGCAGACTTCGACGCTAAACACGTCGTGCTGCAATGTTCTCTCCTGGAGGACCAATATCGTCTATGGCAGCGAGGTTTATGACAGGTCGATGGCTTCCCCATGCATATTCTGAAGTGGACAAAGGATTTCACTCCCTTGGAAGAGGCGCCTATAGCCCCGGTATAGTTTACATTGCCATATCTGCCATTACATTTATTCTCTGAACATTCTCTCTATGTTGTATCTTCGTGTTTGGGTAAACCCATGTTACGGGATGAAGCCACAGTAGCCATGTCTAGGCCGAACAAAGCTCGTGTATGCGTTGAGTTTAATCTTTTGTCTAAGCCGCCTAGTAAGTTATGGATAGGCAGTGGGGAAGGTGACCAGGCCGAGGGGTTTTGGCAATCAGTCATCCCCGAAAGCCTTCCTTCTTACTGCCTAAGTTGCAAAAGGCTCGGGTATGAAACTATTCTGTGCAAGGTGAGGGAAGAGGAGAAGCGTAACGGGCATCGTCATGAGGTAGGAGGTAAGAAGGTCATGAAATGGTTAAGGAAGGAGAAGGTTTCTCTTCACAACTTGCGTGAAGAACAAAACTTCCAGCCGACTGTTATTGCAGAAATGGAGGGCCTGGATAGTGGAGAAAAACCACGATTATCATCAGAATACATAAAGAAGAATCATGTAGAGGAGCAAGCTGAAGAGGTAAACTCGGAGGGAGAGAAAGAGGCAAACTTGAATGACGATTGGGAGGATGTAAAATATAAGAGAAAGCATGGAAGAAAATCGAGAAACAGAATAGTTTTGAAAGAAAAGCTTGAAGATTATGGCTGGATAAACGAGGATCTTCTGGATTTTCGCGAAGACGAATCGGTAATATTTAGTTGCCGTTCAATTAACAAAGGTGATGTATCTCAAGAGGAGCTTGAGGAGAAAGTCAATGATGACCTATCAATCTATAAGGAAGATTGGGGAAACCTCTCAAGAACTCAATCTATGGATGCCTTGAAACAAATGGCTATGGTACTCGAGAAACAGGTAAAATATAATGAGATTATGCATGAAATTACTCACACTCCTAAAACTGTAAGAAACATGAAGAAATATGCCAATATGACTTATGAATCTAAGTGCACAACTAGAGCTCAAGCTAGATTAGGTTTTAATGGATAGTTGCCTATATTGGAATGTTAGGGGAGTAGCTAATAGCCACATGATAAACAGATTAAGACTTTTAATTAAAGAACATAAAATATCTTTAGTTGTCATAGCCGAGCCAATGGTCATGCAAGATCAATTAATTAAATATAGGGAAATTTAGGGTTTAAAAATGCGTATGCTAATTTAAATAGCAAACTTTGGATTCTATGGCATAATAAGCTGGAAATTGAAATATTAAAAGATACTGAACAGATAGTACACTTCAAATTAGATAAGAACACAGATCAAATAATTTCAGCAGTGTATGCTAAAAATGATAAACAATCTAGGTTATCTTTATGGGAGAAGATGAAAGATATAGCAAGTAGAAACTCTCCTTGGATCATAGGAGAGGATTTTAATATAATTAGAAGACCTCAAAAGAAGAAAGGTGGTAAACCACCAGATAAGGTAGTCATGAATCAATTTAATGTCACAATAGTCATTACCAACCTAATGGAAATAGATTTCACTAGATCAAGATACACCTGGTGTAATAATTGGCGAAAAAGGGGAGTCATGTGGGCACGCCTAGATAGGGTTATATGTAATACAAAGTGGGTCACCTCACAAGGGACTACGGGGCTAAGACACTTAAAAAAACCTGTTCTGATCATAGCCCACTGCTTATCACAATACAAAGGAATCAGGGAAGCACGCCTAATTTTAAATTCCAAAATATGTGGATTAAGCACGTAGACTTTGACAGTCTCATCAAAGAGTCTTGGATAGAGCCAGCGGCAGGTAAGCCGATGCAAGTTTTAACAACAAAGCTACTAAGATTAAAATCTAGCTTTAAAACATGGAACAAAGAGGTTTTTGGAAATCTAAACCATGAGTTAAAAAAGCGGAAGAAGTAGTAGCTAAGTTGGAACAAGAGTTTGACACCACTAATAATAATGAAACTCTGTTAGATTTAAGAAAGGCTAAAGCAGAACTAAGATTGAAATTACACATGGAAAAAATTTACTGGAAACAGCGAGCAAAAATAAAATGGTTAAAAGATGGCGATCGAAATACCAAATTCTTTTATAATATGACTAAAATAAAATCTCAAAAGAATAAAATTAAAGGAATAAAAAATGAAGGAATATGAGTAGAAAAAGAAAAGGAAATAGGACCTCTTTTTAAAAAACTTTTTTGAAAACCAATTATGCACTCAGTCACACAGGGCAGATAATTCTCTAATGCATGAGATTAGGGCAACCATCACGGAAGCTCAAAACCAAATAATGGAATTGATCCCGGAAGAACCAAAAGTAAAAGCGGCAGTATTCAACCTGGATAAAGAGAGTGCTGCATGACCAGATGGTTGGAATAACTATTTTTTCAAGTCAAATTGGCACATTGTTAAAACTGATCTAGTCCCAACGATTGCTAGTTTTTTTGTGCGGACAGAAATCCCAAAATCATGGGCAAAGTCATATATAGTATTAATTCCAAAAAAAAGATTCGCCACAGAAATGTGAGGATTTTAGACCTATAAGTTTATGTAATGCTATTTATAAAATAGTAGCTAAAATTTTATGAAATAAACTAAGCTCAATTTGTCCATCTATAATATCTCACGAACAAACGGGGTTCGTTAAAAACAGATTAATGATCGAAAATATAAAACTTGCATCCGAGATGATGAAAGAGATAGGAGGTAAAACAAGAGGAATCAATTTAGTGGTTAAGCTGGATCTATCGAAAGCCTTTGATAGGGTAGAATGGGATACCATTTGTTTTGCGATGAGAAGGTTCTGATTCTCTGAGCTTACCATAGATTTAATATACAGATGCATTTCAAGTACCTAGGTAAGAGTGATTGTAAATGGAAAGATAAGCGAGGAAATTAAGCCAAATAGAAGTCTAGGGCAAGGAGACCTGTTATCTCCCCTTCTCTTTGATATTTATTTAGAATTATTAATTCGAAACCTGAATAAAAGAATGACAGAAAGTAAAATAATACCATTCAGATAGTCAAAGAATACACCCAGAATAGACTGTTTAGCCTATGCAGATGACCTTATAATTTTTACAAATCCTAGTACAAAGTCATTAAGGAATCTTATGGATCTTCTTCAAATATTTGAGAATGAAATAGGTCAAATCGTAAATAAAAGCAAATGTCAGTTTATGCTCGCCAAAAATGCAAAATTAAAGGTAGAAAATAAAATAAAAAACATCACAGGTTTTTTAGAAATTAAAGGAGCATTAATGTATTTAGGATGTCCGATATATGAGGGGAGGTTGAAGGAAGAATATTTAATTTTTCTCCAAGATAAGCTAAGAAAGAAAATAGCAGGTTGGAAAGAAGAGCTTCTGGGATTTGGGGGGAGGATAACGCTGATCTCACAAGGTTTATAAAGTACACTGATACACATTTTATCAGTTATTCATCCCCCTAAGAAATTTATTAAAAAACTTGAATCGAAAATGACAAATTTCTTATGGGATAAAAAAGAAGGGAGAAATAAATTACACTAGAAGGACTGGGAAGCCATCTGTTACCCAAAAGAAGAAGCAGGATTAGGTTTAATGAATCTACAGGAGTTGGCCACTGCCTGGGATTGCAAAGGCTGGTGGAGACTTAAAGAAAGTGATAATCTTTGGGCAATATACATGCGGGCTAAATATTTAGATTATAAGAACAGGAGCCCAAAGAAAGCTTCGAACAGCTGGAAGACAATGGAAAAACAAAAGGAGATAGTAGACTCACACTCCATATTAATGAAGAGTGGCTGGAAATGGACTTTAACGCCACAAGGAATTTCTCTCTAAAGTCGGTAAAAGATCTGGTCAGAAAGAAAAAACCTGCTCAAACTTTATTCAAATGGGTATGGAAAAAAAATGACCCGCAAAAAATGTGCTCGTTCACATGGAAGGTTCTAGTAAATGCCATACCGGTAGATACGAATGTACAAAAAAAGGGATGAAAATGGCATCAAGATGTGAATACTGCTTACAAACAGTTGAAACAACTGATCACTTATTCTCTAACGGGACAATTGCAGCGGAAATATGGAAAGAGATGGAGGGGGAAAAACAAATAAGTAATAAAGATGACGGGTTAATAGATAAAGTTAAAAAATGGGAAAGTGAAACTACGAAAAGCCCCACTAGAAAATGGCTTAATCAGAAATTACCGCACGTAATTATCTGGTGCATATGGAAATCTCGAAATAAAAGTAAATTTGAAAATATAAGGATGAATTTAACAGAAATAATAAAAGATATTAGAAAGGAGATAAGTAATATATCTAGCATAAAACCTATTAAAATAGAGAATAAGAACAAAGATAAGAAGCTCGAGAAAACATGGGACCTCACTTTTAAAGTAGGAAATCAGTAATTGGCTAAAAGCATATATTGGAATAGTCCACCGGTCGGCAAATTTTCACTTAATACAGATGATAGCTTTAACAGAGATACTGGAATAGCAGGAGGAGGAGGGGTACTAAGAGATTATAAAGGGACGGTAAAGAAAGCTTTCACTCGTGCCAGTAGAGCCTCCTCGGCCCTGGAATCAGAATTAAAGCCTTGAAATCAGGATTAGAGATATGTAAGAAGCTAAATTTTAAAAATATACAAGTTCAGGTAGACTCGAAGTTGGTAGTTGAAATAGTAATTAAAAAGAAAATTTTATGGAGGTATGAAGAGGATTTAGAAGTAATTTTCAGCCTCTTAGACGAGCTGAAGGCTTCAATTACACATATATATAGGGAGGCTAATAATCTAGCGGATAGTCTATCTAGAATAGGTTCAACCAGAGGAGAGATAGAATATGACGAGGAGTCTATGCCACATAAATTAAAGGGAATTGCACGTTTAGACAAAATGACATTTCCTTACATAAGAACAAACAAAACAGCCTAGGAAGGTAAGATAAAAATTAAAATTAACTAACTCTGCAGTGGAATTTCTATCCTGGCAAAGATTGTCTAAAAGATAAATAGAAGGCTAAAGGTAAGAGCTGGAAATTTTTGTGGTTTGTGTTTGTTGCTTTTTACTTGCAGGAAAGCTCTAATCGGCCCATCACTTCATGTCCTTTGGAAGCGAAAATATCCTGAAGATCTGTATCAGCTTTATAGAGTCATGTGTTAAATATATATTTCTGGTTTAAACTTGTGTCATTAGAGGTTCAAGATGCACGTAATTATATAATGCATGTGTTATGTTAAATAAAAAGATTTAGGCTAAGTAAGTGTCTAGTATAGAAGATTGAAAAGGCTCAAGATGAGGCAAAGGGACTTGATATGGTACTCAAGAGGAGAGCCTAATGATTTCAGCAAATATAGAAGGAAAAGGGCAAGGATGGTGAGCATGAAGAATTAAGGGTTAATAAAATTGGGGCATCGCGGAGCAAAGGTAATTTGAAAAATGGATATATTTTTGTTACTCTAATGCAGGGAATATGGAAAATAAAGCATAGAGTAGATGGACTTCAGGAAAAGAAGAAAATACATCAGGGTGCACCAGGAGATAGAGACAGAAGATCTCTAAAGCAGAACAAATGAGCATTCATTAGGACTTCTCATTGTAATCTTAGTAGATGCTAGAAAGAATATAAAAGATAGTCACTAGAAACGGGGTATGGATGTAAGAGGGTAAAGGGTAGAAGTAGCTTGTAAAAAAGGTATTCCTCTGCCAATAGAGATGGTTATAAATAATAAAAAACAAACTTTATAATAAAGAAGAAGAAGAAGAATGAAAGAAAATGGATTTAAATGATATAATACAAGAAATTAGCCAGGAAGTAAGTAACATATCAAATATTAAGCCTATTATATTAGATAATCTAGTCATTAATAAGAAAGTGGAGAGGGAATTAAATCTTAATATAAAAGTAATCAAACAATATTGGGCAAAAAGCATTAGATGGAATCGTCCCCCTGAAGGAAAACTCTCATTAAATACAGATGGAAGTTTTAACAGGGACACAAGAATAGTGGGGGGAGGTGGAATATTAAGAGATACTAATGGAATAGTAATAAAAGCATTCACCTCGATTAGTGTGGCAGAATCGCCCCTACATTTTGAAATTAGGGCATTAAAAACAGGTTTAAATGTATGTAAAAAATTAGAATATAAAAATATTCAAATACAGGTAGATTCAATGCTATTAGTTAATTTAGTAACAAGAAAATTCTCTCTTTGGAAACATGAAGAAGAAATAGAAATAATATTGGAACTTATAAAATATTTGAATGCATCAGTACTACATATATATAGGGAGGCAAACACACCGGCTGATAATCTTGCTAGAATAGGCTCGGAAAAAGGAGAGATAGAATATGACGAAGATACTATGCCGGAGAAATTAAAAGGTTTAGTTAGTTTAGACAAGATAGCTTTTCCTTATGTGAGAGTTAGGAAGGGAACAAATTGTATTGCATTTTAAAATAGAACTAGGATTTTGTAAACTAATTAGAAACAAGAAGATAGGCTCTAAAGTAGGGTAATCCATGGGAAACATGGAATAGTAAACTAATATGACTCATGGAGTTATGGGCCTACGACACTTAAGCAGGACCTGTTCGGATCATAACCCATTGCTCATAAAAATCCATAAAAGCCACCCAATAAGAGGCGATTTCAAATTTCAAAATATGTGGGTTAAACACTCGGATTTTGATAGGATGGTTCGAGAATCTGGGGAAGAGCCAGCATTGGGAAAGCCCATGCAGGCTTTTTTGGCTAAGCTACTCAGACTAACTAGATGCATTAAAACATGGAATAAAGAAGTTTTTGGAAATATAAACCAACAAATAAAACAAGAGAAAGAAGAAGTGGAGAAGCTGGAAATAGTATATGATACTACGAATAAAGAAGAAGATAGAAGTGAACTTAGTAAGGCAAAAGGTAAATTGAGGCTTAAGCTATATATGGAAGAAATATACTAGAAACATCGAGCAAAAATTAAATGGTTGAAAGAAGGATAGGAATACAAATTTTTTTCATAATATGAGCAAGATAAAAACAAACAAAAATAAAATCAAATGTATAAAAAATGATGAAGGAAAATGGGTGGGAGAAGATTATAAAATAAGAGTCCTCTTTGAGGAATTTTTTAAAAAACATCTATGCGGACAGCATATTCATGAAGGGGATACTATTATAAATGAGATCAAATAAAATATAACTAAGGAACAAAATCAAATGATGGAAAAAATCTCAGATATGGATGAGATTAAAAATGCAGTATCTAGCTGGGACAAAGATAGTGCAGCAAGACCATATGGCTGGAATAGTAATTTCTTCCAAGTATGCTGGGAAATTATTGAAAAAGATCTCGTACTTGCTATTTCTAGTTTTTTTGCAGGGGCGGATATTCCAAAAACATGGGCAAATTCTCTCATTGTTTTAATTCAAAAAAACAAATCCCCACAAAAATGTGAGGACTTCAAGCCCATAAGTTTATGTAATGCGATATATAATATTTTAGCAAAAATTTTACAAAATAGATTAAGTGATATTTTGCCATATATTATATCACAGGAACAAATGGGCTTTGTTAAAAATAAGCTAATGACGGAAAATATAAGATTGGCAGCTGAGATGATGAAGGACATAGCAATTAAAACAAGAGGGGAGAATTTAGTAGTAAAGTTAGACTTATCAAAAGCATTTGATAGGGTAGAATGGGATATACTCTATTATACCATGAGAAAATTTGGCTTCTCAGAGTTATGCATTAATATGATATACAGATGTGTGTCTAGTGTTTGGGTTAAAGTCATTATAAATGGGTCAAAAGGAGAAGGATTTAAGCCTAAAAGAAGCTTAAGGCAAGGAGATCCGTTATCTCCTTTATTATTTGATATATAATTAGAACTGTTAATACTAAATTTAACGAAAAGAATGTCTGAAGGAAAGATCATTCCATTCAGACAACCAAAAAACACCCCAAGAATAGGCTGTCTGGCATATGCCGATGATCTTATAATTTTTACAAATGCAAGCAAAAGATCTTTGATAAATTTTATGGTTCTTTTACATACATTTGAAACTGAAACAAGGCAGGCGATAAATATAAAAAAGTGCCAATTTATGCTGACAAAGAAAGTAATAGAAAAGGTGATAAATAAAGTAAAGAACATCACAGGATTTATCCAGAATAAAGGAGCGCTAATGTACCTAGGCTGTCCTATATATGAGGGTAGACTGAAAGAAGAATATTTAATATCACTACAGGATAAAATAAATATTAAAATCGTAGGTTGGAAAGAAAAGCTACTGGGCTTTGGGGGCAAGATTACATTAATCTCTCATGTCCTCCAAAACACATTAGTGCATATTCTATCAATTATTCATCCTCCTAAAAAATTTACAAACAAATTAGAATCAGCAATGGCTAATTTTTTATGGGGGAAAAAAGATGAAAAGAATAAACTTCACTGGAAAAGATAGGAGGACATTTGCTATCCAAAAGAGAAAGCCGGATTAGGATTAATGAGGTTACAGGACATGGAAGATGCTTGGGACTGTAAAGGATGGTGGAGGCTAAAAAATGATAGCCTTTGGGCGAGCTTTATGAGAGCAAAATATTTAGAACATGAAAAGGTAAACAGAAAAAAAACTTCGAATAACTGGAAAGCATTAGAAAACAGAAATAAATAGTTGAGTCACATTCTAAAAAGGAGAAAACTGGATGGAAATGGACTCTTACTCTGCAAGGTAATTTTAAGCTCAAAACGGTCAAGAATTTAATACGAAAGAAAAATATGATAAATCCAATTTTTAAATGGGTATGAAAAGTAGGCACCCAGCAAAAAAATGTGCTCTCTTGTATGCAAAGCTCTTGTAAATGCATTACCAGTAGATACAAATATTCAAAGAAAGGGTATAAAGATAGTCTCCAGATGTGATTGCTGTCTTCAAGCAACAGAATCTACGGATCATCTGTTTTCAGAAGGTAAAATTGCAATAGAAATATGGAAAAAGTTAGAAACATTTAATAATATAAATAACAAGGAAGAAGATAGGATGAAGAGGTGGAGGAGGTACTCCCCAAATACACCGACCAAAAAATGGCTAAATCTAAATTTACCACACGTAGTAATTTGGTATATTTGGAAAGCAAGAAATGAGAGTAGATTTGAGGGCATAAAAATGAATTCAGAAGAAATCCTAAAAGATATTAAGATAGAAATTAGTAATATATCCTGCATAAAACCTATCATAATAGAAAATATTGAAATAGAAAAAGAAGTAAGGAATACATGGAACCTCTCCACTAAAATTATAAAGATTTATTGGGTTAAAAGTATAAGCTGGAATAGACCCCCTGAAGGAAAGCTATCGTCGAATACGGATGGTAGTTTTAATAGAGATTTAGGAATTACAGGGGGAGGAGGAGTAATAAGAGACTCTGAAGGTAGAGTTAGGAACGCTTTCACTATTGTTGGGAAATCCTACTCTGCACTGCACTCGGAAATCAGGGCACTAAAGGAAAAATTAAATGTTTGTAAGAGGCTAGGGTATAGAAATTTGCAAATACAGGTAGACTCAACATTATTGGTTGAGTTATTTAATAAAAAGCTAGTACTGTGATGGCATGAGGAGGAGATAAAAATAATAGTGAATCTTGCTAAAGAATTGAATGCATCAATTTCATATGTATACAGGGAAGCAAACGCATTGGCAGAAAAACTTGCAAAAATATGATTGCTAGAAGGAGCTGCGGAGTATGATGAGGAATCTTTACTAATAAAATTGAAAGGAATAGCAAGATTAGATAAACTTGCATTCCCTTACCTAAGAATAAGTAAGAATAAATAGAAATAGGATTTTATTGTGCGGTGTGAAGTTTTATTGGCAGGGAATTTTTCTGCGGGAAGAAGCCAAACAGACAGAACCAGGTTATTCAGCAAGAGGTAGAAGAGAAGGTAAGATCTATTGAAATTTGAGTATTATTTGTTGCATGGTTCCTTTGTTTTCTTAGCAGCATAACAGGTTCGAAGCTCAGAAAAGACAGCAAAGGATGAAGCGTTAGGATGATGAACAATCGTTATCTTTGTTTTCCAAAACTTCTTTTCTAGTTTTGTTGTTTGAGATCCGAAACCTTGTTTAAAGGAAAGGAAGAGTCATGTGTTAATTTATGATGTCAAAAGGTAGATAGAAACCAGAATATAGAATCTAGAATAGTTTAAAACAGTAGCAAAGTAGGGGGCAATATCAGATTTGAAAGGAATAAAGGCAATAACCCAAAAGGTTAAAGGAAGGAGAAGGGGAGGACTAAAAAACTGCATAAAGAACATCCAGCAGAAGCTCTTATACAGCAATACACATGATATTATACAGGCGGTACAAACAAAGGTAAGTAAAAAAGATAGAGTTAATCTTTAGACATATGGTAAGTATTTTTTACAGGAAATTATAGAAGTATTCAACGAATGGAGACATAGGAAAGCTTCAAACAGGCCAAGGTAGCAAGGAAAGATAAGGTCTAAAGGTTAAAGCGTAGAAAGGAGGCTTAAAAGTTAATACAAAATGGAAATATAAAGCAGAATAGAAAGTGTTTAAAGTATAGAAACATATAAGCTTATTTAGACTTGAAACTTTCTTTTTCTTGGTTAAGGGTGTAAGAGGGAATTGGGTAGATGCTAGTTTGTACGAATGGTATTCCTCCGCCAAAAGAGAGGGTTATAATTAATAATAAAAAAACTTTAAAAAAAATAAGAATAAGAAGAAGATGATGAGGAAGAAGAAGAAGAAGAGTAAGAAGAGGAAGAAGAGGAAGAAGAAGAAGAGGAGGAGGAGGAGGATGAAGAAGAAGAAGAAGAGGAAGATGATGATGATGATGATGATGATGAGGAAGAAAAGGAAGAAGAGGAAGAAGAAAAAGAAGAAAAAGAAGAAGAAGAAATTAGTTAAGAAGAAGAAGAAGAAATTAGTTAAGAAGAAAAAAAAATAGTTAAGAAGAAGAAGAAGAAGAAGAAGAAATTAGTTAAGAAGAAGAAGAAGAAGAAGAAGAAGAAGAAGAAATTAGTTAAGAAGAAGAAGAAGAAATTAGTTAAGAAGAAGAAGAAGAAATTAGTTAAGAAAAAGGAGAAGAAGAAGAAGAAGAAATTAGTTAAGAAAAAGAAGAAGAAGAAATTAGTTAAGAAGAAGAAGAAGAACAAGAAATTAGTTAAGAAGAAGAAGAACAAGAAATTAGTTAAGAAGAAGAAGAAGAAGAAGAAGAAATTAGTTAAAAAGAAGAATAAGAAGAATAAGAAGAAGAAGAAGAAATTAGTTAAGAAGAAGAAGAAGAAATTAGTTAAGAAGAATAATAATAAATTTGTTAAGAAGAAGAAGAAGAAGAAATTAGTTAAGAAGAATAAGAAGAAATTAGTTAAGAAAAAAAAAATTTTTTCATTTGCGCTTTTTTCAAAAATCGCTCTCAACTTCTAGAGAGAGAAAATCTCACTTTCTAGAGAGAGAAACCCCCATTTTGCTCTAATCAAACTCCTTTCAAGCTGAAAATGGAGCAAAATGGCTTATTTTCAAAAAATAAGTCCTTTGCCTTGATAACAAAGGAGCCCGCGCCTCCCTCACGCTCATTCGAAAAAAAAACGGGAGTCCCGTTATCATATTTTCACCCGAAGAGATGAGGAAGTTACAGGCGCCTTATGAACACATGCTCGTTGGGAAGTTCTCCCACGGCAGGCCTCGCCCAAGCGAAATACTTCAGTTTATCTCCTCTCTAAAGCTCACGGGTAAGGTAAAGTTGGCAGATTACGATGCACGCCATGTTTTTTTGCAGTGTTTTTCGAATGAGGACTTCTATCGTTTATGGCATAGAGGAGTTTGGCAAGTTAACGGCTATCCTATGCGAGTGCTAAGATGGACGAAGAACTTCAGTCCAACGGAGGAGGCTCCCCTTGCCCCGGTATGGTTCTCTTTGCCAAACCTCCCCATATATTTGTTTAACGCCCATTCTCTCTATGTTATCACTTCTTGTTTGGGCAAGCCATTGATTCGTGATGAGGCCACGGTATCAATCACACGGCCAAGCCAGGCTCGCGTCTGTGTGGAGTGCAACCTCCTCACACTTCCCCCTAGCAGAATATGGATATGCAAAGGGGAAGATGGGCAGAATGAGGGGTTTTGGAAAATGGTTATACCTGAAAATTTGCCCCCTTACTGCCTTACCTGTAAAAGACTTGGGCACGATATGGTTGTGGGTAAAATGGGAACAAAATATATAGGTGAGGTGCAATGGCAGGAAGGTTGAAGAAGTAGGGTTGAAAAATGGATAAGAAAAAAGGTTGAGGGCCCGAAACATGGAAAAATACAAGCTTTAGAGGATGAAGAAGAGGAGAGTAGGAGGGAGAAGGGAAATTATTTTTAAAATATGGAGGAGGGCAGAAGTAATATAGAAGTAAGTTTAGAGATAAGAAATGAGGAGAATAAGGAAGAGGGTTGAGAGGAAGTGAAAGTTAGTATGAAGAGAGGTAGAAAAAATAAATCTAGAAGGGTGTTAAAAGAAAAATTAGAGGATTATAGTTGGATAGATGAAGATCTCCTTGATTTCCCGGAAGAAGAATCAGAAGTATTAAGTTGCCCCCCATTCGGAATACTAGAAGTAAAGGAAAAAATTAATATAGAAGAAGTGAAAGATGATTTTTCATTGTATGAGCAGAATTGTAGAAAACTTACTAGGGATCAATCCATGGAAGCCATAAAAAGAATGGTTATGCAACTTGGTAAGCAAGGAAAATATAATGAAATATCACAATCAATTGCACCCAAGAGTACTAGGAATATGAGAAAATATTTACATAAAACATATGAGTCAAAATGCACAACAAGATCATAATCTAAATTAGGTTTTAATGGATAGTTACTTATATTGGAATATTAGAGGGGTGGCAAATAACCCCTCGATAAATAGATTAAAACAATTGATTAAAATATATAAAATTTCATTGGTTGTAATTGCAGAACTTTTGATCCAACAGGACCAACTAACTAAATATAGTCAAATTCTAGGGTTTAATAATTCATTTTCTAACCTAAATAGTAAACTCTTGATTATGTGGCATAATTATTTAGACATAGAAATATTAAAAGACACAGAACAAATAGTGCACTTTAAAATATTCGAAGACATAGTATCGGTAGTATATGTAAAAAATGATAAAAAATCCAGACTAGTCTTATGGGAAGAAATGCAGAAAATTGCAGCAAAAAATGTTCCCTGGTTGATAGGATGGGACTTTAATGTTACAAAAAGTCCCTCAGAAAAGAAGGGGGGGAAAACCCCTAACACAATAGCAATGTCTCAATTTAATGATGTGATTTCTAATTCTAATTTGATGAAAATAGACTTCACAGGCTCAAATTATACTTGGTGTAATAACAAGCAAAAAAGAGGAGCAATTTGGGTCAGGCTGGACAGAGTAATGTGTAATGCGAAGTGGGTAGCCTCACATGGTACTACAGGGCTTAGACAATTAAACAAAACCTATTCAGACCACTCTCTACTCCTCATAACACTTCACAACAACAAACGAGGTACAGGCAGTTTTAAATTTCAAAACATGAGGGGAAAACATGCCGATTTTGAAAAATTAGTAAGAGATTCTTGGTCAGATCCTACTTCGGGTAAACCGATGCAAGTTCTAATGACAAAGCTATATAGATTAAAAGAACAGTTAAAATCATGGAATAAAGAAGTTTTTGGAAATATAAATCAGCAAATAAAGCAAGCAGAGGAACAAGTGGAAAAGCTAGAAAAAGAATACGATAATAAAAATGACAAAGAAATTAGGAAGGTTTTAAACAAGGCTAAAGCTGAATTGAGTTTAAAATTACATATGGATGAGATATATTGGAAACAACGAGCAAAAATTAAATGGTTAAAAGTTTGTGATAGAAACACCAAATTTGCTAGAAGAAGAAGAAGAATATGCTAGAAGAAAAAGAAAAAGAAGAATATGCTAGAAGAAGAAGAAGAAGAATATGCTAGAAGAAGAAGGAGAATATGCTAGAATAATAATAATAATAATAATAATAATAATAATAATAATAATAATAATATGCTAGAAGAAGAAGAATATGCTAGAAGAAGAATAATATGCTAGAAGAAGAAGAAGAAGAATATGCTAGAAGAAGAAGAAGAAGAAGAAGAATATGCTAGAAGAAGAAGAAGAATATGCTAGAAGAAAAAGAATATGCTAGAAGAAGAATAATAATAATAATAATAATAATAATAATAATAATAAGCTAGAAGAAGAATAATAATAATAATAATAATAATAAGCTAGAAGAAGAATATGCTGAAAGAAGAAGAAGAAGAAGAATATGCTAGAGGAAGAAGAAGAAGAAGAAAAAGAATATGCTAGAAGATGAAGAAGAAAAATATGCTAGAAGAAGAAGAAGAAGAAGAATATGTTAGAAGAAGAATAATAATAATAATATGCTAGAAGAAGAATAATAATAATAATAATATGCTAGAAGAATAATAATAATAATAATATGCTAGAAGAAGAAGAAGAAGAAGAATATGCTAGAAGAAGAAGAAGAATAAGAATATGCTAGAAGAAGAAGAATAATAATAATAATAATAATAATAATAATAATAATAATAATATGCTAGAAGAAGAAGAATATGCTAGAAGAAAAAGAAGAAGAAGAATATGCTAGAAGAAAAAGAAGAAGAAGAATATGCTAGAAGAAGAAGAAGAAGAATATGCTAGAAGAAGAAGAATATGCTAGAAGAAGAAGAATATGCTAGAAGATGAAGAATATGCTAGAAGAAGAAGAATATGCTAGAAGAAGAAGAAGACGACGAAGAAAAGAAAAGGAAAAAACATTTGTGGTTTTTTCAAAAAACGCTCTCAACTTCTAGAGAGAGAAAATCTCAACTTCTAGAGAGAGAAAACCACCATTCTTGCTCAAATTTAAGCACTTTCAAGCTACAAATGGAGGAAAAGGACTTATTAGTAATTAATAAGTCATTTCCCTCAATATTAAAAGGGACCGCGCCTCCTTCACGTTGTTTCGGGAACAAAAACGGGTTCATGTTGTTAACTTCTCAAGGCACGAGTTGCAGAAACTCATGGAACCATTCGAATATATGCTCATTGAGAAATTCTCCCACGGCAGGCCAAATGCGAATGCCATTTAACACTTCCTCTCCTCTCTAAAGCTCACGGGAAGAGTCAAGTTCGCAGACTATGACGCTAAACACGTCTTTCTTCAATACTGCTCAAAGGAAGACCATTATCGTTTATGGCATAGAGCTTCTTGGCAAGTGGATGGCTTCCCCATGCGCGTTCTTAAGTGGACGAAAAATTTCAGCCCATTGGAGGAGGCGCCTCTAGCCCCGGTATGGTTTTCTTTGCCGAATCTTTCACTATATTTATTTAACCCGCTTGCTCTTCATGCCATTACCTCCTGCTTGGGAAAGCCTATGCTTCGGGACGAAGCAACGGTGGCCATGACAAGGCGAAGTTACGCCAGAGTCTGTGTAGAATGTAACTTGCTTGTTCGGCCTCCAAACCAGATATGGATATCTAGTGGAGAAGATGAACAGCAGGAAGGTTTTTGGCAAACCGTGATACCTGAATATATGCCTTCATTCTGCTTGATTTGCAAACGGATTGGGCATGAAATGGAAGATTGTAGGGCAAGAATGGAAGGGCAGAGGGTGGAAGGAGGAAGAAGGAAGGTTGAGAGATGGATAAGAAAGTGGGAGAGAGCTCCGAAAGGCTCAAGAGAGAGGTCAGTAGGGTGTGAATTTCATGATTTAGCCTTGGGAGTGGAGGAACGGGAAAATGGGAGAAAGTGGGAGAACTTTCAGCAAGAGCAAGGAGGTTCTAATGCAGCAAGAGAAGTTAAAGAAATCAGTATAGAAGGTGAAGAAGAGGTAGAAAAAGATGGGGGATGGGAAGTGGTGCGAAGGAAAAAGAATAGGGGAAAAAAATTAAAACCAGGAGGGTTTTAAAGGAACGAATAGAGGACTACAATTGGCAAGAAGATGATCTTCTGGATTATACAGAAGATTCAGATATACTAAGTTGCCCCCCATTAGGTAAAGAGGAGGAAAGAATGGTAGATCACATGGAGAATGTGGAGGATGATCTAGCAATCTATGAGGAAGATGGGGAATGTTCACAAGGGTTCAAGCTATGGAGGCCATGAAAAACATGGCTATGAAACTAGGGCAGCATGTAGGTTATAATGAAGTAATGCACGCATTTTCTAACATTCCTAAGACCCCGAGAAACATGAAGAAATACTTGAATAAAAAGTATGAGCACAAATGCACAACTAGATCTCAAACAAAAATAGGATTTAATGGATAGATGTCTTTACTGGAATATCAGAGGGGTGGCTAACAACCCCTCCATAAATAAGCTGAAAAAACTAATAAAAATACATAAAATTTCTATAGTTGTTATTGCTGAACCAATGGTACAACAGGATCAATTAATGAAGTATAGTGTAATCTTAGGGTTTAATAATGCATTTGGGAATTTAAAAAATAAACTATGGATCTTATGGCATAATTATATGGATATTGTTATATTAAAGGATACAGAACAGGCAGTCCTCTTCAAAATAAATAAAAATGCATATGAAATTATATCGGTAGTATATTCTAAAAATGATAAAAAATCAAGAATAGCCCTATGGGCGGAGATGCAGGATATCGCATCTAGAAATACCCCTTGGATTATCGGGGGAGAGTTTAATGTTATAAGAAACGCACAGGAAAAGAAAGGAGGTAAAACTCCGGATATAGTAGCAATGACGCAATTTAATGATACGATTGCTAGCTGTAATTTAATAGAATTGGACTATACATGCACAAGTTATACATGGTGTAATAACTGGTGGAAAAGAGGAGCAATATGGGCTAGACTGGACAGAGTCCTATGTAATGCAAAGTGGGTAGCCACACACGGGGCTACTGGATTGAGGCATTTAAAAAGAACCTGCTCAGACCATAGCCCTTTGCTCATAACAGTACAAAGGAATCAAAGAGTTCCTGGTACCTTCAAATTTCAAAATATGTGGGAGAAACACAGTAGATTTGAAAGGTTGGTTAGAGATTCATGGTTAGAGCCTGTAATGGGTAAGCCCATGCAAGCTCTAATGGCTAAGTTGTACAGATAAAAGAAATGTCTAATAACATGGAACAAAGAAATTTTTGGCAATCTAAACCTAAATATAAAGCAAGCAGAAGAGGAAGTGGCTAAGTTAGAATTTGACTATGATAACACAAATAATGAGGAAATTAAACAAGAATTAAGCAAGGCAAAAGCTAGTCTGGGACTAAAATTACATATGGAAGAAATATATTGGAAGCAGCGCGCAAAAATTAAATGGCTTGAAGATGGAGATAGAAACACTAAATTTTTTCATAATATAACTAAAATAAAAGGCCAAAAGAATAGAATCAAAGGCATAAAAAGTGATGAGGTAATTTGGGTAGAAGAAGATAAGCAAATAGAAACTCTCTTCGAAGAATTTTTTAAGAAACATTTATGTGGTCATGCCTCTCATGAAGGGGACTCTTTAATGAAAGGAATTAGCAAAATAATGGCTAATGAGCAAAATCAAATGATGGAAAGGATTCCTGAGGAGGAAGAGGTTAAAAATGCGGTATTTGACATGGATAAGGATAGCGCTGCAGGGCCAGATGGTTGGAATAATTATTTTTTCCAGCTAAATGGCAAATAATTAAAAATGATCTAGTTCCTGCAATTGCTAGTTTTTTTGTAGGGGCGGAAATTCCTAAGGTATGGGCATCCTCATTCATTGTGCTAATACCAAAAAAAGAATCCCCACAGAAATGTGAGGATTTCAGACCAATTAGCTTATGTAATGCAATTTATAAAATCCTTTCAAAAATATTGCAAAATAGATTAAGTAGTATCTTACCATGTATTATATCTCAGGAACAAACAGGATTTTTCAAAAACAGACTAATGATTGAAAATATCAGTTTAGCATCGGAAATGATGAGAGAGTTACCATTAAAAACAAGAGGGAATAACTTAATAATTAAGCTGGATTTATCTAAAGTATTTGACATGGTAGAATGGGACACACTCTGCTTTACTATGAGGAATTTCGGTTTCTCAGAATTAAGCATTGATTTAATATTTAGATGTGTCTCTAGTGTATGGGTTAAAGTCATTGTAAATGGCAAGAATGGTGGGGAATTCAAGCCAAAAAGAAGCTTAAGGCAAGGGGATCCGTTGTCTCCCTTACTATTTGATATTTACCTAGAATTTCTAATTATTAACTTGAATAGACGAATGTCTGAAAGAAAAATAATCCCCTTCAGGCAACCAAGAAACACACCAAGAATAGGTTGTTTAGCATATGCAGACAACCTAATAATTTTTACGAATGCAGGCAGAAGATCACTGAGTAACCTCATGGAACTTCTACATATTTTTGAAATAGAAACAGGACAAGTAGTTAACAAAAAGAAGTGCCAGTTTATGCTAGCCACAAAATCTATGGAGAAAGTGGCAAATAAAGTTAAAAGCATCACAGGTTTTACTTACAAAAAAGGAGCCTTACTGTACCTAGGCTGCCCCATATACGAGGGTATACTGAGAGATAAATATCTAGTACCCTTACAGGAGAAAATGTGAAAGAAAATAACAGGTTGGAAAGAAGAACTATTGGGATTTGGGGGAAGGATCACACTTATCTCTCATGTTCTCCAGAGTACACTGGTACACATTTTATCGGTCATTCACCCTCCGAAGAAATTTACTAAAAAATTAGAATTAGAAATGGCTAATTTCTTATGGGATAAAAAAGAGGGAAAAAATAAAATCCATGGAAAAACTAGGAAGACATCTGCTACCCAAAAGAGAAAGCAGGTCTAGGAATAATGAATTTGCAGGATATAGCCACTACGTGGGACTACAAAGGATGGTGGAGGCTAAAATACAGCGATAGCCTTTGGGCTAAATATATGAGAGCCAAATATAGAGGTAACAATGATCAGCTTCAAAGGAGGGCTTCTAACAACTAGAAAGCGCTGGTAAAAAAGAAGGAGATCATAGAATCTCATTCAATTCTGAAAAAGAGCGGTTGGATATGGACTCTCACTACGCAAGGTAATTTTACACTGAAATCGGCCAAGGAATTGATTAGAAAGAAAAAACTCGTTCAAACCTTATTTAAATGGGCATGGAATGAAGATATTCCCCACAAAATGTGTTCGCTAGCTTGGAAAACACTAGTGAATGCCTTACCCGTGGATACTAATGTACAAAAAAAAAGGCATAAAAATAGTATTTAGATGTGACTGCTGCATGGAAGCAGAAGAATCATTAGATCATCTTTTTTCGAAAGGAAAAATAGCACAAGAAATCTGGAGGGAGCTGGAAAAATTTAAACAAATAAGTAATAAAGAGGATGGGATCATAGAAAGAATAAATAAATGGAAAAAGGAAAATACAAGTAGTCCCTCTAGAAATTGGCTAAACCAAAAAATACCACATGTAGTACTTTGGTGCATATGGAAAGCCCGAAACAAGAGTAGATTTGAGGGAATAAAGATGAATTCAGGCGAAATCTTAAATGAAATTAGGAAAGTTATTAGTTACATATCTTGTATAAAGCCTATAATAGTAGTAAATAAGAATATAGATGGGTAAGTAGAAAAGTCATGGGACCTTACTTTTAAGATAATTAAGCAGCAAAGGATAAAAAGCATAACCTGGAATAGACCTCCGGCAGGAAAGTTATCACTTAACACGGATGACAGCTTTAACAGGGATACAGGAATAGTAGGAGGAGGAGGAGTAATAAGAGATTCTAATGGGCTCATTATTAAAGCATTCACTCTTACAGGTAAAGCCTTCTAGGCTCTACACTCGAAAATAAGGGCATTACAAACAGGTTTAAATCTTTGTAAAAAGATGAGTTTTAATAATCTACAAATAAAGGTGGATTCTTTATTGCTGGTAAATTTAGTAACTAAAAAAACAACTATATGAAGACATGAGGAGGAGATAGAAATGATAAGGAATCTCACAAAAAATCTGAATGCCTCAATTTCTCACATATATATGGATGCAAACACACTGGCGGATAACCTTGCTAGAATTGGTGAGAAGAGTGGAGATTTAGAATTTAATGAGGAGTCGATACCAGGAAAGCTAAAAGGTATTGCAAATTTAGACAAGAGGGCTTTTCCTTATTTGCGAATAAGAAACACTAAGAAAAATTAAAGATAGCTTAGTTAAAAATCATAATTATCACAAATAAATGTTAAAGTAAAAGTGGGTAGATTCCAAGGCAGGGGAACTTCTGTCTCTGCAGGGAAACTAACCAGCAATGCCCAAAAGAAAATAAGCAGCAGAAGGGAGGTAAACTTGCAAGGTATGCTGGTAAATTGGTTTTTTGCTATTGGTTTTGGTGGTTTTTTTCTGTTTTTTAGCAGCTCGAGGCATTAAATCGGAAGGGGCAGAATCCAGCAGCTAGGACTTGTTATGGAGATTTGAAACTGTTTATAATAAGCTTCTTTATGGTTAAATTTTGTTCTAGGTGTTTGTTTCTGGAGTCTGTGTTATTGTTTTATTTATTAAAGTGTCATGTGTTATATTAGTAGAGGCAATAGGTGTTAGGAGTGGTTAGTAATTAGTATAGGTGGCTAGGAAAACAAAAACTCAGATTCAATCCGGTCCAGCAAAAAGAAGACGAAAGCGGCCTCGTAATGTAACCCAAGCGCAACAAATATGAATTCAAGCGGCTAAGGGCAAAGGTAAGCAAGGATAAAGATATTCTTGGAGCTGTTTTTTTCTGATGTGGCTGCAAGAAACTAGAGTTCTTATAGTAAGGACCCTGTTGGGAGTTAAAGCTGGAGTTCAGCAATATAGGACAGGGCAAGAATAAATTGAAGCAACATGCTGGACGGATGAAGGAGCAAAGAAAAGCACAAAGCTATAAGGAAAGTCTAATAAAGGAATAGAGGATCGTTAGCCTTTTGCTTTAGCACGTTAAATTTAAAATACAATCTAGAGTTTTTTTTTTTAAGTTTTAGTTAAGGGGAAAAGTTGTAAGAGGGGAAAGGATAGATTTAGCTTGTAAAAAATGTATTCCTCCGCCAAAAGAGATGACTATAATTAATAAACAAAAATTTTAAAAAAAATGAAGAAGAAGAATAATAATAATAATATGTTTGAAGAATAATAATAATAATAATAATAATAATAATAATAATAATAATATGCTAGAAGAATAAGAAGAATAAGAAGAAGAAGAAGAAGAAGAATATGCTAGAAGAAAAAGAATATGCTAGAAGAAGAAGAAGAAGAAGAATATGCTAGAAGAAGAAGAAGAAGAATATGCTAGAAGAAGAAGAATATGCTAGAAGGAGAAGAATATGCTAGAAGAAGAAGAATATGCTAGAAGAAGAAGAATATGCTAGAAAAAGAAGAATATGCTAGAAGAAGAAGAAGAAGTAGAAGAATAATATGCTAGAAGAAGAATAATAATAATAATATGCTAGAAGAAGAAGAATATGCTAGAAGAAAAAGAATATGCTAGAAGAAGAAGAATATGCTAGAAGAAGAATAATATGCTAGAAAAAGAAGAAGAAGAATATGCTAGAAGAAGAAGAAGAAGAAGAATATGCTAGAAGAAGAAGAAGAAGAAGAATATGCTAGAAGAAGAATAATATGCTAGAAGAAGAAGAATATGCTATAAGATGAAGAATATGCTAGAAGAAGAAGAATATGCTAGAAGAAGAAGAAGAAGAAGAAGAAGAATATGCTAGAAGAAGAATAATATGCTAGAAGAAGAAGAATATGCTATAAGATGAAGAATATGCTAGAAGAAGAAGAATATGCTATAAGATGAAGAATATGCTAGAAGAAGAAGAATATGCTAGAAGAAGAAGAATATGCTAGAAGAAGAAGAAGAAGAAGGTCCTTGAAATGCTCTCCTTGAAACGCTCTCAACTTGAAACGCTCTCAACTTGTTAGAGAGAGAAACATTTTTCTAGAGAGAGAAACCTGCAATTGGGTAGAAGAAGAAGCAAGTTTTGAGCTAATTTCAATGGAATTGGATTACTTAGTTAATAAGAAGTCCTTTTCTGATTTTATCAGAAAAACCGCGCCTCCTATCGCGAGCTTCTCGCAAATTCAAGAAAAAAATATCGAGGAACCCTCGATATTCTTCTCGGCCGAGGAAATTCACAAGTTCTATGCAACTCATACACACACGCTTGTGGAAAATTTTTCACATGGAAGGCCTCGTATTGATGATATTATGGCATTTTTCGAATCATTGAAACTCACAACCTTGATCAAAATCGGACTGATTGATGAGAAATATGTGTTAATACAACTTCATTCCGAGGAGGATTTCCATCGTTTATGGTTGAAAGGAGCTTGGTATATCATGGGATACCCCATGAGAACCTTTAAATGGACTCCAGAATTTAACACAAAGGAGGAATCGTCTTTGGCCCCGGTATGGATCCTATTACCTATGCTCCTGATTCACTATTTTGATAAATTAGCATTATATCGTATTGCATGTGTTTTGGGCTCTCCTCTTCTTCTTGATGGTGCTACGGCAACACTCTCTAGACCGAGTGTTGCAAGAATCTGTGTAGAGGTGGACTTATAGAAATCCCTTCCTCATCGTATCTGGATTGGAAACACAGAGGGAGACGGGTTTTGGCAAACTATAGTTCCAGAATACCTCCCTCCATTTTGTGCATGCTGCAGAAAGATGGGACACGTTATAGAGGTATGTTTGGTTAACAAAAAAAAGAAATGAAAATAAACAGAACCTAGAAGAGAAGAAAAGAGCATTTGAAAGTAAAGGAGAAATGGTTAAATATCAAAAAAAACCTCGACCGATTGTCCAAACAGACATACAGAATAAAGAAGTTGAAGATCAAATATTAATTGAATATAATAGGCAGAATAGTGAGGAGGCAAGAACATAATCCATAGAAAATGCTAAAAGGAGAGAAATGATGAAAAAAATTTCAGAGCTAAATAGGAGAACCAGAAATCAAATGAAAAATAAGAAACAAAAAAATAATAATAGCTGGGTAGTTCTTGTTGAAGAAGATTCAGATGAGGAATCCGAAATAAAAAGCTTGACTTCCCTCTATATGGATGGGGAAGATAATGACCAAAAAATTAGAATCAATAACGATGACATTAATATAGAAAAACTCAAGCTAAAACAAAAAATGAGAAATAAAGATTGGGCAATTGAAGAACTAAAAATAATGATCATTCAATTGGGTAGAGATTGGAAAGATGAGAAGGAACAAGAACTAAGCTCAATAAGAAAACCTAGAAGCATGAAAAAAAAGTATTTGAATAAGATATATGAAACTAAATGCACCACTAAAGCACAGACTAAATCCATAAGAAATGTATAAGTACATCTACTGGAATATTAGGGGAATAGCAAACCCCCCATCAAGAAATAGATTAAAAAAACTAATATATATGTATAAAATTAATCTAATTTCGATAGCTGAACCTATGGTGGATAAAGTTCAGCTAAATTATTATAAAAATTTATTAGGATTTGAAAATGGGTATGCTAATAATAATGGAAAAATTTGAAATTTATGGAAAGATAACTTACATATAAAAATATTAAAAGAAACTAACCAACTAATAAACTTTAGTTTAAGTCAAGAAGAAAATGAAATAATAATAATAATTTATGCAAAAAATAAAAGAGAAGAGAGAAAAGAATTATGGGAGGAAATGAATAAAATTTCAATGGAAAAAAAACCTTGGATTATCAGAAGAGATTTTAATATAGTTAGAAGTATTAAAGAAAAGAAGAGTGGTAGGACACCAAATAAATGAGAGATATCTCACTTTAATGATATAATAAATAAAACAAACTTAATAGAAGCTAAATTTTTAGGCTCACAGTTTACATGGTATTATAACTAGAGGAAAAAAGGCACAATATGGGCGAGACTGAATAGAGTCTTATTTAATTTTAAATGGCTAGATCAAGTTGGCTCTACAGAAGTGAAGCACTTAAACTGAACCTACTCTGATCATAGCCCATTATTAATCACGATTAAAAAATCTACTTATACAGGAGGTTCTTTTAGATTCCAGAATTCTTGGTGTTTACACCATGATTTTTTAAAGATGGTGAAACAGTCCTGGAATAAAGAGATATTGGGAAATCCTATTCAAATATTAAATAATAAGTTGAGTAGATTAAAAGTTGAATTAAAAAAGTGGAATAAGGATACTTTTGGGAATATAACAAAAAATATAAAAGATGCAGAGGAACTAGTATTAAAAAGAGAAATATAATTTAAAAAAAAATCAAAATATAGACAATAGAAGTGCTCTTAGCTAGGCACAAGCAGAATTAAATCTAAAAATATTAATGGAAGAGATTTTTTGGAAACAAAAATCTAAAATTAAATGGCTTAAAGAAGGGGATAAAAACACAAAGTTTTTTCAAAAAATAACTAAGTTAAAATATCAGAAACATAAAATTAGATGTATTAAATATAATAGGGAAGAATGGCTTGAAAAAAATTCAGACATTCAAAACTATTTCACAAAATTTTTTGAAAATCAATTAAGTGGAATAAGAGAACTAAAAGGAAATTCACTTTTAAAAAACATAGAAAAAAAATCACCATAGAAGATAATAACAT
This sequence comes from Sapria himalayana, assembly GCA_029783825.1. Lineage (NCBI taxonomy): Eukaryota > Viridiplantae > Streptophyta > Magnoliopsida > Malpighiales > Rafflesiaceae > Sapria > Sapria himalayana. Next base: position 284,296 of record JAREIK010003462.1, read on the forward strand.
GCTAACTGAACATCCAGAAGAAGAAGAAATCAAAACAGCGATATATAGTATTAACAAAGATAGTGCAGCAGGACCGAATGGATGGAACAACTATTTTTTCTAAGCTTGTTGGGATATAATAAAGAAGGATATAGAAAAAGTGCTTAATAGTATTTTTTGTGGGGCTTAATTTAGAAAAAAATGGGGAAGTTTTCACATTATTCTTATACCTAAAATAGAGAATCCGCAGAAAGGGGAGGATTTTACACCAATAAGCCTATGCAACACTATTTACAAAATTGTTTCTAAAATCTTACAAAATAGATTAAATTCAATTTTACCTAAAATTATTTTTAAAGAACAAATTGGTTTTATGAAAAATATATTAATAATGAAAAATATCTGCTTGGCTAAAGAAATGAGTAGAGAATTAGGATCTAAATCAAGAGGGCAAAATGTTATTATAAAATTAGATCTATCCAAGGCTTTTGATAGAGTAGAATGGAGCATTCTTTGTTCTATCATGAGAAAGATGGGTTTCTCTGAAACATGGATAGATTTGATTTATAGATGTATTTCTAATACATGGGCTAGAATTATCACAAATGGAAAGGTAGGAGAAGAAATAATACCAGTTAGAGGTTTAAGAGAGGGTGATCCACTTTCACCATCATTATTTAATATTTATCTGGAACTCTTAATAGTTAACCTTAAAGATAAAATGAGGAAGGGTAGGATAGGCACATTCAAACAGCCGAGGAACACTCCATTAGTGAGTTGTCTTGCATATGCAGATGATGTAAATATATTCACTAATGATAGTAGCAAATCACTACAAAATCTGATGAACTTATTGAAATGCATGGAGGAAGAAACAGGTCAAAAATTAAATAAAAGAAAATGTCAATACATGATTTCACATAAGGTTCCAATTGCATTAGCTCATAAAATCAAAAACATTTCAGGCTTCTCCCATAATAAAAAAGAAATGATATATTTGGGCTGCCCGATATACGAAGGTAAACTTAAGATAGTATATTTAGAATTTTTATTAAATAAGTTAAAAAAGAAAATCTCGGGATGGAAAGAAGAATATTTAAGTATGGGGGGCAGAATTACTTTAATAAAACATGTTTTAGAAAGTCTTCTAATGCATAATATTATGATAATTCAACCTTCAATTTGTATTATTAAAAAAATCGAAAAAGAATTAGCTAACTTTTTATGGGAAAAAAAAGAGGGTAAATATAAATTACACTGAAAAAAATGGAGAGACTTATACCCAGTTCAAGAAGCTGGATTGGGCTTTGTTAATCTTATAGATTTAGCAAAAGCAGGAGCAAGCAAGAGATGGTAGAGGTTGAAAGAAAATAACAGTCTATGGTCAAAATTTATGAGGGCAAAATATTGTATTAAGGATGATATCAATAAAGTAAAGAATAAAAGTAAGTGTTCACAGATATAGACACAAATGCTTAACCAAAAAGAATTAGTTGATAGATTTTCTACACTTACTAAAAAAGGATGGAAATGAAATTTAAGCTCGGATGGAGCATTTTCTCTAAAAACGGTTAAAAATGAATTAAGAAAAAAGTTAAAAGAAGATACATTATTCAAATGGGCTCGGAATAATGATAATCCACAAAAAATTAAAACTTTTATGTGGAAAGTTTTATCTAATATTATCCCAATTGACAATAATTTAAAGAAAAAATGTATTAAGCTTGTCTCTAGATGCGAGTGTTGCTTAAATGAAATTAAAACATTGGATCATCTCCTTTCACACGAAAGAGCAGCAACGGAACTATGGAAAAGACTAGGTTTAGAAATGAATTTAAAATATGAACATCTAAACTTGAAACATAGGCTTCAAACATGGATTAATTTAAAAGTTTCTAGTCCAGTGCAGAAATGGATTAAAATCAATGTGCCATTATTAGTTATCTGGTGCATTTGGAAAGCTAGAAATAAAAGTAGATTCGAATATCATAAAATGATAATAGAATATATCTGGAAAGATATTGAAGAAGTAACAAGTAAAATTTCAGAATTGTACCCTATAAAAAGTCAAAGCTCGAAGAGGGACAAAGAAACCATAATTTTTTGGAATCTAAAAGAAAATCAACCTAAACAATTTAAAGTAATATGTATAAAATGGGAAAAACCACCTCAATGTAGTATAGCTCTAAACACAGATGGTAGCTTCGATAGATATATGGGAGAAGTAGGAGGTGGATGAATTATTAGAGATTCAAAAGGATGGCTAATATTAGCCTTCAGTAGAAAGATGCAAGCATCCTCGGCAGTTCATGCTGAGATATTAGCTTTAAGAAAGGGTATTAAGTTATGTAGAAAACTAGAAATTAAAAATATAGATATTCAAATAGATTCGAAAATTGTTGTTAATTTAATCAAAAACCAGACAAAAATGTGGAAATATGAAGATGACATAGAGGATATTCTAAATGATATGAACTAACTAAACTTTTCGATAAAATACATTTTTAGAGAGGCGAATGCATTAGCAGATATTTTAGCTAAAGAGGGAAAAAAGAAAGGTGATCAAGATTATAATGAAGAGAATTTACCAAAAAAAATTACTGGAATATTAAATCTTGATAGAAAAGATTTTCCTTATATTAGAAAAAAATAAAAACATTAATTAGAACTTGCCATTCAAATAGGAAAATAAGTCCGTATAAGAGATCACCCTGGTCCTGAGGGGGTTATTGAGATAAGGTAAGTGGCTTTTGTTTTTTTGTTGATTTTTACCGGTAGTAAGGAAAGAAGAAATTGAAATTAATTGAAATAACATCAGGGTACTTGTTTGAGAAAAGATAAGGGTTGTATAGATATGTAGTATGCTCTGCAGGTACATTATTCTGCATGTCCATAGTCTGGTGGACTATTCTGATTGGAAGGCTAGATATGTTTAAATGGTATTGTTAGTAATAGGTATTATATATGCTGGAAGTCTATGTCATTTTTCTGGAGGTCTGTGTTATTAAGTGTGTGTTGCTGGTAGTCTGTTGTTTTAAAATGGGTGTTGCTGGAAGTCTGTTTTTGGTTGCATGTAGTAAGTCTGTAATATATAGGTGCAAGCTGTAAAAGTTAAAGAGGACAGTGAAGGAATGAAAAGCAAAAAGATGGAAGAAAGCAGAGCATTTCAAATAATGCTGAACAGCAATGGAGTTGTACCTGATGTATCTGATAATTGGTCTGAACAGGGAAGAGGGGATACAAGATTTTAATTATCTGTATGATAGAATTGATTTTGTGCAGGAAAAAATTGCAGGTGAAGGGTTAATCAAGATATAAATAACAGCATTCAATAATAATCACTTGGGAGGACAGCTTATAAAGATGTTCAAAAACCCAGCTACGATTATAAGACAGTGGAAGAAATTAAGCTAAAAATTAAAGAAGGCACGAGATGACTCAAGACTCGAGTTAGCTAAAAATGCAGGAGGGAGAATCATATTAAGATTTAAAAGAGATAAAACACTGTAGAAGCAACGAAATACAAAATTCTCGCCAAAAGATTGTTAAAGCAAGACAATGGATAAGCTACCTTCATAAACTTTCAGAAGGAACTTCTCCTTGTACAAAAAGGTAAAGATAGGAGTCATAGATTAACATAGTCATAGCACAAATAAAATTACGTTTTATTAGATTGGTTAAATTTATTTATTTTTATTTGAAGATTGGGTGTAAAAGGGCTAAGGGTAGATGATAGTTTGTATTAATGGTATTCCTCCACAAAAAGAGAGGGTTATTATTAATAAAATAATATTAAAAAAAAAAAGAGGGGGAGGAGGAGGAGGAGGATGAGGAGGAGGAGGATGAGGATGAGGAGGAGGAGGAGGAGGATGAGGAGGAGGAGGAGGAAGAAGAAGAAGAAGAAGGAGGAGAAACACTCTCAAATTCTAGAGAGAAAAAAAAATTTTCTGGAGGGAGAAACTACAAATTTTGAGGAGGAAGAAGCTTTTTTTGAGCCATTTTCATCAATTATTAAAAAAAACCACGTGCCTCCATCATCTTCCTCGGACATTCACGCGAAAATTTTCGAGGAACCCTCAATACTGTTCACTTCCGAGGATATGCAGAAGCTTATCGAGCCTCACAAATACACTCTGGTGGGTAAGTATTCACACAGCCGACCTCGCATTGAAGATATTCGAGCCTTTTTTTGATGCACTAAAGCTAAAAACGATGGTAAAGATTGGATTGATCGACGAGAAACACATTTTTCTGCAACTCTATACAGAAGAAGATTACCATCGCTTATGGCTTAAAGGAGTGTGGTATACTATGGGTTATCCCATGCGAGTCTTCAAATGGACAGCAAGTTTCTCTACGAAAGAGGAAACCACCATGGCCCCGGTACGGTTTTTGTTTCCATTATTACCGATTCACTTCTTTGACAAATACGCATTATATCATATTGCATGTTTACTTGGTTCCCCCATTCTTCTCGATGGAGCAACTGCACATTATCCAGACCAAGTTTGGCTCGGATATGTGTGGAAATAGACTTGCAGAAACCTCCCCCTGGTCGGATATGGATAGGAGATAAGGAAGGGGTAGGTTTGTGGCAGCAAGTAATTCCAAAATATCTCCCTTCATACTGTTCTTGCTGTAAGAAAATGGGCCATAACATTGATGCTTGTATAGTAAATAAAAGAAAGGCATAAGCTAAACAGAGAATGGAGGAGAAGATAGTGGAGGCAAGAAAGGGGAGAGAAATAGTTCAATATCAAATAAAGCCCAAAAACATGCAACCATTACAAACAGAAACAAAAACACAGACTGAGGGGACAGAAGGCTTAAAACTAGGGGTGCTAATGAGACGAGACAACTCGCAAGCTACTCGACTCGGTCAAAACTCGACTCGAGTGATCTCGACTCGAGCTCGAGCTCGACACGAAGTGTTAACGAGTCGAGTCGAGCAACTCGTAACTCGACTCGAAAAGCTCGCGAGAAACTCGAAAATATTTTGTATATAAAATTTTAAAAGTTTTATTTTTAAATTTGATATCTTTACTTTAGGGGATGTCATAAATAATGATAGTCTTATTTTAATGATAGTCCATGTGTAGATTACTTAAAACTAAAGTTTTATGATGTTGTAGTGACCGTTAATTCTGATTTTTGTGTTTTTGGACTCTTTGTAGTTTGTTTCCATTATTCATATTCCTTGTTTTATTTGATAACAAATTAACAATTAACAACTAGGAGACCTGGTTTTGAAAATGACATGGTCCAATATCGAGTCGTGTTCAATTCAAATTCAAGCTTGAGTCGAGTTTAATTTCGATTTCGAGTTCGAGCCTGTCTCGAGCTCGAGCTCGAGCTCAAGTTCGAGCATGTCTCGAGTTCGAGCTCTAGCCGAGTTTGAGTTTTGCGTTTTCGAGTTCGATTCGAGTTTCATTTTTCAAGCTCGCGAGCTTTCGAGCTCGAGTCGAGCTCGGATTCGAGTTTTCGAGTTCGAGTCGAGCTTATCTGAACTCGAGCTCGACTCGCATCATTAGCACCCCTGCTTAAAACTAATAGAATATAAGAATGTGTTTGATGAAGAACAGAAAACATTGGAGAATATAGAAAATATGAAAAGGAGAGATCTGTTTAAAAAAATTTCAGATTTGAATAAAAGAACAAGATTACAAATGAAAAACAAATCTATAAATAACACAGGATGGGCAGTAGCTATTGAGGATTTCTCAGAAGAAGAATTAGAGGTGAGAATTTCCATATCTCTTACCTCTAATGAAGAAGGAAATGGGCAGAATATTAAGCTCACTAAGGATGATATAAATATAGAAAAATATAAAAATAAAATGGGAAATAGAGATTGGGCTATTGAAGAAATAAAAATTATGGGCATTCAATTGGGAAGGGATTGGAAGGTGGAGAAAGGAGGTGAGTTTAGTTCATTAAAAAAACCAAGAAACATGAAGAAATACTTAAATAATACTTATGAAACCAAATGCGTTACTAGAGCACAAGCGAAATCCGCAAGTAATGTATAAGTTTATTTATTGGAACATTAGGGGAGTTGCAAATCTCCCCTCTAGGAATAGAATTAAAAAACTGGTTTATATGCATAAAATCCCTTTAATTACGATAACAGAGCCTATGGTGGATAGTGATCAATTAAATAAATATAAAAGAACTTTTGGTTTTGAACATGGGTATGCTAATAGTAATGGTAAAATCTTGTTAATGTGGAAAAAGACTTTAAATATAAAAATTATAAAAGAAACAAATCAATTAATAAACTTTAGTTTAAGTCAAGATGAAAAAGAAATAATAACAGTAGTTTATACAAAAAATAAAAAAGATGAAAGAAAAGAATTATGAGAAGAAATGGAGAAAATAGCTATTGAAAATAAGCTGTGGATAATAGGAGGAGATTTTAATGTGGTTATGAACTTAAAAGAAAAGAAAGGAGGAAGACCTTCAAATCCGAGAGCTATCTCTAATTTTAATGATATCATAGATAAAACAAACTTAATGGAAGCTAACTTCCTTGGTTCTAGTTTTAAATGGTGCAATAACTGGAAAAACAAAGGATGTATATGGGCCAGATTAGATAGGGTTTTATTTATTTTGAAATGGCTAGAGAAATTTGGTGCGACACAAATAAAGCACTTAAATAGAACGTGTTCAGATCATAACCCTCTTTTAATTACAGTTAAAAATTCTTCTTTTATAGGGGGCTCTTTTAAATTTCAAAATACTTGGTGTTTACACCATGGCTTTCTAGGAATGGTTAAAAATTCTTGGAACAAAGAGGCGACAGGAAATCCTGTTCAAGTCTTGAATAACAAGTTAAAAAGATTAAAATTTGAGTTAAAAGCATGGAATAAAGATACATTTGGAAATATAAATAGAAATATAAAAGAAGCAGAAAATTTAGTGATAAAAAGAGAATTAGAATTTGAAACAATTCAGAATGAAAGTAGTAGAAGAGACTTGAGTAAGGCACAAGCGGAACTAAAACTAAAACTGTTAATGGAAGAAGTATTTTGGAAACAAAAATCAAAAATAAAATGGCTGAAGGAAGGGGATAAAAATACTAAATATTTTCAAAAAATAACAAAGATTAAAAATCAAAATCAGAAAATAAATGGCATAAAAAATGTTAAAGAAGAATGGATAGAACAAGAATTAGATATTCAAAAATATTTTTCAAAACTTTTTGAAAAACACTTATGCGGGATAAATAAACACAAGGGAGATACATTATTACATAATATAGAAAATAAGATCTCTTTAGAAGATAATAATATGTTAACTAAATTTCCTGAAGAAGAATAATTAAAAATAGCAATTTTTAGCATGAGCAGGGATAGCGCGTCAGGTCCAGTTGGATGGAATATTTTTTTTTATCAAGAATACTGGTATATAATAAAAGAAGATTTAATGAGATCCATTCGGCATATATTCTGTGGGGTAGAAATAGGAAAGAATTGGGGAAGCTATCATATAGTTCTCATTCCAAAAAAAGAAAATCCTCAAAAGGGGGAGGATTTTAGACCAATTAGTCTCTGCAATACAATTTATAAAATCTTAGCAAAAATTTTGCAAAATAGACTGGTACATGTCTTGCCAAAGATTATCTCAAAAGAACAAACAGGTTTTATGAAAAATAGATTAATAATGTAAAACATATGTCTGGCTAAAGAAATGATTAGAGAAATAGGAACTAAAACAAGAGGACATAACGTAATGATAAAACTTGATTTATCTAAAGCATTTGATAGAGTAGAATGAAATACTCTTTGTTTCACCATGAGAAAGATGGGCAACTCTGAAGCCTGGATAGATTTGATATTTAGATGCATATCGAACACATGGGTCAGAATCATAATAAATGGGAAATTAGTTGAAGAAATAAAATCATTAAGAGGACTAAGACAAGGTGATCATTTATCTCCGTCTCTATTTAATATTTATCTAGAATTGTTAATAGTAAATCTTAAAATTAGAATGAATAATGGAATGATAGGATCTTTTAAACAACCAAAAAAATACTCCACTAGTGAGCTGCTTAGCATATGCAGATGATGTAATGATCTTCACTAATAGCAGGGGAAGCTCACTACATAATCTGATGAATTTATTAAAATGCATTGAAAAAGAAATAGGGTAGGAGTTAAATAAAAGAAAATGTCAATATATGATAGATTCAAAGGCCCTTGAGACATTAACTCATAGAATTAAAAACATAACAGGTTTCTCGCAGAAAAAAGGAGAAATAATTTACTTGGGCTGCCAAATTTATGAAGGAAAATTGAAAACATCATATTTGAATTTCATAATAAAAAAATTAAAAAAGAAAATATCTGATTGGAAGGAGGATATATTAAATATGGGGGGAGGATAACATTAATTTTACATGTTCTACAAAGTTCTTTAATTCATAATTTAATGATAATCCATCCACCAAAAAAGTTTATTAAAAAAATATAAACATTACTCTCAAATTTTTTGTGGGGTAATAAAGATGGCAAACATAAAATGTACTGGAAAAAATGGAAGGATTTATATTTTCCCACTCAGGAGACTGGTTTAGGATTTGATAATTTAAATGTACTTGCTAAGGCATGGGCATGTAAAAGGTGGTGGAGGCTAAAAGAAAATGAAAGCTTATGGTCGGAATTTATGTGAGCAAAGTACTGTATAGATAATGATACTAATAAGGTGAAGAATAAAAGTAAAAAATCGCAGGTTTGGGTTCAAATGCTTAAACAAAGGGAATTAGTTGAAAAATATTCTAAATCTACTAGAATAGGATGGAGATGGATTCTAACCTCAGAAGGTACATTCTTTTTAAAATCGGATAAAAATGTAATAAGAGAAGAAAAAGATGAACAAGCCTTATTCAAATGGGCCTGGGAGAATGATACCCCCCAAAAAATTAAAACATTTTTCTGGAAAGCGCTCTCAATTATTTTACCTATAGACACTAATTTAAAAAAGAAAGGAATTCAATTAGGATCTAGATGTAATTGTTGCTTAAATGAGGTTGAATCTATGGATCACCTGCTATCACAAGGAAAAGTGGAAGAAGAAATATGGAGGAGATTAGGGGCAGAAATGCAGTTTAAATATTAACACTTATCCTTAAAACTTAGACTCCAAAAATGGCTAAAGATGTATGTCTCAAATCCTGCTAAGAAATGGATTAAAAATAATGTTCCATTAATTGCTATTTGGTGTATTTGGAAGACCAGAAATAAAAGCAGGTTTGAGGGCTATAGGATGATAACAGAGGATATCTGGAAGGATATAAATGAGGAAATAAGGAGAATATCGGAATCGAACCCATTAAAAACTCTTGGAATAAAGCCTGAAAAAGATATACTTAACTCTTGGAATTTAAAAGTAAAACAGCAAAGTAATTTTAAAACTATAGGTATAAAATGGGAAAAACCTCCAAAAGAAAGGCTGGCACTAAACACAGACAATAATTTTGATAGGGATATGGGAGCAGCAGGAGGGGGTGGAGCTATAAGAAATTTTGAAGGGGGACTTGTTTTAGCATTTGTTAGAAAATTTCAGGCCTCTTCGGCTCTGCATGCAGAGATTTTAGCTCTAAGAGATGGTATAACAATATATAAAAAACATGAAATAAATAGGATAGACATTCAAATAGATTCTAAAATAGTGGTTAATCTCATTAATAAAAAGATAGTATTGTGGAAATTTGAAGAAGAAATTGAGGAAATCTTACAAATAATCAATACAATGGATTATAATATTAGGGGGGGGAGGGGGAGGGTGAGGGAGAGGAGGGGGAGGGAGAGGACGAGGACGAAGAAGAAGACGACGACGACAAAAAAGAAGATGATGATGATGATGACGACGACAAGATGAAGAAGAAAAAGACGAAGAAGAAGAATAATAACATTAAGAAGAAGAAGAAGAAGAAGACGATGACGAAGAAGAAGAAGACGATGACGAAGAAGAGGAAGAAAAAGACGACGAAGAAGAAGAATAAAATGAAGAAGAAAAAGACGACGACGACGACTACGATGAAGAAGAAGAACAAGACGACGACGACTACGATGAAGAAGAAGAACAAGACGACGATGACGAAGATGAAGAAGACGATGACGGCGCTTTTGCCTCCGCCACCACCACCACCGCCGATGACGATGATGACAGCAATCACGACAAATATGACGATGACGACCACGACCACTATCAAGACCTCGACCACGACCACAACACCGACGACAACGAGGACGACCACAACGACGATGATGATGATGATGATGATGAAAAATATAATGATGAACAAGATGAAGAAGAAAAAAAATTGATAATGATGATGATGGTGGTGGTGGTGATGATGATGAACATGAAGATGATGATGATGATGATCATTATAATGAAGAAGATGATCATGATGATAATCATGATGATAATGATGAAGATTATTATTATTATTATTATTATTATTATAAAAAATATAAAGAATATGAAAAAAGATGGTGAGATGAAGAATAAAAAAAGTAAAAAAATAATAATAAGAAAAAGAAAAAATAAATAATAAGAAAATGAAGATAAAGATCAAAAAATATAAAAATAAATAAAAATAAGAACAAAAAAATAAATACAAAGAATAACATGAGGAAGAAGACAAAAAAAAATGAATATAATTATGAAAAAGAAGAATATAAAAAAATTATAGAAAAAGAAAATGAAGACAAATGATAAAAATAGAAAGATGATGAATAAGTCAATTAACAAGAAGTAGAAGGTGATGGTGCTAAAAAATGAGATAAAAAAACTAATTGGAAAAAAAAGTAAAAGATGATGATGATAAAAAAATGATGAAAGAAATGATCAACAAAAAAAAAAGAAATATATATTATTGATGATGATGAATTTAATGAAGAAAAGGACAATAATGATGAAGATTATAAACAATAAGATAGTGAATAAAATAAATATAATATTTTATTATTTTTCTACTTTATGACTTACATTTGCAAGTATATGTTTTTCAGTCAGACTATGTGTGCCATGTGGTGCTCTTATCGTGTCTCTCAAAAAGTGAGATTACTATGATAAACTCTTCATATCTCATTTCTCCTTCCTTATTCAGACATTTAAATTTCTAAGATTATATACATTAACATAATACCTCTATGCGGTGACAAACTTAAGAAACCCATAAAATTATCTCACTTTTCCTAAAGTGACCTCGGCATTAGACAAATTATTTGATTATTTTCTGGGATCATTTTCATTGATGAAAGTTAATTCATTAGACCTTGAAATATGTTGACGTGTAATGGCATTAAAATATCATCCTTGAACTTCATGTTAACTATACGCCTAATGATAAATACTTTATTTTTGTACATGTTCTTTTTGAATATACAATTTATCTTCTCTCATAACTTATATTCCCTTATTTCGGTTGCAACATGTTGATACATATTATTACTTATTAATTATTGAATTATAGAGTCATCCTTATAGTGTAAATCTTCAAATTATTCTTCAACCAATTTTTTTGCTTTTACCTTCTTCCTTACTAGGTCACATAATTATTTGACTTCAAAGTTGTCATATATTCTAATTTTTTAAAATAATATAATTAGTCCTACTTAATTTTATTATCATTTAAGTATATTTCATGATAACAAAGAATAGTATTAATCACTAATAACTAACACATAAAAAAATATCTTGAAATATATCTAAAATTACTATATTATTATCAGAACAATTACATATCAATAATAATAACAACAAATAACTTGGATGTTATCTCGGTATCAAATAAAATTATCCATGGATACCACTTTGTGGGTGGTATCAATAAATTTTGTCTAATATTAGTTATTAAGATAGGACATTCAAATTTGCTTTATTCGAAATCATAAATAACATGAATGAAGATTGGCTAATTAAGCAACGAATAAATTAAACTAAATGACCCAAAAATAAAGAAAATCTCAAAACATTAATTCTAAAAATCCAATACAACAAAAACAAAACATAAATAAACATAATAAAATTGAACAATATATGCTAAAGACTTCTTCACACATAAGAAGTCTATAGGACACATAGAAAGTCCATAAAGACTTCTTCACCCAAAATTATGCTTTGGACTAAAATATTTTTTCTAAGATATAAAATCCTAAAAACCTAAATCAAGTACAACCACATTAACTTACGATTTTAGGATGAATATTACAGATCTCTTTTCTTGTTATTCTTTAAGTGATTGTGTTGGTTCATTAATTTCTCAACTTAGAATCAATAATATGATTGCATCTTTATTTCCAGACATAAGAGGAGATTTTGTCTATCAATTTTTTGAATCTCTTAACATTGTCAAAACTATAATTCATCACGACAAACATATTGTACAAACAAAAATAAAAACAATGCCCACACTACAAGAAACACATCACATACATAATACATTACACTATCGAAATATTGATTTTATAATCCATATACACAAAATACTCAAATTGTAAGCCAATAATAAAACATACTGCACAATATAAGTAAGCACACCATAATAATATAATATGTATATCAATAAGTTAATAATTATACAACAATCTCCAACAAAAAAAATACTCTCAAACTTACAATAGATGAAAGAGAAGGAAGGCAAAGAGCTACAAAGGACAGACCAAAATATTTATCCAAAATGTTTTTGTATGAAGGAGAGATAAATGCAAACTTTTTCAAAATTAAACTCACTCAAAAAGAAAAGAAGAATCCACCATTTAGAAATGTTCTGGATTAAAATGTTCTCACTTCAAGCTTATGTAACAAAATACAACAACAACAACAACAACAACAACAAACCTACATTTTTTTTATCTTTAAAGAATTTGGATGGAGCACTCCCCCAAAAAGGGCATTATGCTTGCTATTTTGTTAAAATAGGAATGTTCTTATTTTTGCAATTTTTTTTTTTTATTTTTTTTTATTTTTTTTATTTTTTTTATTTTTTTTTATTTTTTTTTATTTTTTTGAAAAAACAAAACATGAGATTTTATCTCACATATTTTGTCTACTATATTCTTTGCTTTCAAAAAATATATAACCCAAAAAAACAAACCGATCTATCCAATTTGGGCTGACCGGATATATGTCATGTAATAATTAATGCTTAGGTATGGAATGAAAGTATATTCCTACATGGTGGTACGATATGCATCATGTGATGTAATAATTGATGCTTAGGTTTGGAATGAATATCATAAGTGAATTAAAAAAAAGGAACACAACATCTCTAATAAATCATTTGAGATATCATCAAGTTAAGTTCTAGAGATATAACAAAATAATAATTAATAATTTAAGAGATTCACAATAGACATAGAAGATGAAAATCAACATGCCAATGTAAAATAATAATATTCTTTTTTTACCATTCTACAAATGTAATTAGAAAGAAAAATTAGAAAGCGAAAAACTTAAAAAAATATCTCATGTTCTTAACAATTTTTGGAGATCACAATATTTTTGGGTGACATCCATAGTTATTTAAGGTGCAAGGAGCACTGAGGCGCAAAAGCCTTTTGGAGCCTTAAGGTGCAAGGCGTACTTGAGGCACAGGCTTTTTTATTTGAGGCACACCCAGCCTAATACACATAAAAATTATACATTTTACTAAATATAGTCTTTAATTTTCATCTAATAATAAACTAAAGAACATCAAAGATAAAAATCAAATATTAATAGTACTCTCATCATCCAAACATTCAAAGTTTCAAAATAAAATAACAAACATTCAAAATTCTAAAACAAAATAAATACTCATGTATCTACATCTAAATCTAAATCAAGAAAGTATTCATCAATATCATCTTCATCATCAATCTTCCACTCTCCATCTTCTTCATCTTCCTCTCCCGATGAATAGATCATCTCTTCATCTTCATCAATCAAAGTAAGAGTAGAAGTATGTTTAGAGCTAGATGATCTTGACTTTGGTTTTGGTGTTTATGTTTTGCTTGATTTAGCTCTTGTATAAACCCTAAGCTCCTCAGCTCCACTAGCTCTTGCAACATCACCTCATATTAAATAATTTCCATTCAAACACCTTCAAACACCAAATCATCTTCTGCAACACCTTCATCTTCCATTCTTCCCATCAATCAAAAAATACCCAGCTGAATGCAAAAGCCGATGAAGTTGAACCTCTCACCTCCTATCAATGATTTTCATGATTTCCCTATACTTCTCTTCATTCCCATTAAAACTTTTGATGATGACACGACAGGATACGGACAACGGGATACGACACGGCAGGATATGGGGACATGGCAAATTTCAAAAAACTAGGATACGGATACGACTAGGATACGGCATGAAAAAAAAACAAATACAAATATTATCCATTAACAGAAATTTAGATAAATAAAAAAAATGATCAAATATTATTTTTACGAACAATACAACTCATTTTATTGTATAATTCTGCATAAAAAAAATTATGCATTTTAAATAATCTATATTATTTCAAAATTAATTTAATCTAATTTTTTTTCTCCATCGATACTATAATACAATTTTCATTATATACATATTACATTAATTTATTTAAAATAAATTATATAAAAAAAACTATTATACTTACATATTATATATTACTAAATATTACATACTACAAAAAATATTCATATTTATATATTTCATATTTTAATATTACATATTTATTATTATTCTTAAAATTATGTATTTAAAATTAAAATAAATTATTTCTTTATTATATTTTGCATATATATTAAACAAACAATAATAATTAAAATTAAAAAAAAAATATTTAAACCCTCTAACCCTTGCCCCCTCCCGTTACTGTATTTAAAATAATTAAAATTATACTTTGAATCCCCCCCCCCCCCCCTCCCCGTTACAGATTATATAATTAAGTTACCTTAGGTATTGTCGGCATCTCGGCGATGTGCTCCTCTCGTCCTCAGCTTCCAACTTCTCTCCCCTCCCCGTTAGCCGTGTCAGAATCATAAAAACACGTCGGTTTGGTAACCGACGCGTAGGTTTCGTGATTGCGCCTCGCCTGAAGCGAGTCGTTTTTCCCGAGAGTAGTGGCACCTTAGCTTCAAGCGCATCTTAGGCGCGCCTTTCATAACTATGGTGACATCACATAATAATGGTGATTCAATGCAGGATCCGAAAAAGGAAATTCATGAAATATTTATATGAATTTTCATACCTTTTTTATTTTGGATTTATATGAATATCCAATAATCAAATTGGAAGGTTCATAGTCCATGCCATATTAATTTATAATTATCCAATGTATATCGAAAAATAATAAACATTGATCGATTCCCCCTTCCCGGACTAGGTATATTTTGCTAGATGATGTGTGTCGGGGGTGACAATTTTTGCACTGCTCGAGCTAAATATGGTCTAAGAAAGTATATTTACTGGTCAAAATTATCACTTCTAGTTTTCATCTTTGGGTACTAAATTCATTTTTTTCTCGCATGTAGATTTATTTTTTGTCTTTTATATTATTTATATATCATCTCATATTTTACATCTCTATAATATTTACTTTAACAATGTTTGAGATTTGATAATTTTAATAAAAAAACAGGACTCTAATAATCTTTCTATAAAATATACAATACAACTAACGACATTCAACAAAAAACTTATGATCTAATATGCCTCCAGTGGAACTCTACTATAACAATTTAGAAAATTACTTATACAAATTATTTTTTTAGCATCTCTAGAACGTGATTTTCACTATTTATTTTTAATAAAACATACTCTCTTTTTAAAGAAAATTACATCATTATTTCGTGTTAGCTTATCAAACACTGCTTTAAATAGACAATCAGCTTAAAAATCAACATTAATGACATTTAAATGGATATAACAAATTATTACATATCATAAATCTATATCATTAAATTATTGATTGCTTCGTCATAAAATTTTTAAATTTTCTTGTATTTTAACATCATCTCAAATTTCTCATCTCTATAATTTTACATTAACAATTTAGAATATAGCTTATGCAAATTATGTTTTTAGCATTTTTCTAAAACTTGTATCATCTCATATTTCTCATATTTATAATATTTACATTAGAAATGTTAGTGATTTGATGTTATTTTAAAATAAAACAGGATTCTAATAATCATTTTATAAAATATGCAACTAACAATATTAAACATATAAACTTATATTCAAATATGCCTCATGTCGAACTCTACTGATTAAAAATTTAGAAAATTTCTTATGCAAATTTTGTTTTTATAATTTTTCTAAAACTTGATTTTCACAATAATTCATTTTTTTTTCTTTTTTAAAAGAACATACTATCTTTTTTAAGGAAAATTATATCTTTAATTCTTGTTAGCTTATCAACCATACATTAAATAAACAATCAGCTTAAAAATCAACCTTTGGTGCATTTCAATGGATATAAAAAATATTCCATATGATAAATTTTTATCATTGAATTAATGATTGCTCCGTCACAAAATTTTTGGATTTTATTGTATTTTAATATCATCTCAAATTTCTCATCTCTATATTATTTACTTTACATGTGTTTGTGATTTGATAATTTTAATATTAAAACAGGACTTTAATAAGCATTCTATTAAATATACAATTTATAATATTTAACAAAAAAACTTCTGATCAAATATACCTCTGGCAAAACTCTACTAATTAACATATTAAAAAATTGCTGATGCAAATTATGTTTTTGGCATTTTTCTAAAACTTGATTTTCACTATAATTCATTTTTTCTTCATTTTTTTATAAAACATATTGTATTTTTTAAGGAAAATTACATCATTATTTTTTTGTTAGCTTATCAACTACTACATAAATTAAACAAAAAGCTTAAAAATCAACCTTTAATGCATTTCAATGTATATATAAAATTATTTCATACCATAAATTTATATCAATAAATTATTGATTGCTTTGTGATAAAATTTTTGAATTTTCTTGTATTTTAATATCAACTCAAATTTCTCATCTCTATAATATTTACTTTAACAATGTTTGTGATTTGATAATTTTAACAAAAAACTTAAGATATTTAACTATAAAATATACAATGTTTCTAAAAATTTCTCATTCTATAAAATATACAACTAACGATATTTAACAAAAAACTTACGATCAAATATGCCTCCATTTGAACTCTACTGATTAACAATTTAGAAAAATTTGTTATGCAAATTATACCATTTTTCTAAAACTTGATTTTCACTATAATTCATTCTTTCTTCATTTTTTTATAAAACATTTGGTCTTTTTAAAAAATATTATATCATTATTTCTTGTTAGCTTATCACCCACTAAAATAAATAAACAAATTAGCTTAGAAATCAACCTTTTTTATGCATTTCAATGGACATAAAAATTTTTTCCATGCCATAAATTATTATCATTAAATTATTAATTGTTCCTTCACAAAATTTTTAGAATTTATTGTATATTAATATCATCTCAAATTTCTCATCTCTATAATATTTACTTTAACAATGGTTGTGATTTGATAATTTTAATAATAAAACAGAACTTTAATAATCATTCTATAAAATTTATAACTAACGATATTAAACAAAAAACTTATGATCAAATATGCCTCCCATGGAACTCTACTAATTAACAATTTAGAAAATTGCTTATGCAGATTATGTTTTTAGCTTTTTTCTAACACTTGATTTTAACTATAATTCATGTTTTCTTCATTTTTTATTAAACATACTGTCTTTTTAAAAAAAAATTAAATCATTATTTCTTGATAGCATATCAACCACTACATTAAATACACAATCTGCTTTAAATTCAACCTTTTATGCATTTCAATAGGTATAAAAAATTGTTACATACCAAAAATTTATCTCATTAAATTATTGATTGCTCCCATCACAAAATTTTTGGATTTTATTGTATTTTGATACCATCTCTAATTTCTCACCTCTATAATATTTACTTTAACAATGTTTGTGCTTTGATAATTTTAATATTAAAACAGGACTCTAATAATCATTTTATAAAATATACAACTACCTATATTTAACGAAAAACTTATGATCAAATATACCTCTAGTAAAACTCTCCCTATTAACAAATTAAAAAATTGCTTATGCAAATTATGTTTTTGGCATTTTCTAAAACTTGATTTTCACTATAATTCATTTTTTTCATCATTTTTTATAACATACTTTATTTTTTAAAGAAAATTACATAATTATTTTTTGTTAGCTTATCAACCACTACATAAAATAAACAAACAGCTTATAAATCAATCTTTAATGCATTTCAATGGATTTAAAAAATTATTCCAGACCATAAATTTATATCATATCACTATAATATTTACTTTTAACAATGTGATTTGATAATTTTAATAATAAAATAGGACTCTAATTATCGTTTTATAAAATATACAACTAAGGATATTTAACAAAAATCTTACGATCAAATATGACTCCAGTTGAACTCTACTAATTAACAATTTAGAAAATTTCTTATCCAAGTTATGTTTTTATTAATTTTCTAAAACTTTATTTTCACTATAATTCATTCTTTCTTCATTTTTTTATAAATCATTTTGTCTTTTTAAAGAAAATTACATATTTATTTCTTATTAGTTTATCAATCACTACAATAAATAAATAATAACCTTTAAATATCAACCTTTGATGCATTTCAAGGGATATAAAAAATTATTCCATACAATAAATTTTTATCATTAAATTAATGATTGTTCCATCACTAAATTATTGGAATTTATTATATATTTAATATCATCTCAAATTTCTCATCTCTATAATATTTACTTTAACAATGGTTGTGATTTGATATTTTTAATAATAAAACATGACTCAAATAATCATTCTATAAAATATAAACTAACGATATTTAACAAAAAACTAATGATCAAATATGCCTCAATTGGAACTCTACTAATTTACAATTTTGGAAAAAAGCTTGTGCAAAATATAATTTTAGCATTTTTTTTAAAACTTGATTTTTACTATAACTCATTTTTTCTTCATTTTTTATAAAAACATTCTCTCTTTTTTAAAGAAAATTACATAATTATTTCTTGTTAGCTTATCAACCACTACATTAAATAAACAATCAGCTTAAAAATCAACCTTTGATGCTAATCAATGGATATATTAAATTATTCCATACCATAAATTTATATCATTAAATTTTTGATTATCCATCACAAATTTTTTGCATTTTATTGTATTTTAATATCATCTCAAATATCTGATCTCTATAATATTTGCTTATACAATGTTTGTGATTTGATAATTAAAAAACAGGACTCTAATAATTATTCTATAAAATATACAACTAATGATATTTAACTAAAAACATAAGATCAAATATTGCCTCCAGTGGAACTCTACTAATTAACAATTTAGAAAATTGCTTATGCAAATTATGTTTTTAGCATTTATTCTTCAATTTTTTTTCATTTTTTCTAAAACTAAACAAATTATATTTTGTCTTTTTTAATTAAAAATATATTATTTCTTGTTAGCTTATCAACCACTACAATAAATAAACATTCAGCTTAAAAATCAACCTTTGATGCATTTCAATGAATATAAAAAATTATTTCATACCATAAATTTATATCATTAAATTATTAAAATGATATAAAATAATTACCTAAATGACATTAACTTGGCCAATACACCCATTTAGAGATGTTTTCGATGAACAAATAATGTCATTCTGGAAATAATGTAGAATATGAGAGAACCAATTAAGTTAATTTTTTTTATTGAATGGAACTTCCAACTGCAAATCATAACTACAACTAAACAACTTATCCAAACATCTCATCTTTTTGCATATTTTAACCATTCCCCTCCGAAGTGGTATGGATAGAGGCCAAATCATCAGCTGTCACTGGCTTGTGCAACTGTTTCATAAAACATTTCACTTGTGAGAGCCAAGGAAATAATACCCTACAAACAAGATGGATTCCAAGTTACCTAGAAACCTTAAAGTGTCTTTGCTGATCAAAAATCACTAACCTAAACTCAAAAAGCATAAATCACACAGTAAACCACCAAGTAAATTAATTAAAGCATACCTATTATAATGATAGCATCAAATACGCTAATTTTATTTTTTATAATTATGATACCCTATTCTATACTTTGGGAATGCTCGACTCGAATGACAGACCTAATTGCCTGACTCAATGAGACATTGAGTCTGGCCATTAGGGCTGCCCAGCCTACTAGGGGCGTCCTCATAGAGTTACCCCATGGTGATTTTTCCAAGAAAGTACATAAAACTCTTTTCAAAGACAGCTACATTTATTTCCCTTTCATCAAGTATCATAGCTCTCATAATATGTTTTTCCACTTTTAATTTTTAAATTTTGACTAGAGTTCTTAGTCACATGACATGTGAGCATTTATTATTTACTATAATTTCTTATAGTTCCTAGAATATTATAGTAATCAATAACAAACTTATAAAATTTCTTGGTTATACAAATATTCAACTTTATATTTTATTTCTTTCACACATTATTTTTATTCAAGACAAATTAACTCTAACTCTATTTTTTTACTCGACTTGAGTTATTTTATAAGATATGAAGATTTTAAGGAAATTTTCCTTGATCACTTAGATTTTATATTCTTACTTTTATAAACATATATTCCATGAGATACTTGAGTACTTTTGATTAATTACTTATTTATTTTCAATTTGATCATTCATCTTTAGTCAAATTGTGAATGTTTGACTCCAACTTGAATAAATTTTTACTCTAGAATGTGATGTTTATTAGTTAGGAAAATAAATAATAATTTTTTATCTTGTCAAACAAACTTGTATTAGAAAAAATTCATTTAATTTGATATACTTATACATTTGATGAATTAGTCAAGGTGAATTTAGAAAAAATGTTGTATATATTAATAATTATTAACATTTTTATTGGTTATCTTTTTTTTTTAGATCTCTATTTTTTTATTTTTTAATTATTTCACAAAAAAATAAAAAAGTATCATCAATCTGTTAAATAAATATTAAATATCCATTTTTAATGCGGAAGTTGAAATATCAAAAGTCAGCAATTACTCTTATTGATAATAATAATTTTTATTTTTTAGTTTTATGAGGACAAACTATAGCTTATAAATAATTCATTGTATTAATTGTAAAAAATTGAATCAGAATAAAAAATCTCTTTTTATAAATAATTCTCCTCAATTATAGTTAGTAGCCAGCAATTTTTTGACAAATTGGTATCGGAGGGATGGGAAGTATAATTAATGATGTTCCACTGCACCAATTAACGAATGTGAAATACAATAATTGGAGCATCCAAATCAAAGCTCTTATCGATTCTATAGATTGTTACGAGGTAGTTCAATTAGGTTTCGAAAAACTAGAATCTACTGAAGGATATACAGCAACTCAAAATAAGGCGTTGAAAAACTAGAATCTACTAGAATCTATAGATTGTACATGCTGTTCCGAGCTGTTGATGAGTCGGGCTTTGAGAAGATTGCGAATGCGAAAATTTCAAAAGAAGCGTGAAATATCTTGGAGACTGCGTACAAAAAAACCTACCGAGTTAAACAAGTTCGTCTTCAAACTCTTCGCAGCGAGTTGGAATGCATGAAGATGAATAAGTCAAAAGATGTGTCTAATCACATCATGCGTGTTCAAACTGTGGTAAATCAACTCAATCGCGACAAAGAAAAGTTGTCCAATGGACGGATCGTGAAAAAGATTCTGAGATCGTTAACCAATAATTTCAAGAATGTGGTATGTATCATATAAGAGTCAAAAGATCTAACAATGTTCACGGTTGACGAGCTTGCAGGTTCCCTAATGACACATAAATATCATAAGAATAATGAGGAAAGACTTGAGCAGCCACTTCAAACCAAAGCATCAATCAATAATGAAAAGATATTCTATTCTTAAAACTTTCAAGGTAAATGGTGTGGCCATGGTGGTCGAGGAAATAGTCGCATTAGGAAAAATCATAGTCAAGGAGGATATCATGAGGAGAATGGATAATCAAACCAACAAAATTGGTATGGAAGAGGACGTGATCGTTAAAGAAGCAGTCGGTCAAATTATTCCAACTTCGAGTACTACAAGTTTTACAAATATAGTCACTATGTGAAGAATTATAATTACGATAATTGTTACAATTGTGAAAAAGTGAGACATTTTGCAATAAAATATCCAGTTGAAAAAAAAAGATGAAAAAGATAATCAACCTAGCCATGAAAGATGAGATGAAAAAAAATTCTCTTAATAGCATATAACAACATCAACACCAACAACAAAATGGTTTGGAACCTCGACACGGCTACAAACAACCATATGTGTGGGCACGAGCATTATTTCAAATAGATGCAAAAAGTTGAAACTGTATTAGTATCATTTGGAGATGGCTCGAAAATTGAGTTCAAAGACCAAGGTACAAGTTATTATGTACAAAAAGTTGGTTTCGTTTAGTTAATCCAAGATATTATTTCGTACCAGACCTCAAGAGCAATATTTTAAGTATGGGACAACTCATGGAGAAAGATTATTTGATTTTTATGAAAAACCGAATATTACTATTAAAAGACAAGCAATGACGTTCAGTCACACAAGTTAAAATGAGAATAAATCGAATGTACAAACTGAATTTGAGAAGTATACGACAAAAATATTTGCAAGACAACATAGAAGACAATGCGTCACTGTGGCATCTCCGTTTTGGTCACCAACATCATGAATACCTAAACAAGTTGACAAAAAAGAACATAGTGTACGAACAACCAAACATAGAATACGAGAAAAAATTTTGTGAAGAATGAGTGTTCAAAAAGCATGCAAGAATATCATTTCAAAAGAATACAGAATATCGAGCTAAACAACCTCTCGAGTTAATTCATTCCGACATATATGGACCAATTACCCCTAAATCTTTCAGTGACAAAAGATATTTCATTTTTTTTATTGATGATTTCTTACGAAAAACTTGAGATTATTTTCTGAAAGATAAATCTGAAGCGTTCGAGGTGTTCAAAAAATTAAAAGTGTTGGTGGAAAATACAACCGGTAGATACATCAAATCTGTACGATCCGATAGAGATGATGAATATACTTCGATGATTTTCATGAAGTATTACGAGGGGCAAGGCATAAGGCAATTTCTAACCACACCATACTCTCCATAGTAAAATAGTGTGGCCGAGAGGAAGAACCAGACCATTCTCGACATGGTTCGGTCAATGCTCGAAAGCAAGAAAATATCAAAGGAATTTTGAAAGAAACTCATGCAATGTGCCATTTATGTTCAAAATCAGAGTCCACATGCGAAGTTATATGATCAAACACTACAAGAGACATGGAGCAAACAAAAACCGACCGTATCTCATCTCAAAGTATTCTGTAGTTTGGCCTATGCACACGTGTCGGATCAGCGAAGAACAAAGCTTGAAGCCAAAAGCAAAATATATATTTTTATTGGATATGATGAGAAAACAAAAGGATACAAGTTATTCGACTCGATAAGCAAGAAGATTCCAGTAAGCCGTGACGTACGAGTTCATAAAGTAAATAAATGAGATTGAAATAAAATAACAGAAGATATCATCGAAGTTGGAGAATCATCAATTATTATGCCAACAACTATACCGAAAAATTCTGAAATCGTTAATGATGAAGATGAACCGCGATAACCTAAAATGTGAAGCTTACAAGATTTGTATGATTCGATAAATGAGGTACACATTGTATGTCTTTTGGTGAATTCCGAGAATTTATGTTTTGAACAAGCAGTACAAGACAAGAAGTAAAAAACTATCATGGACGAGGAGATTAAAGTAATAAATCGCAACAATACATAGAAGTTAGCAGAATTATCAAAAGGAACTCAGCCCATTGATGTCAATTGGGTGTTTAAGAGAAAGATAAATACTCAATGAGAGATAGAACGGTATAAGACGAGACTTATAGCAAAGGGGTACACGCAAAAGGCGGGAATCGACTATGATGATGTATTTGCTCTCGTTGCAAAAATATAGATAGTCAAATTGTTGATTTCACAAGTGGCTCAATTCAAATGACTGATATTACAAATTGATTTCAAGTCGTCATTCCTGAATGGTGTGCTTGAAAGAGAAGTTTATATTAAACAACCACCCGGATAAATAAAAATTAGAGAAGAAAATGTGTTAAAATTAAAGAAGACACTTTATGGGTTGAAGCAAGTATCACAAACATGGAATACTCGTATCGATGCATACTTCAAAAAGAACGAGTTCAAGCAATATCCCTACGAGCATACCCTTTATGTAAAAAAGAGTGGAGATAATATATTATTTGTTGTTCTTTATGTTGATAATCTCATTATTTTGAAGAATAATAATGAAATAATATAAAAATTCAAGAGCATCATGATACGGGAATTCGAGATAACAGATTTGGGCTTGATAAAATTTTTTCTTGGTCTGGAGACAAATACAAATGAGATTTTGAAAAAGTACAAGATGTAGTTTTACAATCCGGTGAACCAAGTACAAAACTCTCTAAGTTTGATAGAGAATAACGAGTCAACGCAAAAAAATATTAGAGTCTAGTGAGAAGCTTTCCATATCTCACATGCACAAGGCCGGACCTTGCATTAAATATAGACATTGTAAGTCAGTTCATGGAGGAGCTAGTCTATTCATATTGGAAGACGTTAAATCGAATCATACGGTACATCAAAGGAACAATATCACTCAGGTTATTATATACAAATGCAACATAATACAAGATAGTCGGGTACTCCGACAATGATTAGTGCATAGACTTAAACGATCAGAAAAATACATCAGGTTATGTATTTTTTATGGGTGACACAGTGTTTAGCTGAATTTTAAAGAAGCAACCAATCATGACACTCTCGACATGTAGAACTGAATATGTGACAGCATCTTTGTGTATACGTCATGCGATATGGCTCAGAAATTTATTGAACAAGATGAAACAACAACTCAGTACAATTGAGATACGAGTAGAGATGTCAATCGGGCTGGCCGGCCCAGCCCGAGGCACGGCACGTTTCGGCCGTGCCTAGAGGTGTCAAACGTGTCGGGCCGGCCCTGCACGAGGCACGGCACGGTTTGGCCGTGCCTGGGCCGGCCCAGCACGTTCTTAAACCATGCCCGGGTTAAGTTCATCCTGTGCCGTGCCTGGCACGGCACGCCGGCACGGGTCCATCCGTGCCGGTTCACGCAGGCACGCGTGGCACTGGCGGCGTGCCACGTGTGGCGTGGCCTGAGTCGTGACCCGTCCGGCCGTCCCCTGCCCCCCCCCCCCCCCCCCCCCCCCGTAAAAAGACCGCGGGTCGAGTCCAATCAGACCCGACCCGCGTCTTTTCTGCCGAAACCCGAGTCCCGATCCTAGCAATTCCAACGGCAAAAAAAAAAAATTCAAACTTCACCGATTTTCAGCCCTTGGATTCACCTCCAACGGCTAGGGGGCAGAATCCAACGGTCCTCGTGATTCTGCCCCTTAAAAATCTTAAAAAAATTCAAAAAAATAATAAAAAAATATCTTTTTTTATAAAAAAAAAAACATTCTTTAGCCTATAAATTCTACCCCCCTCCCTATATATAACATTTATGTTTTTCAAAAACATAAAACTTCTCAATACTTTCTCTCTCTTACATAAACCGTGCATCTCTCTCTCGGGCCTCGTGATTTTGATTTCGGCTTGGATTTTCGTGAAACTCAACTTGAGTTTTGAACATCAGAGCTTCCTGCGGTGCACCTTGCACGTGACTGACCTCATTGCTTTTACCGGATAATATATTTTACGTTTTTTTGTACTTTCTCTCTCTAAAGCTTCACTCTCTAGAAAAACTTACGAAAATTAAAAAATGACAAATACACCTGACACGTATTTAAATTTGGAAAATGAAAATGTTAGTGTTACACAGACGTCTGTGGCTCCTGAAACTTTGGTTTCTCCTATCGTCTCAACCCAAAGTTCTAAAAAACAAAAAACTAGGAGGCCTTCTGTAGTTTGGACACATTTTAAAATCATAACACAAGTAAATGTTAGGGGTGAGGAACTTGAAATGGCACAGTACAAATATTGTATGAGACTTTTAACATGCAAGAGTACATGTGGGACTGGGCACCTCAAGAGGCATGCTGAAATATGCTCCAAAAAACATAGACCCTTAGATCCTAGGCAAACCCAACTTGGCACTACATTTTTTGAGACTGGATCGAGTTCAGTCTCAAAGTTTACTCCCTTCGTATACTCCAGCGAGTTGGGTAGGGACGGCATGGTCAGGCTCATCACATTGATGGGTCTTCCGATCAAATTTTCGGAAGATCCGAGGGTAGTGCGCATCATGCAGACTTATTTTCAGCGATCCTATCGTAGGATTCCTAGGTCCACATCTAGGAGTGATATACTAAAGATATATAAGTTAGAAAAACAAAAAATAATTAAGAAATTTTTTGCATTTAGTAGAGTGGTGTCTGTGATGTCCGATATATGGACATGTCACGATAATTCTTCTTATGCATGTCTCACGAGTCATTATGTAGATTCTAACTGGACAATCAATAAAAAAATATTAGGATTCACTGAGATTCTTCATCCTCATGATGACCCGGCCATTTTTGAGTGTATGATGAAAATATTTAGGGAATATAAAATTCAAAATAAAATTTTTAGAGTCACTTTCGATAATGCTGCGAATAATGGAGTAGCGATCAATATGTTTGTTAGGAATATTAGAGACGCACCATTAAGAGAGATCTTTCATGTCAGATGCATGTGTCATGTTATTAACCTGATAGTTCAAGCGGGTATAAAGGTCTGTTCGCCCGCGTTGAAAAATATACGCAATGCACTCAAGTATATTCGCACTCCTCGCAGACTACAAGAGTTTGGTAATCTCTGTTTGTCTGCGAATCTTAAGAAGAAAAAATTTTAATCAGATGTGAGACATCATTGGAATTACACGTACCTGATGTTGGAATCATGTGTTGGATACGAACACGTGATATCCGACTACGTCAATAGTAAGAGTGGCGAACTTATTATTGACGACACTGACTGGGCTTCAGAAATTTCATTTATGAAATTCCTGAAGATATTTTATGACACGACGAACATATGTTCGTTGGTTTATACGCCCACCACTTGCATTGCACTCCGTTGCATATGCAACATTAGTAGCATGTTTAGGAAGTATCGAGCGGACCCGACGCTTAGCCATATGGTTGCAGAGATGGAGACCAAGTACCTGAAGTACTGGTCCACCATTCCATCTCTTTATTGCCTCGCATCATGCATGGACCCTAGGGCTAAGGTGGAAGGGGTTGAAAACACCCTGACTTTCATTTCCTTGTGCATGAACCTGGAAGAGCCACCTGAAGGGTTCATTTACGAGAAGTTGACAGACCTGTTCACATACTACGATACTAGGTATGATGGTGGTGGTGGTGAGACGGTGATTACGGACACTGATACCTTGTTCGGAGATGACGATTATTCCATTAACCTAGCGAGGGAGAAACGTATGGGTGGACCATCACATAGGAGCGAGCTGTCTCGGTACTTAGATACCGATTACTGTTCAATCCTTTTACCTTCTGATAAAAAGAATCTTGATTTATTACAGTGGTGAAAATCATATGAGCCCACCTATCCCGTGCTATCTAGGATGGCACGGGATCTACTGACTCCTCCGGTGTCGAGCGTAGCATCGGAGTCAGCTTTTTCTGTTGCAGTGAACGTGATTTCGGATAGGAGATCGAGATTACGTCCAGATATGATTGAGGCCTTAGCATGTTTGAAGAATTGGGAGGAATCGAGATTTAGCATCAGTGATCGTGCTGAAGCTGGGACTGTAACAGACACTGCAGTCGCATCCACATCCACTACGATAGCAGAGGAGCTGATTGCCGATGATGATGATCCATATGACACTGATCTTGATGTTGCGGCTGATGATTCTCATTATATGCCGCTTGACGATTAATGCTCATGAGCTAATCTGCTCTTTTTTTCGATGTTTTTTTATTTATTTTATTTATACACTTTGTTTGTACTTTGTACCATACGTTGTGTTGAAACTTATACTTGTTTTGTTCGGACTATTGGTTTCAAAAGCATGATTGGTAATTTTTCATTTGTGTAGTTTAATTTTTTTTTAATTTTAATTTTTACTAACTTAATGTATTTATTTATTATTTTACGATTTAAATTTTATTTTAAAAATTAATAACTTTAAATTTTAATTTATAATTAATAAAGTATAATAATAATAAAAGCTAAACTTAATTGAATTTGATAAAAAAAAATTTTTCTAATATTTGTTTGTTTTATTTAATTTTAAATTTTATAATTTTTACAAAAAATTATATTTTTTAATTATTACTAATACTCTATACGGTTACTTAATCAAAAAATTTTCAAAAAAAAAAAAATTCTAATCTGCCATTAGCTCGTGAGGCCGTGACCGTGAGGCCTCACGGACACGGACCCCGGTTGACCCAGGTCCCGCGTTGTGGCTCCCGCCTGCCCGGCCGTGCCGCCTGGCCTGTATGGCCAAGGCGTGCCCGAGCGGGCCCGGCACGGCACGGCACGGCCTTGCCGTGCATACGGGCCATGCCGTGCCCGCCTATATACTAACCGTGCCGTGCCCGGCACGATACGATAGCACGATCGTGCTCGTGAAAAATGGGCCGTGCCGTGCCGGGCCGGCCCGTTTGACACCTCTAGCCGTGCCCAAGTAAGGCACAACCCGTACCGTGCCGAGGCCAACCGGGGCTCGTGGTGTGCCTGACTTGGCATGGTTTGGTGGCCCGTGGCACGACACGTGGGCACGAGTCAGGGTCACACACAGTCCCACACCCACACCCACAGACCCAGGCTCCCAGTTTCTCGCTCTCTAACGAGTCACGAGTCACAGTTCAAATATTATATGATAATTTTAACTTGTAAGAGTTTGTTTGGAACTAAGCACCTTAAGAGTAATGCCAAATTATGTACCAAAAATTATGATCTATTAGATCCTAGGCAAACCCAACTTGGCACTATATTTTTTGAGACTGGATCTAGTTCAGTCTCAAAGTTTATTCTCTTCATTTACTCCAGCGAGTTGGGTATGAACGACATGACCAGTCTTATCACATTGATGAGTTTTCCGATTAGATTTTTGGAATATCCAAGGGTAGTGCGCATCATGCAGATATATTTTCAGCCTACTTATCGTAAGATTCCTATGTCCACATCTAGGAATGATATAGTAAAAATATATAAGTTAGAAAAATAATAAATTTATGGCATATAGCGGAGTGGTGTCCATGACATCCGATATCTAGACAAGTCACGATGAATCATCATACGCATGTCTCACCAGCTACTATGTAGATTCTAACTAGACTATGAATACAAAAATTTTTGGATTCTCTGAGATTCTACATCCTAATGATGGCCCGGTCATTTTTGAGTGTATGATAAAAATCTTTAGGGAATATAAAATTCAAAGTAAAATTTTTAGTATCACATTTGATAACGCATCTAATAATGAAGTAGCGATTAACATGTTTGTTAGGAATATTAGAGACGCACTATTAGGAGAGATTTTTCATGTCATATGCATGTGTCACGTGATTAACCTGATTGATCAAGCCGGTATAAAGGTGTGTTCCCTCACGTTGGATAATATATGTAATATACTAAAATATATTCGTACTCCTCGCAGACAACAAGAGTTTAACAGTCTTTGTTTGTCTGCGAATCTTAAGAAAAAAAAATTTCAATCGGATGTGAAACATCATTGAAATTATACATACCTAATATTGGAGTCATGTATTGAATACGAACACGTTATATCCAACTACGTCAATAGTAAGAGTAACGAACTTATTATTGACGACACTGACTAGGCTTCAAAAATTTCATTTATGAAATTCCTGAAGATTTTTTATAACACGACGAACATGTGTTCGTCGGTTAATACGCCCACGACTTGCATTGCACTCATGTGCATATGCAACATTAGTAGCATGTTTATGAATTATCGAGCTGGCACGACAATTAGCCATATGGTTGCAGCGATGAAAACCAAGTACTTAAAATACTGGTCCATTGTTCTATCTATTTATTGTCTCACTATATGCATAGACCCTAGGGTTAAGGTGGAATGGGTAGAAAATATCCTGACTAATATTTTCTCATGCATGAACCTGGAAGACTCACCTAAAGAGTTCATTCAGGAAAAATTAATTGACCTGTTCACATACTACGATACTAGGTATAGTGGTGATAGTAGTGAGACTGTGATTATGAACATAGATACCTTGTCCATATATGACAATTTTTCCATTCAGCTAGCGAGGAGAAAACGTCGAGGTGGACTATCACATAGGAGCGAGCTTTCTTGTTACTAGAACCGATTACTGTTCAATCATATCACATTCTGATACCAATAATCTTGATATATTATAGTGATAAAAATTATATGAGTTTACCTTTCCCGTGCTATCTAGGATGACACAGGATCTACTGACTCCTCCGGTGTCGAGCGTAGCATCGGAGTCTACTTTTTTTATTGCAGTGAGTGTGATTTCAGATAGTAGATCGAGATTATATCCAAATATTGTTGAGGACTTAACCTGTTTAAAGGATTGGGAGGATTCGAGGTTTAGCATCTATTTTCAAGCTGGAACTGGGACAGGAACTATATCTGAATCCACTACAAAAGCAGAGAAGTTGATTACTGATGATGATGATTCATATGATAGTGATCTTGATATTGCGGCTGATGATGCTCATGATATACCAATTGACGATTGATGATGATCCACTACTTATTGATTATGATATTTTATTTTTTATTGATTGTATACTTTATTTTTAAGTTACATTGAAACTTGAATTTGTTTGATTCGAACCTTCGGTATCTATTGGTTGATTGGTCATTTCTCATTTGGTTTGTTTTTGTTTTTTTGACTTTTAAATTTTTTTTAACGAAATTTTTGTTTAATTTATTTTTTTGTTTAAATTTTTTATTTAAAAATTTTAAACTCTATAATTTAATTCTAATAAATTATAAACTAATATTATTTTAAATTATAAAAAAATTATACTTTGTAATTTATAAATTTTTAACAATTTTCATTTTATAAATTTTAATATATATTATATATTATCTATAATTCTATATATAATATAATATATATTTTATTTAAACTAAAATATTAAACTTTAAAAATTTTTAAAAAAAATTAAACCATGCCCGTATGGCTAGGTTTGGCCCGACTGGGCATGGCCTGGCCAACACGAAAGCACGACCGTGCTCTAAAAAAACGGGCGGGTCGGGTCGGCCCAGCCCGTTTGACACCTCTAGATATTAGTTGACAACAAATCAGGAATTGCGTTGAGCAAGAACCCAGTGTATCATGAGAAAAATAAGCATATTAACGTTCATTTTCACTTCATTCGAGATCAAGTGAAAGAAGAAAATATAGAATTAGTATACGTGATAAGTCGAGATTAAGTCGCGAATATATTTACCAAACTACTAGCTACGATATTACTTGACAACGACAAAAAATTACTCGACATGAAAGATGGCATAAGCTTTTAAGTTTATGAGAGAGCCTTATTAAATAAATATTAAATATCTATTTTTAATACGGAAGATAAAATATCAAAAGTCAACAGTTACTCTTATGAGTAATAATGATTTTTAATTTTCAGTTTTATGAGAACAAACTCTAGCCTATAAATAAATCATTGTATTGCTTGTAAAAAATAGAATCAGAATAAAAAGTCTCTTTTCATAAATAATTCTCCTCAGTTATAATTTGTAACCAATTATTTTTTTACACAATCAAACATTATCGCAATTACTTAAGGTTTGTATGTAAATTTTATTTTTCCAATTAAATATATTAAAAATCATATATACTCATCCCTTTAATTATTAAATTTTTATTTAAAATTTTTACATAATTTTTTAGGCCTACCATTAATTCTCTTTTCTCATTCCACCCAAATATTCTCGCACTTCCTAACAAATGTTTTAGGTCTTATGTTAATGGGTGTTGATTGAGCAAGGATTGATAGCATCCGTTCAAAGAATTTCTAAATTTGTGCTGCCAACATTTCTATGGAAAAAAGTAGCTTTGGCTCTTGATGATATTTAAGCAACAATGACATACTGAAATTAGTGTGATAACCTTTTTTTATAGAAGTGTCTAATGAGACTGTATTTTTGTAGCATCTTCCACTTGAATAGATATCTTTGGAAGAAAAAGGAATTAGGTTTATGATCCTCAAACTTTTGTTTTTACTAAAAGGATAGAGAATTTTTCATTTGGTATATCTTTCTATACTAATGTTGAGATCTCTCTATGTGAAATCTATTCCATTTTACTAAGAGGATTTTTCATTTTACTAAGAGGATGGAGCTTATTTGTGTAATATTTTAGATTATATTTAAAAAAAAAAAATTCTCTTCCATATGTGAATCTCTCTGTTTTTTCTCTACATTCTTTAGGTTTGGATATTTACAGTATTTTTGCATATAAATTTTGTCTATAGACATTCCCTATTTTAAATTTCCACCACAATTTACAGCTAAAAACATCAACTATGGTGGAGCGTCTATATATTCCCAAGTCTGCTTATTTTGGAAGGCAAATATCATTCTACTCTATCCAGTGCAACTTTTATTTTTCATATTTTGTTTTGGAAGACAAATATACTGAACATGTTCAGGAGACTCTAAAGCATGTATTGCAGAATATGCCAATGCATACACTAATGACCCTTGAACCCCCAAAGACTAGTTCTTTGATTAAGAACTTTGGGTGTTCAAGGATCATTAAAATGAGCATTGACATATTCTGCAATACATGCTTTAGTAGCATGTGTCATCTTGTCATGTTGAGTGTATTAGCCTTTCAGCCAAAAGATATTCTTTTGGATTGTAGTTAAAGAGGATTCGATTTATATTATTTTTTCCCTAATAGATTGGGCAACCAAGGTACACAACCATGCAGATTTTCCTAATGATAATTGATTATTAATTTGTCTTCGTTATAGCTATTGAGGGGGCAATTGTGGAATGAAAAAGCAACATTTGCCCTTATTGATTTGTAGTCCCATTTGGATTTTCCTTTCTGCAAAATAGTCATTGATATGTCTGGATAGAATCTCTGCAAATATAATGAAAAGAAATGTAGAGAATGAATCTCCTTGCCTACATCTCTTTTTGGAGTTGAAGTATTCATGCAAAACTCCATTTATGAGTTTAGAGAACTAATTATTAATGATGTTTTTGTATATCAAATCAATCCTCTTCTGAGAATTCAAATTTTCTCATATTGTAATAAAGTATACTCCATGATATTTTATTAAAAGTTTTGATCATATCCAATTTGATAAATATGTTGCGACATACTTTTCTTTTTGATATTTGATATTATTTCTTGTGCCAAGGAGATATTACACATAGAAAATGCTAATATTAGAATTATCTTTTCAAGTAAATCTTTTAGATATTTGACTAGTAGTTTAATGATGATTTTATTAAATAACATTGTACAAACTTATCCTTCTGAGATCATCACAAGTTTTGTCTCTTTTTTGAAATGAGTACTTATATCATACTTGTCCATGCTATAGTCATTTCAAACAGACAAAAGAAGTATTTTACTGTTTTGATTAGGTCCCCTTTTATCACTTCCTAATAGTGCTGGTAAAATGTTACATCCATAGTATCTAGCCCTACTGAACTTTTGCTGTCGAGGCAAAATAAGACACTATTGCCTTAATAAAGAGGGAATTTTCATTATATTTTTGTTATTTTCATCCATTACTAAGGAGGAAATTTGGGTTATCAAAGAAAAGATTTGGTTAGGTGCTTCCATGATAAGGAGTTGTTTGAAACCACCCAGGACATTTTTGGCTATATATATCCCTTTCATTTTCATTCAATTATCCTTTTTTGTCAAGATTTCTAGATAAATGCTATTGTTTCCTTTGAATATAAATCAAGGCATTAAAAAAGTAGCATTTTCCCTTTTATCAATAATTTTAATTTTTATTTTTATTTTAGATATTTTTCTTTCAATCTTTAATATGGCTTGAACGTGATTTAATTCATTTCTATTTTTTGGATTTTCTCACACTTATAATTCTTTTTTCGTTTTTGAGTACTAAGTTTTCTGATTCCTCTATCTGATTGTGTATGTTTCCAAATATATTTTTTTTCTACTTATCTAAAATATTTTTTATTTTTCTTTTTTTTTCCATTATAACTTGAAATGAATTTCCTTTTATCAGTTTGTTCAATATATTTTTTATAATCCTATAAAATTGTTATACATAATCCACATTTTTTGAAATACAAAGTGTTATTGCCTTTTTTGGGAAAGTTTAAATGGAAGTTGATATAATTCTATGGTCCAAACACATATATTCAAAATCATAATGTTGGTGCTAAAAAAGTATGGATAAATGAACAATTTATGAGAATTATGTCTAATCCCACTCATTTTCTAGTTATTTCTTATTATCATGCCAAGTAAATTTGAGTCTTGCGAATTCCATATCAATAAAATTATACTGGTCAATAGCTTAATTAAATTGATTGGATGATAGAAATCTCATCCTACTATCCAAGGCATAGCCCAACTGAGCATGGCCCGATTGAGCCGTGCCTAGCCCAGCACAGCATGATCTAGAATCATGCCCGGACCAAGGTCATGCCATCCAAAGGCACAGCTCATGTCGTGCTTGGCCAGGGAGTGTCAGGCCTCATGCCTAGCCAGGCACAACCCAGATTCCTAACCCACATGCAGGGTCTTGCAACACTGGTACTATTCCCCTGGACCTCAGAAGGAACGCACCCAAACCTCCTGATACATGTGGTAAGTTTTTTTTAATTAATCCATCACGTGTTTGGCTAAGCATGTCCGCATGACATAACTTAGGCACCAAAAACTTAGTTGTGTCAACACGACATGACCCGTTTGACATATTCGGGCCGGGCCAGCCCGGCCCGAATTTTTTAGCACGAGTGTGCCGTCGTACCTGGCCCGGCACGGTTTAAAATAGACGGGCCCGGCAAGGCCCGCAGGCACCGCGGGCCGTGCCTTGCCGGGCCTGCTCGGGGTTGCATGTCCGTATGCTTCGAGATTCGGGGGACCGCGGGTCGGGTCGAATTAGACCCGACCCGCGGTCTTTTTTGTGGGAGGGGCCATCGTGGGGTCGGGCTCACGAGACACCCGGCACGGGGCAAACCCGTGCCGGTATGCCATGCCGCGGGCAAAACCATGCCGGTTTAGGCACGGTACGGCTCGTGCCTAACCCGGGCACGGCACGGGTCCGGGCACAAAATTTTTCCGTGTCGTACCTCGTGCCTCGTGCCGGGCCGGCCAGCCCGGTCGACACCTCTAGTTTGACACATCTACTACTAAACCATCCAGAATCTTCGACTTCTAATTACTAAGTCTAACAGAAAAAAAAATCAAAATAAAAGAATATTTATCCAGGCAGTTGGATACAATTTTAATGGTTAGGACAAAAGATCTAACACTTATCTGATTTCTACCCTTTTTAATTTGAAATATATATATATATAATTTAATACAAAAAACTATATAAAATAAAATAAGAAATTTAAATTTTTCATTCAAATATTTCAACTCCTCTTTCAGTCTCTCTCCTCACTCTCCCTCTCTCTCATTTTGATCTTGATTCTCTCTCTCTCTCTAAAGCTATGATTTATAATTTTAAAATAAAAATATTTTTTTAAAAAACTTTAATAATATGAACGTTGAGGGCAAAAAATATAGGTACAGGCAACTATTTTATCTCTCATCTTCATAAACCTAACCGGGTATTATATTTTATTTAATTTGTTAATATCGTTTAATTGTTAAGTTAGAACAAGATACATAAACTAAAAAATTTTAAAATTACTAATAGTGAATTTAATATTAATAATTATAATTCTACAAAAAAGTTCAAGGCCAAAATCATATTTTCTCCCAAGACTTCAACAGAAATTCAAACATCTAAAAAATAAAAAAACTAAAAAAATATATAATTTAGACTCATGATAACATTATATAAAATAAATAATATTTGAGATATTAATAAAGAATGAGCATAAAGCAAGTATCATAAAAAAATATATAAATATAATATTACATGTGTGGTTGGGTGTCTAAAAAGACATACCAATCATTACACCAAAATAAATGATATATTAGATCTTAAGCAAACTTAACTGAGTGGTGGGATCTTTAAAACTAAATCTAGTTCAACTTCTATGTTGACTATATTTATATGCCACAATGAGTTAGAGAATGAAGACATACCCAAACTGATTACCAATGATGAGATTTTCCAATTAGATCTTTGAAAGATCATAAAAAAATCAACATCATGGAGACCTATTTTCAACCACCATATCATAAAATCGTTATGTCTATATGTAGGAATGACATACTAAAATATTATATGTTAAAAAAATAAATAATAAATTTAAGCAATATAATAAAAGTGTGGAATTCAACGAATCATCTTTTGTATGTCTCATCATCCAGTATGTAGATTTTAAATGAATACTTAATAAAAGATTTTAAGATTTTCAAAGATTATTCTTCATGATTATCCTGTCATATATGAGTATATGATAAGAATCTTTATAGATTATCATATTCAAAATAAAATATTTAATATCATATTTGATAACACATTTAATAATTGAGTAGTCATTAACATATTTGTTAGGACCATTTGAGACGGATCATAAGAAAAAAATATTCACGTTAGATACATGTATCACATCTTTAACTTGATAATACAAGCGGAGAAAAAATTTATTTCTCCTGTTTTGTAAAAAATATAAAAATCAATAAAAATATATTCGGCTACCTAGTAGACAACATGAGTTTGATAGTCTTTATTTACCTACGAATCTAATGAAGAAAAAATTTCAAAAAAATATGAGATACCATTAAAATTATACTTATCTGATGTTGAAGTCAAGTGTTGGATATAAAAATATGATATGTGACTACGTTAATAATAAGAGTAACAAACTTATTATTAATGACAGAGATTATGATATAAAAATTTCATAAATATAATTCATGAAGATCTTTTATGACATTGAATTATTTACATACTATGATGTTAGATATGATAGTAATTATAATCAAACTCTGAGTATGAAAATAGACATTATGTTCTGAAAAGATAACTTCTTCATTCAGTTAGTGAGAAAAAAATAATAAGATGTACTGTTGAATTAAAATGAGTTATCTTGTTAATTAACTATCAATTACTATTCAATCCTATCACATAATGATAATAAGAATATTATATTTTACAATAGTTAAAATCATGAGTCTACATATCTGGCTATCTCGTGCTGTCTAAGATGACACAATATTTACTAACTCATCTGGTGTCATGCATAACATCTGAATCTACATTTTTTGTTGCAGTCAATGCCATTTTGAATAAGTGATAGAAACTATAATTAGATATCATTGAAACACTAGCATGCATGAAGGATTGAGAGAATTTAAAGTTAGATATTCATGATCGTGCAATAGCTAGAACAATAGTGAATAAGTTACTGA
Organism: Sapria himalayana; assembly: GCA_029783825.1. NCBI lineage: Eukaryota > Viridiplantae > Streptophyta > Magnoliopsida > Malpighiales > Rafflesiaceae > Sapria > Sapria himalayana. The sequence continues at coordinate 321,956 of JAREIK010003462.1, forward strand.
CAGATGACTCGTGAGACTTGGAGGATTTTGAGCCCACCACTAGTGATACCATCAGATACTTACCTGATGATGATCAATTGCATTTAGAGGTGTCAAATGAACCGTCATAGCAGGAATGACCCAATTTTTTGTGGCAGACTCGGGCTACCATGCCGTGCAAGGCACTTCATGGTACATGAGTCATGCCGTGCCTGAAAAGGGCAAGCCCAACAAGGCCCAATCGGCCTAAGTCTGGCAGATTCAAACTGGTTCATGCCGAGCCTTGGAAATTTCATACCGAGTCGTGCATGGTAGTGTTGGATCGTGGTGAGGTGTCATTTCGAGCCCGTTAAAAATCAAGCATCTCTAATTCTAAATATTATAAATTCTAATATAAAAATTAAATAATCAAGTAATTAATTAAATATAACAAAAAAAATAAAATTAAAATTACAAGTCACAACTCATAACTTACAAAAATAACATAACAATAATATTATAAATTTCAATCATTTCGTAATATAATACAAATATAAAATAACGATGCAATCTCAAAAGATAAAAATTAATAGATCAATGATCAATCTCGTATGCGTCTAAATTAATACAAGTACAAAATAACAATACAAGCTTAAAAAACAAATATGTAATATTAATGATCAATCCCATAAACATATGATGGTATCACTGACGATAGGCTCAATCTCAATCTTCATCAACGTCTCACAAATCATCATCTATCACCAAGTCTACCGCTCTTGCTACAATTACAGTATATTCCTGGATGTCCAAATTCCAATCATCTTAATTCTTTATGAATGCTAATGTCTCAATGATATCTAATCACAATCTCAATCTCTAGTCTGAAATCATATTCACTACAACAGAAAAAAAAACTTTAATACTACACTCAATACCAGACGAGTAAGTAAATCTCGTGTCATCTTAAACAGCATGAGATAGGTAGATTCATAATTTTTACCATTATAAATATTAAGAATCTTATTATCGGTATATGATAAGATTGAGCAATAATCAATATCTAAGTACCAAGATAGTCCGCTCATAGTCGACGGTTCACCCATCATTTCCCCATCACTAACTGAATGGAGAATTAATCATCTCCAAATATTATATCCATGTCCGTACTCAAAGTCTAACTACTACTGCTACTACAATACTTAGTATCATAATATATAAATAGCTCAATTAACTTTTTGTGAATAAACCTTTCAAGTTGATGTTACTAGTTCATACACGAAGATATGTATATTAAAATATTCTCTATCTCTTTTACATTAACCCTGGAGTCCATGCAGACAACCATATAATAAAAAAATAAAGTGGTGAACCAATACTTTAAATACTTGAGTTCCATCTCAAGAGTCATGTCACTAAATTTTGAGTTATCTCTAAACTTATTAAACATGTTACTAATATTGTACTTGCACTTGAGTGGAATAAAAATCATGAGATTATAAACGAACGAACACATTCATCATTAAAAAAATTCATGTATCTCAATCAGTGTCATCAATAATTGATTTGTTACACTTAGTATTAGTGTAGTCGAATACCACGTGTTTATATCTAACACATGACTCCAACATAAAGTATATATAATTCCAACGGTGTCTCATATTCTATTAAAATTTCTTCTTTAAACCCGCAAAAAAATTAAAACTATTAAATTCTTATTGTATGCGAGACATACAAAAAAATTTTAACCAGTTACATATTTTTTTAAAGTTGGAGAAACAACTTTTATCCCTACTTATATAATGAGATTAAAGACATGACATATGTATCTATAATGAAAAATCTCTCATACTAGTCAGTCTATAATTATTCTAATAAACATGTTAATGGCTAATTCATTATTAGAACTATTATCAAATATAATACTATATATTTTATTTTGAATATTATAGTTTCTAACAATTATCATCATGAACTCATAAATAACCGGGTCATCATAAAGATAGAAAATCTCTAAAAATCCTAATATTTTTTTATTTAGTATTTATTTAAAATCTATATAATGAGCGGTGAGACATGCATAAGATACATCGTCGTTACTAATTCAAATATCGGATATCATGAATATTACATCATTATATTCCCTAAATTCATTAATTATTATTTCTTTTTAAAATTTTTAGTATTTTAATATATAATTCCTAGACACGGACCTAGGAATCCTACGATATGCATGTTAAAAATAGATTAGCATAATATTAATTATCATTGGATCCTTTAAAAATTTTAATCAGAAGATCAATCATGATAATCAGTTTGGTCATGTTTTTGCTCTCTAACTCGTTGTAGTGTATGAAGATAATCAATATTATAGTTAAATTATATCTAATCTCAAAGACTTTACTGCTCAGTTGAGTTTGTCTATGATCTAATACATCATATTTTTTTGTGCATTGTTCAATATACCTTTTAAAATGTCTACTCTCACATACACTCTCACAAATTAATATTGTTTTTATAATATTGATATTGTACCACTTTTTTATCGCTAACGCTGATATATTTATTTTGTATAATATTAAAATAAGTTCAAACTATTAATTTTTTTCTAATTTTTAATTTTTTAGATTTTGGGTCAGGACCACAAGAAAAAATAAAGTTTCGATGACCTAAGACATTTCCATAGGATTATCATTATCCACATTAAAATTATCTATGTTTATGTTAATGTTAATTTCATTATTATCATTAAAATTGCTATTTATCATTTTTAATAAAAGAAATGAGAAGTAGATATAATATAAGAGAGAGAGATTTGATGGGTTTCTACATCAACTTGATAGTGGACAGCCAATGATACGAGATATATAATATATATATATATATATATATATATATATATATATCTATCTATATATCTTTTTTTTTTGAATTTTTAAAAAGTTTTTTAGATTTTTTTTGTGCAATAACCCAATAGTCGTTGGATTTTTGCCCTTAGCCGTTAGAAGTGCAACCAACAACTAAGGCGTGTGCATCTTTTTATTTTGTTATTTTTTGACTGCTGGGTCAATTCGATTCGACGGTTTCAAAAGCTTCGACTTCTAAGATTGGGGTCGAGTTGAGGCCCAACGAGTCACAAAATTTTAGCAGACGGGTGTCACAGACAATCGAGTTCCAACCACACCCAAACCCAACCCGAGATCAAGGGCACGATTTGGGTCATGCCAAAGAACCATGCCTTTAGGCCAAGCAGTTGGGTCCAGCTTGACCTGGCACAAGGCATGGGAGACCTCGGCACGACACAGCACAAACATTGCCTCAAAGCAGCTTGGCACGAGCCCTGGCACGATTGTGAACCATGTCGTGCCAAGCTATGCATGACTCAATTAGGTCGTACCTCAGGTAGGGCCCGAGCTGTCCGTCCCACTTAATACCTCTAATTGCATACTTATACGGATTAGTATTGAGATTAAGCTTGCATAATTATGATTGCTAATTTTTATTTTGTGTTATTATTATAAAGTTATATTATTTTATTTTAATTTTTGAATTGAATGATAGATGTATTTTTTTAATATTTTTGATTATTACAATTTATTATTTGTTTTGGTGATTTTATTTTTTTTATGATTTATGTAAAATAATATAATATCGTAACTCATAATTAATGACTTAAAATTTTAAATTTGCAAAAAAAAATATAAAAATCATAAACCACAACTGGCAACCAGTAGACCAAGCTGGCAGTCAGTAGGCAAAACCCAACACAACCCGACATGGCATAGTGGCCAGATTATGTGTGTCAAAAGGGTCGGGCTGGTCTCGGCCCAGCTTAGATCAGCCATGTTTGGGCCGACACAGCACGCTACAGTGCCGTGAACAGGCCCGTGTCGGGCGCATCCTCGGCACCAGTCGTATCATGTCAAGCACACCCTCGGCATCAGTCGTGTCGTACCAAGCCAAGAGATTTTGGCCCGCATGTCGTGCCAAGCACAGCACGAGTGCTTGGCACGTGGGGTGGGCACAACACGAGTGACCACGCACCAAGCATGGTAACAACAATGGGACGACGAGCCGATACCCAATGGGCGAGGCTCGACGAGGCCCAACGGGCAACAATGACAGGACATCCCGCGCCGAACCCCTAATTTAAAAAATAATTGTTACCCCAGCCTGAACCTGGGTGAATTTTGGGTCACGAACCCATGTAGGGCATGACCTCTAAGGGACAGTGCCGTGTTAGGCACGGCACGGTACTACAAAGTGTCATGTTGGGCATAGCATGCCTGCCCAAGTGGGCCCACAAAGCTGAGTCAGACCAGCCCAGCCCATTTAACACCTCATGGCCAGACTAGGCAACCAAAAAATGAGTCGTGCATGTACAACACAACCCGTATGATAACTCTAAATTAGAGCACCAACTCTCATTTTGTGTATTGGATAAGTATTAAAAGACTTATTAAAAGACATACTTTCACTAAAATTACATCCTGTCAAAAAAGTCAAATTGTCATCTATGTTGGAATGATACTTAGCCAAGTTTAATTTTTTTTTATAGCAAGTAATTTGTAATGCATATACTATTAGTTCTAGTATTCCAAGTATTTCAAGCTTGTGAATTGTTTTAACATGCATAATCTTCGTAGTGTAGTGGTTAGTAATTCCACTCAGATTCCAAATGATTGCATTAATCATTTGGGATATCTAGTGTGCGATCTAGTTATGTATTCAGAGGTTCAACTATCTTTTCCATTTTGTTTTTCTTTGTATAGACTAAAGTCCTCCCCTCAAGACCAGCATGGGATGGTCCATAATCAAACTGGATTGGGGTAATGCCGACATGAGGATTGAATTTAATACGTATTAAAAATAATATAAAATTACATGGTAAACAAAACAATAGAATAGAGTTTGCATTGCATCGCCCCGCCCCACCCCACCCATGCTAAAAGGGACACGGGGCACAATAAAGATTACAATTTCCCCAATGGAGTAGAGCATAGAGAGAGTTACCTCGACCCCACTCCGCCTCATTATCATGCCCAAATCCAATGACTCTTTGAGTGAAATCTGAAAATTATCAAATTTCTACCTAAAAATATATTATTTCTTAATCAAAAAAAAATTCATAACTAACGAATATTGTTGAATAGTATCACTGATACTATTTAGATATTATCAATACAAGGTGCTGATATTATTTGGATACTGATATTATTTGGACCTTTTATACATCTTCGATACAATTTATCAACTCATCATTCTGTGAATAAAGCTTCATATCTCAGCAGCCACTTCAACGTCTCCAGAGCTTTCCTAAGCTTGCAGAAATTGACAGCCAAAGATGTCATTGCTTTGAGATATGTCATTCTTTATAATAAAAGTTTGTGACACCATCAACTTCACAATTCTAAGTTCCACAATTTCATCTGCTAGAACTTCTTCCAGAAGCCTCAATGTGGGCTTCCTTCCACCACATTTAGATTTTATGTTGACAGATATCTCCAAGATTCATTCCTTGTTTTTAATCCACTAATAAAACATAGATTCATCGTATGTGACACAATCACGTCCACCAAAATGTAATGCAACAGCGTGTGCGGTGTTACCTTGGGTGATAAACTCTAGAACCTCCATAAGCACAATTGTATAGGTTTGTTTCGTCATGATTTGCAAGTACTAATTGCAAGAACAAATTGCACAAATATTAATAAATATTCCATAAGTAATATGATTAGTTGAGACAACAATACTAATATTATTTGGATATTGACACAATGCAAATAATATCAGTATAGTTATCAAGAAGATTCTGATACTAATTGGATACTGATATAATTTGGTTTATTGATACTAATCAACATTATCCGTTAATATATTAATATATTAATATATTTTATAATTTATGTATAATATTCTATCATCTCCTGATTCTTCATTTTTTTTTAAATTTCTAAAAGCATGTATCATTTTAATTTGGAATACCAAAGTGACTTTGGTGATAAGCTACAACTTAGTGGCAAAAACATATGAAAATGAAGGTAAAAAGTATTTATTACTCATATAAAGTAATGGTGTCTCATCGAATATAAGACACCATTAGAATTACTCATATCTTACATTTGAGTCATGTGTTAGATACAAACATGTGATATCAGACTACATTAATAGTAAAAATAAAATATTTATTATTAATGATAAAGACTAGGATACAGAAATTTTATTTATGAAATTTCTGAAATTTTGTTATGGCACAAAGAACATGTGTTCATTAGTTTATACTTCTATCACTCGAATCTCACTCTAGTATATATGCAATATTAATAACATATTTAAAAAATTTTAATATGGCCCAATATTTAGTGACATGATTCTGGAGATGAAAACTAAGTACTTAATATACTGATTCATTATTATATATCTTTATTGTCTATCTGTCTGCATAGACCCTAGGATTATGATAAATAGAATGAAAAATATTTTGATATACATATTCTTGTGCATGAACCATTATTACCAACCTGAAAAATTCATTCACAAAAAATTGACCGAGTTATTTACATACTATAATACTTGGTAGAATTATAGTCATGCTCCGAGTACAGACATAAATACTTTATTCAAAGATAATGACTCTTCTATTCAGTTAGTGAGCAAAAAATGACATGATAGACTAACGAATAGAAATTAATTATCTTGGTACTTTAAAAAACTAATTACTGTTAAATCCTATCACATACCAATAACAAGAACCTTGATATTTTATAATGATGAAAATCATATGATTCAATTGATCTCGTACTGTCTAAGATGGCAAGGGATCTACTGATTCATTTGGTATCGAACATAATATTAAAGTCTACAATTTCTATAGCAGTTAATAAGATTTCGGATAGAAAATCAAGATTACGACTAAATATTATTGAAACGCTGGTATAAATTAAGGATTAGAAAAATTTAAACTTGATCATTCAGAATAATATTACAACTACAACACAACCAGAGAAGTTGGTGACAAATAATAACTCGTGAGACTTTAATAAGGACAGCGATTAAGTCTATCATTAGTGATATCATCAAACGCTTACAGAATTGATTATTGATATGATGTAATAATTTGTGAGCTTGTATTATTATTTTGTACTTTATTAAGAAATGATTTAAATTTATACAATTTATTTTATGTTATTTTTGTGAATTGTAAGTTATGACTTGTGATTTTAATTTTATTTTTTTGTTGTATTTATTTATTTATTTATTTAATTTTATATTAAAATGTATAAAATTTTGATATGACCTGAATGAGCCTGAAATGACACGTCCAAGAATGACCCAGCACAAAATCTTCAATGCTCGACACAAATCAACCCGAATCCAACATACTCAAGATGGTCAACCCATGCCGATCGGCTCATGCCAAGCCTCTCCTTTTTGAGTTGTGTCATACCATGCATGGGCACATGGCATGCCTCTTGTACCGTGGCAACCCGACACATCCTATTTGACACATCTTTGCCCAACTGAGAAAAATGAACCATCATGCTATGCCAAGCCATGCTCTATCCAATATAGCATGGTGGCTTGACGGGGCAACCAAAATTGGCATAGCCTATTTGACAGCTTAAAATATATTAAACTGGACCATCCAACATCTGTCAATTAGTTAAAGACAAATGATAAAGAGATTCACCAAATAGAAATAAGTTGTCATGATACTTAGATATTGATTATTACTTCATCATGTCTCATGATTAAATAAAAAATTAATATATTAAGTTTATAAATATCATATGATTCAATCACCCATATTATCTAAAATAACACATAATTTACTAACACATCTAATTACTAGTATAGCATCAAAACTTTTATTTTATTGTAAATATATTTTAGATAGAAAAACCATACTACAATTAAATATTAATAAAACTGTATCATCCTTAATGATTAAAAAGATACACTAACATGCCTTCAAAATAGAGTGACATTTTACTTTACAATCTTTTTTTTTGTATTTTTTATAGTATTTACATTTTAACCTTGAATGACTTATATTTTATATTTTTACATTTACATTACTGATTACATTTAATATTTATAGTTCAAATTTCAATGAAAAATTATTTTTCTATATAAATACATAAATATATATATATATATATATATATAGCCAATGCCATACCCCAAATCCCAAATATTAGTTGGCTTGTGTGAGCCTAAGCTGGACTGGACCTAGAACAAGATTAGACAGCCATGTATGCTACCAACACCAAGCCTAGCTCTCTAGCCCAAGGGATAAGTTAGGGTATGCATGCTAGGTGATGGTTAGCTTCGATGCAAAGTGTTCCTGCCTAAATGCGGAATATGAGTAACTTAGGCTAGCTAAGGTCAACCACATGTCAAGCCAAGCACCTTTCGTGTCTGGCCTACTTGTGCAGGTTCTAACCTGAGTCAAACCCAACCCGACATGACCCAACACACCTCATTATGGCATGGAGCTAGTGGCCCATGTTTGGCTACCCTTGTCTACTAATTAACTAGAAAGGGACAGCCCATGCTCAAAATATGAACATCATGGTAGTGTAACCAAAGACATCATAAAACAATTTGTCCAACATTCATATCCAAAACATCACATCAAATCTTATCTAGTCCAAGTTATCTTGAAGATGTTCGATGAAAGAACATCCTTGAGACATACTTAGGTTATAAAAGATGCAAAGATTATATTGATATAACTATCACTATCTACAATTACCTTACAGTTTTAGTCCCCACTTTTCATAGGAGTATAAAATATAATAATGTCTTCAATATTAAGCAACCTAAAATTGAGAAAATGCACAACACACTATCACTACCACGTGTTGAGATTCCCCAGACTGATGGTAACTGAGTACGTCTTTCATGGTGTCACAAGTTCATAATTATCATTAATCTAGTACATCAATGTATCATCTTCTAGATCCACCATTTTATTAATGATAGTTTATAAGAACTGAAGGAATTGGCAAAAATATGTTTGTACTATTAACAATGAAAACACTTAAAATATAGACCTACCTTTGTGAGATGTCTTCTCAGGTAAAGATAGAGAAGTAGGTCTAAAAGATTCTTATCTAAAATTTGGGGCTCATTCGAGAGGAAGATGATGAATCTCATCCATGTCCAATACTAAGGGATGAGACCTTACCAATGTATTGATTCTCCAAACAAATAGTTCAGCTTTCAAATTATGATGGAGTCCTTGAAACAGTGAAACAATCTGTATAAGTATACTTATCAGAATTTGTGTCACCTTCAAACAAAGAATATATATATATATAAGAATACAAAATTTGTATCAACTATAGATAGGAAAATATTGAACATCCACTATTAACAACCAACCATCCACCATTAAGAAATCATAGGAGATTAGTATGGACAGTATATAGGGAAATAACAAGTCTTATAAGTCTGTCTGCATAAAGCCCATCTAAATATGAGGGTGGATATAAGATAATGGTCATATCACCAGGGATAAGTTAGCAAAGCCAATTTTATGCCTCATAAGCTCAATAATGAAACAGTGGAGAAATGTTTACCGCTTCTGCAACAGGGAACCAGTGGAAGAAACGCAAAAACACATCATCTGGTGAGGGTAAGACATTGTGATTCCAACAAGTTATGTTTTTAGAGTGTGCTTTCATCTCCCAATGGTTGTAGTTTTCACCTGGCATATCATAATCCTCTTCATTGCACACATTATTCTTTCCTAGAACAAAACCTGAAAAAGTAATTATTAAATAAATATGTAAAGCAAAAATTGTATACAATTGTAATAACAAAAGATGCACTTATTAATAAATTGGAAAAAACCAACACAAGATTGAGGTGCCTGTCATAATAATGTGCATTCAATTGAATAAAAGTCTTATATAATCAAAGAATAGAGAGGAAGTGGGAGCAAATGCAACTTGATGAAATACTCATTCTTATATAATATGCTAGTATCTGTGATGCATCAATTCATACAAAAACCATTTGACTTTCAACAAGGATAAACTATATTTCCTAACAAGAACTTTAATTGTTGATTAACTGATACTTAAGTTTTAACAATATCACAAAAACAAGTGAGAGATATTGGGATTTATAAGTAATGATTGCCTTTTGCTCTTCTTATTGACTTTTAGGTAACAAAATTATTATTGTGAACAAAGATTGAGCCGCCCATTCAATAAGTTAAGTGATAGTGCAACTGTTAAATAAGCATTAAGTGTCCGTTTTTAATGTGAAAGGTGAAAAGTCAAGAGTCAGCAGTTACTCTTATGGGTGATAATGATTTTTAATTTTTAGTTTTATGAAGGTAAACTATAATCTATAAATAAATTATTGTATTGCTTGTAAAAAATAAAATTAAAATAAAAAACCTATTTTCAGAAATAATTCTCCTCAATAATAGTTTGTAGCCAATAATGATTTTTTTTTAGAAATTGGTATCGGAGAGAATATGAAATATAATCAATAATGTACCGCTGCCCCGATTAACGAATGTGAACTAAGAGAATTGGAGCATCCAAATGAAAGCTCTTCTCGGTTCTGTGGATTGTTAGAAGATGATTCAAGAAAATTTCGAAGAACAAGAAGTTACCACCGCATATACGACGGCTAAAAATAAGACATTGAAAGAAACGCGATCAAAAGATAAAATGGCATTGTACATGTTGTTCCGAGCTGTTGATGAGTCAGACTTTGAAAAGTTTGTGAATACGAAAACTTCAAAAGAAGCATGGAACATCTTGGAGACTACGTACAAAGGAGCTAACCGAGTTAAACAAGTTTGTCTTCAAACTCTTCGTAATGAGTTGGAATGCATAAAGATAATGGAGTCAAAAGGTGTATCCGATTACATCACGTGTGTTCAAACCATGGTGAATCAACTCAACCGAGACAGAAAAAAGTTATCTAATGCGCAGGTCGTGAAAAAGATTTTGAGGTCGTTAACCGAAATTTTCGAGAATGTGGTGTCATAGAAAAGTCAAAGGATCTAACAATGTCCATGGTCGACGAGCTTGCAGATTCCCTAATGACACATGAATATCGTAAGAAAAAAGAGGATGAGACACTTGAGCAGACACTTCAAACCAAAGCATCGATCAATGATGAAAAGATATTTTATTCTCAAAACTTTCGAGGTAAATGACGTGATCGTGGTGGTCGAGAAAATAATCACGATGGGAAAAGTCGCGGTCAAGAAAGGTATCATGAGAAGAATGAGCAATCAAACTAACAAAATTGACGTAGAAGAAAACACGGTCGTGGAAGAGGTAGTCGGTCAAATTATTCTAGCTTTGAATACTACAAGTGTGCCAAATATGATCACTATGCGAAGGATTGCAACTCCGATAAATATTACAATTGTGGAAAGGTAAAACATTTTGAAAAAGAATATCGAGTCGATAAAAAGATGAAAGAGACAATCAACCTGGTCATGGAAGATGAGATGGAAGAAAACTCTATTAATGGCATATAACAAAGTCAACATCACAACGACACGGTATGGCACCTTGGCACGGCTACAAGCAACAATATGTACGGGCACGAGCATTATTTCAAAGAGATGCGAAAGACTGAAGCTGTATTTGTATCGTTTGAAGATAACTCGAAAGTTGAGGTAAAAGACCAATGTATGATTTATTATGTACAAAAGGATGATTTCATTGGATCAATTCAAGATATGTATTACGTACCAGATCTCAAAAATAACATTTTAAGTATGGGGCAACTCATAAAGAAATATTATTCGATTTTTATGAAAGACCGGATATTATTATTAAAAGACAAGCAAAGGCATTCAGTTGCACCAGTTAAAATGAGAAAAAATCGGATGTATAAACTAAATTTGAAAAGTGTACGAGAAAAATATTTGCAAGTCAACGTAAAAGATAATACGTCACTATAACATCTCCGTTTTGGTCACCTATATTATGAAGGCCTAAATAAGTTGGCAAAGAAGAACATGGTGCACGGACTACCAAACATGAAATACGAGGAAAAATTTTGTGAAAAATATGTGCTCGAAAAGTATGCAAAAATATCATTTCAAAAGAAGGTAGAATATCAGGCTAAGCAACCTCTCGAGTTGATTCATTCCAATATATGTGGGCTAATTACCCTTGAATCTTTCAGCAGCAAAAGGTATTTTATTTCCTTTATTGATAATTTCTCATGAAAAAATTGAATTTATTTTCTAATAGAAAAATCCAATGCATTCGAGATGTTCAAAAAATTCAAAGTGCTGGTAAAAAATACAACAGGTAGACACATCAAATATGTACGATCCGATAGAGGTAGCGAGTACACTTCGACAATTTTTATTGAGTATTGTGATGAGCAAGACATAAGGCGATTTCTAACCGCACCATACTCTCCACAGCAAAATGGTGTGACTGAGAGAAAGAACCATACAATTCTCGACATAGTTCGATCAATGCTAAAAAACAAGAAAACGTCAAAAGAATTTTGAGCAGAAGCCATGCAATGCACTGTCTATGTTCAAAATTGGTATCTACATGCGAAGTTGTATAATCAAACACCACAAAAGATATGAAACATATAAAAACTGACAGTCTCTCATCTCAAAGTATTCAGAACTTTGGCCCACGCACACGTACCAAATCAGCGAAAAACAAAGCTCAAAGACAAAATCAAAAGATATATTTTTATTAAGTATGATGTAAAACCAAAAGGATACAAGCTATTCAACCAGATAAGCAAGAAGAGTCTAGTGAGTCATGATGTACGAGTTCACGAAACAAATGAATGAAATTGGAATAAAATAACAGAGAATATCATCGAAGTTGGAGAATCATCAACTACTATGCCAACAACTATATCGGAAAATTTTGAAACAATTAATGATTATATGAACCGTGACAACCCAAAATACGAAATTTACAAGATTTGTATGATTCGACAAAAGATGTATACCTTGTATATCTTTTTTGGATTCCGAGAATATAAATTTTGAAAAGATGTGCAAGACAAGAAATGACAAACTACCATGAACGATGAGATTAAAGTAATAGATCGCAACAACACATGGGAGTTAGCAGAATTGCCAAAAAAAACTAAGCCCATTGATATCAAGTGGCTATTTAAGAGAAAAATGAATGCTCAATGAGAGATAGAACGGTATATAGCGAGACTTGTAGTAAAGGGATACAAGCAAAAGGTGAGAATCGACTATAACGAGATATTTGCTCCCGTTGCAAGAATGGAGACAATCAGATTATTCATTTCACAAGCGGCTCAATTCAAATGGCCGATATTACAAATGGATGTCAAGTCAATATTCCTGAATAATGTACTTGAAGAAGAAGTTTATATTAAACAATCACCTAGGTACATAAAAATCAAAAAAGAAAAGAATGTGTTAAAATTGAAGAATACGTTTTACGGGTTGAAGCAAGCATCACGGGCATGGAATACTCGTATCGATACATATTTCATAGAGAACATGTTCGAGCAATGTCCCTAAAAACATGCCCTTTATGTGAAAAAAAGTAGAGGTAATATGTTATTTGTTGCCCTTTATGTTGATCTTATATTTTTGGGAAAAAATAATAAAATGATACAAAAGTACAAGAGTACTATGACACGGATATTCAAGATGACTGATTTGGGCTTGATGAAGCTTTTCCTTGGTCTGGAGATAAGACAAGGAAAGACGGTTATCTTTGTATCCCATGACGCACATACAAATGAGATTTTAAAGAAGTACAGGATAGAGTCTTATAATTCGGTTTCAACACCAATGGAACTAAGTACAAAACTCTCTAAGCTTAATGGAGGAGAACAAGTCAACGCAAGCAAATACCAGAGTCTAATGAGAAGCCTTCGCTATCTCACATACACAAGGTCAGACATTGCATTAAGTGTCGACATTGTAAGTCGATTCATGTGGGAGCTAGTCTATTCACATTGGAAAGCGTTAAAGAAAATCCTTTGGTACATAAAAAGAACAATGTCACTCAGGTTATTCTATACAAAAGTGGCAGATTACAAGTTGATCGGATACTCCGACAGTAATTGGTGCAGAGACTTGGACGATCATAAAATCACATCAAGTTGTGTGTTTTTTATAGGTGACACGGTGTTTACCTGGCTTTCAAAGAAGCAACCAATCATAACACTCTCGACATGTGAAGCTGAATATATGACAGTATCTTTGTGTGTACGTCATGTGATATGGCTCAGAAATTTGTTGGGCAAGATGGAACAACAACTCGATGCAACAGAGATACGAGTTGACAACAAATCAGCAATTGAGTTGAGCAAGAACCCGATGAATCATGAGAGAAGCAAGCATATTGACGTTCGCTTTCACTTCATCATTGATCAAGTGAAAGATGGAAATATAAATTTTGTACACGTGGCAAGTCGGGACCAAGTTGCAAATATCTTTACCAAACCGCTACCTACGATACTACTCGACAACTGCAAAAGATTACTCGGCATGAAAAATGACAGAAGCATTTAAGTTTATGGGGGAGTCTTGTTAAATAAACATTAAATGTTCGTTTTTGTAGAAAAACAATATTTCTCACCTGAACTCATATGCATTTCATTTCCCGCTTCATGTCGTCCTGCTACGGCAAAGAGAAAGAGGGAAGGCGATGATGAAAAGCAAGAATCCGAGAGTGAAGCCGAAGATCCCGCAAAGGTCATCCAAAAAAGTTGATTATAATTCTGTGAAACATTTGTATTTATACAAGAGAGATAGTTTTTTTATTTCCTAATCAATTACACTTCCCCTCAAGTTGGAGCATAGATATCAATCATGCCCAACTTGTTACATAAATAGCTAACCCAGTCCCCACTTAAAGTCTTTGTGAAAATATCACCCAATTGTTCTCCCGTCTTCACATATTCTGTAGAAATCAAACCAAGTTGTATTTACTCACGAACAAAGTAACAATCAAGCTCAAAATATTTAGTTCGCTCATGGAATACAGAATTCGAGGCAATATAAAGGACAGCCTGGTTATCACACCAAAGTTTTGTTAGAACCACAATCTTAATGTCGACTTCCATCAAGAGTTGATGGAGCCACATGTTTCACACACAGACTGTGTCATTGCTCTATATTATGACTCTGCACTTGAACAAGAAACAACCTCTTGCTCCTTACTCTTCCATGAAACTAGATTTCCACCAACAAAAACACAGTAACCAGATATAGATCTCCAATCTTCCTTTAAACCTGCCTAATCAGCATCTGTGAAGCATTCAACCCTATTATGCTCATGATTACTATATAGAATACCTCGTCCCGAAGCTCCTTTCAAGTAACATAGAATATATTCCTAAAATGTGTTATGCAACGAAATAGAATCCAAAGAAGCAATAAAAGAATAAGACTGAGAAGATAACTGGTTATAGATGCAAAATGAGAAAATTGGATGAACACACTGACGTCTACCTTTACGAAGAGCAATAGAGAAATCATCATCAGCAACTGGATATGATGTCAAAGCAGCCGGTGGAGGATCAGAGACTAGTGGGTTCTAGCATCGAGTGTAGACCTGAGTGATAGGAGGCTTTACTGGAGTAAGAACAGGAGGGGCTGGTTTTACTAGAGCATGAACAGGAGGGGGCAAGGGGGAGGCTATAGTATATACTAGCATGTCATTTGCCTCCCCTTGACTAGTGTGGGTCGGGGTTGAAGAGAAGGGGACATTCTCAAAAAACTTGACATTCGCAGAAACCAAATACTTACGAAGATTAGGGCAATAACACAGATACTCCTTCTGAACTCGAGAATAATCAAGAAAGATACATTTTAAAAATTTATGATCAAATTTAGATACCTGAGAATGAATATCTCGAACAAAATAGGTAAATCTAAATATCAAAGGCTCCATAGGAAATAGAAGTTTATTGGGGAAAAAGATGTGATACGGTGTGTCCCAATTCAATACTGATCAAGGCATCCGGTTAATCAAAAAACAAGATGTAGAAACAGCATCAGCCTAGAAATGTTTGAGCACATGCATCTGAAATAATAGAGCTCTGGTAGTTTCAAAGATATGTCTATTTTTTCTCTCAGCAACTCCATTCTGAGTAGGAGTGTCTACACAAGAAATTTGCGGAAGGATACATGTTGAAGCATGAAAGACTGAAATTATTCGGAAACATATTCTTTTGCATTATCACTTCTCAGATTTTGAACATAAACATGAAATTGAGTATGAAGCTCAGTACAAAAGGCACGAAAATGAGAAAATAACTCAGAGCAGTTTTTCATTAAATATAACCAAGTGATTCGTGAATAATCATCAACAAAAGTGACAAAGTATCAAAACCTGATTGGGGACACAATTGGGCACGGGCCCCACACAACTGAATGGACTAACTCAAAAGGAGAAATAGCTCGTTTATTGACTCTGAGACTATAACTAAGGTGATGATGTTTTGCAAATTGACAAGACTCACAATCTAAGGATAATAAACTTGAAAATTGAGGACACAATTTCTATAATAATGGCAGCGGCAGATAACTCAATCGACAATGTATCTCAAATGGTGTAGTGACTCCAAAACAAGCAATAAGTCTTGGAACTGTAGGATCAATGATGTATAAACCCCCAGGCTCATGGCCTCTACCAATAATCTGCTTTGTCATAAGGTCTTGAAAGAGACAAAAATCAAAAAAGAATGAGATATAACAATTAAGTACTCGAGTTAACTTGCTAACAGGCATCAAATTAAAAGATAAATTTGGTAAACTCAAGACTGATGTCAAAGGAATAGATGGAGTGGGCACAATTGTGCCTGACCCAAAAACACATGAATGTGATCCGTCTGCCAAAGTGACAGTGGAAGGTGAAGGTTGCGACTGAAAGGTAGAGAAAAGACTAGAGTTACCTATCATGTGATTTGTGGCTCCAGAGTCAATGACCCACTTGGAAGATGAAGAAGACACGACATTTATTCGAGTAACCTGACTTAGCAGTAATCGGAGTAGATGGAGATCTCAATGAGTTCTGATACAATTGGACCCTGGCTAATTCCGCGGCTGAGAACTAAACGGACTGATCAGATGCCTCAATGGTATAAGCTATATGAGCAGACTGAAATTTCTGATTTCGATTCAGTCGTTTCTTACAATCGTGTATCACATGCCCAAGCTTATGGCAGTAATAACAAATAACACCTCTAGGGCCAGGCCCTCTAGTGTTATTGCCTGGACCACTGTTTCTATTTCGTTGACTTTCTAACTCAATGGTTTCTCCAATAAGAGCACTGCTTGTCTGGGCAGATATAAGAGTAGGTGAAAAAGAGGATGCTACCTCAGTGCGAAGAATCCTGCTAAAGGTCTCCTGGAGGGATAATATTTCAAGACTGGACAAAATCTGAGCCTTAGCTGAATCAAACTCAGACGGAAGAGCAGCAAGAAATCTCATAACTGTCATCTATTCTCATTGACTTTGCTGAACTTTGACATTTGGACTAAAGGGCATAAGCATATTAAGCTCTTCATGTATCTTTTTGTAGACCATAAAAAATTCTATGAGTGACTGATCTTTAATCTCTCATCGATAGAATACTTTACACACATCAAATATACGAAAAACATTCCCCTTTCCAGAAAACACAAACTCCAAATAATCCATTAGCTCCTTGACAAATTCACAATGATTAAAGCCTCGTACCTTGCTGTCGATAGAATTACAGATTTGGGTGAATAGACGAGCATCCTCCTCCATCCATTGCTCTTTCGAATCATCGGGTGGTGGATCCTGAGTGAGGTGACTACCCATATGCATGCTCCTGATGTATATTCGGATTGGTTTGCTCCATTCCAAAAAGTTGGGACCAGTCAGTTTGTCTTTTGTGATTTTGAACATCATTGGAACCACTTCGAGCTTTAGTGTCGGTTTTTTCTCCTCTGAATCATTCATTATGATACCACAAGAAGAAGATGAATAGCAAAGAGCACTCACAAAATTCAATTCTTGGAAAAAATCATGCAGAAACCCAAATCCAGGAACCAAACAGGGAAACAAATACACCAGAGGCCCTGTCGGCGACAGACGACCTTAGACGACCTTGAAGCAGTTTTAGCTTCTGATGATGACCAGGATGCTCTAACAACATATCCTGATGAGCTGATCGATTCTGAAGGAAGTGGGTGCATAAGCAGAGACGAGGAAGACATGTCCAGGGGGCTCTGATACAATGTTGAAAAATAGTATTTCTCACTTGAACTCATATGCATTTCAATTCCCGCTTCATGTCGTCCTGATACGGCAAAGAGAAAGAGGGAATGCGATGATGAAAAGCGAGAATCCAAGAGCAAAGCCAAAGATCCCGCAAAGGTCGTCCGAAAAAGTTGATTATGGTTCTACAGAACATTTGTATTTATACAAGAGAGATAATTTTTTTATTTCCTAATCTATTACAATTTTTAATACGAAAAATAAAATATCAAGAGTCAGCAGTTACTCTTATGGGTGATAATGATTTTAAATTTTCAGTTTTATGAAGACAAACTATAACCTATAAATAAATCATTGTATTGCTTGTAAAAAATAAAATCAAAATAAAAATCCTCTTTTTAGAAATAATTCTCCTCGGTTATAGTTTACTATAACCTATAATGATTTTACTATTATCAGATAGGCTCCAACTCAAAGGTCAATCTAAAAAGTGGGTTGGACATTATATCTATCAATCTCAAGATTTTCACCTCTTTGAACCATGGCTAAAAGAGTCATGACATTCTTCGGACCCAATAATGTAACAACATCATTGCACAAACTCTAACCCTACAGATAACACATGCATTCTTGGCTCATCTTGGTCATGATCTTACAAACGTCAGAGTTACGCTAATACTACTGTATCAAAAATTCTGAGCCTGCAAGGTTTACCTGGTGAATGAAAAAAACAAATGGGAGAAAAACAAACACTTAAATATCCCAAAATACCATTGGCCTTTTACACTATAAGCAAAAGTCTGACTTTTCTTTTCTGGATTATTACCAGCTAGTTTCTCATCAATTACAAATTATCATCTTTTATTTTAAATAATAAAAATAAGATGAATGGTAGTCCTCCATCAAACCAGAGTTTGCCAAACATTAATTTGCTATAGTTGTGTAAAAAGTGAGAAATTGAAAAAAATTAAAAAAAAATTATGATGTTATTTAGTTTTTATTTTGTTTTTTTTTCTTTTCAATGTTTAGGAATACCTTACAATGAAATACGAGCTTCCCCAAATCATATATATAGTAATTATTATATTTTCAAAAACATATTTTCATTAATAAAATTTATTTGCATGTCTTTCTTCTCTCTCTTTATCACCATTCTTCCAGAAATATTACTAAAAATTACGAAAATACCGACTAAATTACCGACTTAAAAATTCAGTCGGTAATTACTGTTCAAATCACGACCATTTAGCGACTAAAAAAAAATATCAAAAAAAAAAAAATTTTCTGACCAAAGACCGACCATAATTACCAATCATATATTTTTGGTCGAAATTGGTATGTAGAGTGGTTATCTAATATATTACCAACCATTTAACGACAAATTATATTACAATTAAATTAGTCAGTAAAGTGATTTTTCAATTTATTTATAACTTCGTACTTACCGACCATTTACTGATCATATATATAGGTTGGTAATTATTAACCAATTCACAACCAATTATAGATCTAAAAATTATTTGGTCGGTACTTACCGACCATTCATATATAAGTTTGGTAGGTAATTACTTTTGACTACATTTTCGATCAATTACCGACCATATACTACCGACCAAATAAATTTGATCGGAAATATGATCTGTAAGTTATGAGAAAATTAGCAAAAAAATATTGTCGCCGACCTAAAATATATAACCATTAAAAATGATCGGTAAATTGATTATCTAATATATTTATAACGTCGTAATTACCGACCGAATATTTAGGTCAGTAATTACCGACCATTTCACAACCAAATACCGATCATACCTACCGACCAAATAATTTTGGTCGGAAATTGATCAGTAAATTAGGTTGGAATTAGCGAATAGAAACTGCCGATAAATTATAGACCATTTAACGACTAAAAATATATTATCATTAAAATTAGTTGGTAAAGTAAAATTTCAAATACATAACTTTGTTATTACCAATTTTTTACCGACCATAATTTTGAACGGTAATTCATAATTTTAATTTTTTGATTTAAAATTAATTTGCTAAGTTATTAACACCTACATTCTATCGGAACTCCATCATTTTTCAAAGCAGAGGCGACTGCATACATAAATTAGATAAAATTTGTTCTCTTCTTCTGAATCCATGTATATTTTTTTGTTCTCCTTCAAAATGCTTATACATATCTACATTTCTCTAATTTTATATAGACAATAGAATTTTCATTTTTCCAATATAATCGAGTATTAAGTTTTTTTATATCTTCTCTGAATTTCTTCATTTTTACTTCAATTTCATTTAACCTAACATGATTTTGACTCGACACAATTAATTAAACTATAATTTTTCAATTTAATCTTTGTTCTTCTATTGTTTAGATTTTTAGGATTTTATTAATTTTGATTTCAATTACAAAATGTTTGCATCCGAATAATCTTAATGCTAATGGTTTATATTTATATAATCATATAACATTATGTATAAATGTCTATACTTTAATATATATAATGATTAATGTTAAATCAAACTTATATATAATGTTAATCTTAAATGTCTATACTTTATTATATAAATACAAAATAATTAGATAATAATTGATTTATCTGCTTCTATAATTTAAGAAAAATTAATCTTAATGTTAATAGGTTATATTTTTATTGTATCCGGATAAATTATAAACATAAAATAGTATATATAAACTTTTATATATTTATATAATCGTATGACATTATGTATAAATACCTATACTTTAATATATATAAACATATTACATTATAAATATACAATGATAGGTTTATATAAACATATAATGTTATATATAAATATTTATACATATGTATTAATGTTTATAAATATCTATACAATATTTACATAAAACTATCCATTTATATAATTTTTTATATAACAATTGTGTAGCATTAAATAATTATACAATTTTGTAAATATTTATATTTCATATTATTTTTTATATAAATTAGAATATTTATAATGTTTATATAAATATGATATATATATTATATATTATTTATAAAAGTATTACATATAAATATAATAATATGTAAGTAACATTTATAAAAATATTTTATTCACAAATATTATATAGATACACGTGTTTAATTATATAATCATATGTCATTATATATAAAATATTTATAACTATACTTATATAAAAGTAAACTATTTTTATAACTATATTTATAACTTTATATAACTAATTTTTTACTATATAATAATATATAACTATATGTATAATTCTATATAACAATATTTCTAAAATATATATACTATATGTATACTAATATATACCTATATATAATTATATTTTACTTAATGTATAACTATATAAATATTATATATAATTATATCTTTAAATTACATACATATTTATAACTATATGTGTATAACTATATATAAATATTTGTATACTTATGTAACACTATATAATTAAATATAACTATATTTATAAATTATAATTACATATACATATATGTATTCATGTAATTAAATCAAAATATTTGTTTATAACATTGTATATATTTATGTATAACTACTTATATGAATAAATCTATATATAACTATATGTTTAATTATATATAACTATTTATAACTATATATATTATATGAAAAAAAATATATAACAATAAATAATTGTATCTTACTATATGTATAACTTTAAAAATTTTATGCATAATTATATTTAGATATTAAATTTACAGTTTATATTTAATATATATTTGTATATAGTAGTATATAAAAAAAATATTTTACTATATCTATACTTATGCATTACTATATATATAAATATATATAATTAAATGAACAAATATATAAACCAACATGTATAAATATATGTTTAACTATATATGTAACTATATGTATAACCACATGTAACTATATTTATAATTACATGTATAACAACATACAGCATTATTTTAACTGTGTATAACTATATATAAATATTTGTATATCTAAACAAATGTCTATATAATTATATATAACTATATTTGTAATTATATATACATATATGTATTAATATAATTAAATCAAAATATTTGTTTATAACGTTGTTTATATTTATGTATAACTACTTGTATGAATATATCTATATATAACTATATGTTTAATTATATATAACTATTTATAACTATATATATTATATGTAAAATAATATATAACTATAAATAATTATATCTTACTATATGTATGACTTTTAAAATTTTATGCATAATTATATTTAAATATTAAATTTATAGCTTATATTTAATATATATTTGTATATAATAGAATATAAAAAAATATTTTACTATATATATACCTATACATTATATATGTATAAATATATAAAATTAAATGAACAAATATATAAACCTACATGTATAAATATATATTTAACTATGTGTGTATCTATATGTATAACCACGTGTAATTATATTTATAATTACATTTATAACAACATACAACATTATTTTAAACTATATGTATATAACTATAAATAAATATTTATATATCTAAATAAATATCTATATAATTATATATAACTATAATTAGAGATAATCGAGTTTGTTAAATAAATTAATTTTTTTAACTAGTTATGAAAGACAATTGTGAATGAATGTATAAGGGTCGAATAGTGAATGGAATATTCTTTAATGAATGGAAGAATAAAATTGATAAATTTGTTGAATTTGCTCTGAAACATGCTGAGTGTGTGAATGGTGGTACAGATATTAGGTGTCCTTGCACTTTAGTTAAATGTCAGAATAAAAAATTTTTGAATGTTGAGAATATGAAGATGCATTTGTATAAAAATAATTTTATGACGAATTACCATGTTTGGATATACCATGGTGAGAATCAAGTCTACCAGAGATATTCAAGTTCAGCACAAGTGTCAGTAAGTGAAACTGATCAAATTTTTTTGAATAATATTAATCACACTACATGCCATAAAATAATTTTTGATGTTGCGGGTCCTGAATTCAACCCCAATGAAGAACCCAATGCCGAGGCAAGAAATTTCTAAGACATGATTCGAGCTGGAGATAAACTTGTATATGAGAAAAATTCTAAGCATACTCAATTTGCTGTAGCCGTGAGGATGTTAGAAATAAAGTACAAACACAGGTGTTAGCAAGCATGATTTGATAATATGTCTAATTTCATTCAAGAATTATTACCACAAGATAATCTGATGTCATTGAATTTCTATAGCACAAAAAAATTAGTTAGAGGCTTGAAATTACCCGTACAGATCATTCATTACTGTGGAAAAAACTATATGTTATACTGGGGTGATAACAGTAATCTTAACAGTTATAAATTATGTAAGCATGCTCGGTATAAGCATCAACTGCAATAACTAATGAAATGAGGTATCTTTCAGAGCATCATATGGAGAAAAGTAAGATGTGTCACCCTTCTGATACCCCTGCTTGGAAATATTTTAATGAGTATTTTTCTGATTTTTCTTCTGAAATTCAAAATGTTAAGCTGAGTTTATTTGCTGATAATTTTCAACCATTTGGTCAATCTAGACAGTAATATTTTGTGTGGCCTGTGGTAGTGACATCGTATAATTTGCCTCCAAACTTATGTATGAAGAAGGAATTTATGCTTTTGAATGTGTTAGTGTCGGGGCCTACGAATCCAAAGGAGAATATAGATATTTTCTTGCAGCCATTGATAGTGTAGTTAAAAAGTATTTGGGGTGTTAGGATTCAAACGTATAATATTTCTAAACAGCAAAATTTTTAGATGCGCGATGCACTTTTGTGGACCATAATGACTTTCCAACACATTCTATGATATCTGGGTGGAGTATAATTGGTATGTTAGCATGTCCGCATTGTATGAAAGATTCTGATATTTTTAGATTAATTAAAAACAAAAAACATCCGTGATTCGACAACCATCAAAAATTTTTGTCCATTAATCATCCATATCGACGTAACATCAAAGACTTCATTAAGAATAAAAAGATTACTAAACAATTCACAAGAGTTAGATCAAGGGATAAAATTCTCCATGAATTAAATAACAGAGGCTTGAGGAATGAGATAAATATTGATACTGAGGTTGTGAATGCATATATATCTAAAATTTGTGGGTGGAATAAAAGGAATATTTTTTGGGATTTGCCCTACTGTCGCGAACACTTGCTCAGGCACAATCTTGATGTTATGCATATCAAGAAGAATAAATTTGACAATATTTTCAATACAGTATTTAACATTTCAGGAAAAACTAAAGACACGTACAAATCAAGAGATGAATTAAATAAATATTGGCATCGTCCTCAATTTGTAAAAAATGGTCACCAATAAATACCCTGATATGTCATTTGTTCTGAATAAATCACAAAAGAATATTGTGTTGGAGTGGGTAAAAAAACTTAGATTTCCAAATGAATATACTTCTAATCAGGGGAGATGTGTGGATGCGAAAAAACTTAAGATGTATCCTCCAGAAAAGTAATTAGTGGGTAAAAACAATATTTGTCCTCAATTATGCATATTTCCTCCTAGTATTTGACTCAATAGAACATCTTTCAATGCACTTAACATACAAAGCTAGGATTGCTGATCCTGTCCATTATCACTGGATGTATCCTCCAGAAAAGCAATATTAATTCACTCAATCAATTTTTTTCCTATATATATATTTATATATACACAAAAATGACTTGTAATTTTCAATAATATTTTTGTAGATACTTGAGAAAAATAAAACATACAATAATGAATAAGGCTCAGATTGATAATTTTATATCAATAGGTTATATTATGGATGAGGTTGCAAAATTCACATCATTTTATTTCAAAGAATGAGATCCAACTCTTCCACTTAAAAAAAAACAGAATGAGATTTATATTTATGATAATGTGGATAATGATATGTTTAAAATTTTCAAGCCTCCAGGTAAAGTAATTAGTGCTAAAGAAAAAAGGTACCTAGCAGACTATGAATATACTGTAGCTCATCTATATATCCTAGTGAATTATTCAGCGGTTCAACCATTCATTGAGTAAGTATTTCCTAATAGTCAAATAAGATCTATTTAGCATTATAATTTACTATTTTCTATCAATGTATCAATTATTACTAATTTCTTTTTTTTTGGTAATTTTGTTACAGATAAACTAAAGAATTTCGAAACATAAATGACGAAGCAATCAATGCCGTAACGAAGCAAGAATTTTGATTATTTTTTGAAAAATATATATATTTACTTATAATGAAAATCACATAACAATTGTATTGTTCTAATAAAAATTTATAATTATAATCTAAACAATCCACTTAATTTTGATTACAAGTTCATAATCGTATAAATAAAATTTTCAATCATTATCTTTGAGGTATAGCACGAGATCCCCTAAAAGAGGTTTGAACATACACCAGGTTACTATATGAATAATTTTAAATTTTACACTAAATCGTATGGTAATTATCTGGCAACAAACAATACAGAGGGATGCATTAAAGGATCCGTATACAATAAAACTAAATATGACTATTACGAAACACTGGTCAAAGAGATCGCGATAGAATTTGAAGCCCTCCTAGTTAAAAAAATTGTTATTCAAATGTGAATGATTCGACCCAACACCACATTTTGATATTGTTGTCCATCCTTGATATAAACTTGTCGATATGTATGATAAAAAATGACTCAACAAGTATGAATCTTTTTTCTTAGCAATACAAGCATCACATATTTATTATTGTGAATATCCATGTTGGACGAGTCCTAAAAAAGATTGGAAAACTGTGTGCAATATCAAAGCAATAGCTCAAATTGACATCCACGCATCACCAAGTACTAATTTCATAGAACTAACTTTTCAAAATAATGATAATAATGTTATAATCAAAACTATGATGAGAGGACGAAGATATCCTTTTAGTCACATCTTCTGAGATGAATACAAGTGGGGATATAGATGTTGATAAAAATTTAATTGATTATGCGAAAGAAACGAGTGATAAAAAGAAATTTGACACTCAGACGAGGTAGAGGCAGCACGTTGCAAGGTCATACCAGTTATGGTATAGGCAGCATGGCTTCGAGTATGCCCGGAACTGATAGAGGGTCATGGGTGGATGAGATGTCACAGCAGACAGAGAATATTATGAATTTACTGCAGCAGCAGCATCAGCTGACTGATCCACATAATAGTCCTGAGATTTTGATGAATGATCAAGAAACGTGGGAGGGAGAAAATGAAGAGGATGATGTTGGAGTGTCTTCCTCAGAGCATCCTACAAACAAGAGTCTCCTTATTGCTCAGTTTGATCCGACAATTGATAATCCATAAGATATAAAACTTAACAAATGATTTATCAATTTATTATTTTATTTCTTACATGCTAATGGGTTTTGGGTTACAGGATGAAGTTTGAGACATCTGGTTCAATTTCTAGGGTTCTAAGAATAATTTTCAGGAAGTCCATTAAACCTAATGAACATAATTGGAAGTCACTCACACATAAAGACCAATTGATGATTTAGAGAAAATTTAAGATAAATATTACTACCTAAAAATTTTTATATCTTTTATTTATTCTTTTGTTCACTGATTAAAAATTTTTTAATTATAATTACCGATAATTTACAAGTGGACAGCCAAATGAGACGATCAAAAATTTTTATTTATTCTTTTGTTCTACAAACACGCTATCAGTCGGTATAAATACACTATGTATGAGATCAAAGATATATGGTTGAAAAAAAAAAGAAAATGATTTGAATGTCCCAGATCATGTTTTCAAGGAGTAGATGAGCAGATGGGAAGATATGAATTATATGAAGAGGTATAATAAACAAAACAGCAATCGTCACTCAGAGCAAGCTGGAGAGGGTAGTGACATGTCTACACACACTTGTGGATCTCGTTTTATGTGTGAGCACGAATGAACATTGGCATTATATCTAAATTATACTTTTTATGTTTATTATTTTGTGAAATGTGTTTAATTATGCCTAAATTTATTTCTCATTAGAAATTTTTTTTCAATAGAATTAACGTATACATTGTGTGTAATTATAGACATGCAAGAAAGATAAGAAGCCCAGTGCTCCTCGCTTATTTAGATACAGGCACACAAAGGCTCATGATGATCAGACTTTCGTTGATCAGAGATCTCGTGCAACAAATGTAAGTTTCATTAATAATAATTAACTTTCTTTTTTTTGTTTGAATATAAATTGAAATATTTTTCTTACATTTTATTAAGCGAGATATGAGGAAATGTTAGCTGCTGCGACTCAAGCATATACCAAGTCTACTTCAGGTTCATGTGATAGTGCAACAGGTAATTCTCATTCATCAGCTCCATCAGTTGATACTAATCAAATTTGGTATAGGACTTTTGATGGCAAAGAGAAAATGCCCGTTTATGACGTCGATTCATCGATATCATCATTCTACTCGCATAGACGACCAGATTATAAAACTAAATTTTCAGAACCAGTTATGAATTTATTCTCGACGATGGAAAAATTTCAAGAAACGATGCAAAATAGGATACAGTATCAGTTGGCTGATACCGAGTGGCACATGATCGACTATGAGGATTATAGGGATGAGTTGCGTATGTGTTTTGACTGACTTACAAAGAAGTTTCAGGAAAGAGTACTGCAGTTCAACCATGATAATATACCTCAAATTATTCAGGGTAATACTCTAGCTAGAGTAACTACTCCATCAACTACAGCAATACCTACAGCAACTGCATCAGGACTAGCAGCAGCAAACAACTCTATCCCAGTACCCGACATCTCACCGTGTAGACCAGATACGTCACAGCATAACAATTATGAAACTAGGTTGGATGATTGAGTGTATAACACATTTTTTTTCAATGCCTTAAACTTTGATTTTGGATTTTATTTTTTTATTTTCTCTTGATGCATTTAATATATATATATGTAGTATATATAGTTGTTTGCTGGAGTTAATTGGATTTTTTTTTGTTGTGTTATCTGTATATGTTTCTGTAACTACATCAAAACTAGAAGTTAATTTGATTTTTTTTGTGTTATCTATATATGTTTTTGTGTTATCTAAATGTTATTATATATGTTCCCGTGCCACGAGGCATGGCACGGTTTGGTCGTGCCTGGGCCAGCCCGGCACGGGAGACCCGGCACTGTTCAGTGCCCGTGGCACGGCACACCGACAAGAGTTCATCTCGTGTCCCGCTCGCTTCGCCCCTCCTGCAAAAAAGACCACGGGTTGGGTCTGATTGGACCAGACCCACGGTCCCCTAAGCCGACCCAATTCCCCCCCTACCCCCCCAACGTGCAAAAAAAAATTAAAAAAAATTTTAAATTTCAGCCGTTGGATCGCGCCTCCAATGGCTAGGGGGCAGAATCCAACGGCCCTCATAATTCTGCCCCCTAAAAAATTAAAAAAAAATCAAAAAAATGACTTTTTTATTAAAAAAAATATTTTCTTTATTCTATAAATTACACCCCCCCTCTCTATAACATTTATGTTTTTCATAAATATTTTTTCTCTCAAATCTCAGATTTTCTCTCTCAAAAATCGTGTTCCTCTCTCTCGGGACTAGGGATTTCGGTATTCGGCTTGGATTTTCGGGAATCTCAACTTGAGTTTTGAATATTAAGCTTGACTGTTGTGCACCGTGCACGTGATCGACCTCACTGCTTTTACTTGGTAATTTATTTTAAATTTTTTTTACTTTCTATCTCTCTCTCTAGTTTCTCTCTCTAGACCAAAAATAGAAAATTTTAAAATCTGTCATCTAGTCTCTAAATAACTATTCTTATTAACAAAAATCCTAAAAATGACAAATACTAATGAAACATATTTAAATTTAGAAAATAAAAATATTACACAGAGGTTTGAGGCTGCTGAAACTTTAGGTTCTCTAGTCGTCTCAACCCAAACTAAAAAACAAAAAACTAGGAGTTCTGTAGTTTGGACTCATTTTAATATAATAAAACAAAAAAATATTAAGGATGAGGAAGAAGAAATGACACAGTACAAATATTGCATGAGACTTTTAACATGTAAGAGTTCGTTTGGGACTGGGCACATTAAGAGGCATGCCGAATTATGTACCAAAAAACATAATCCATTAGATCCTAGGCAAACCCAACTTGGCACTATATTTTTTGAAACTAGATCGAGTTCAGTCTCAAAATTTACTCACTTCATATACTCCAGCGAGTTGGGTAGGAACGGAATAGCCAAACTTATCACATTGATGGGTCTTCCGATCATTTTTTTTGGAAGATCCAATGGTAGTACGCATCATGCAGACATATTTTCAGCCTGCTTATCAACATGGTCAGACGGTATCTAATGACTGATTGGTCATTTTTTATTTGGTTTGTTAATGTTTTTTTTACTTTTTAATTTTTTTTAACATAATTTATTTATTTTTTTATTTTAATTTTTCATTTAAAAATTTATAACTCTATTATATAATTCTAATAAATTTTAAACTATTTTTATATTACATTATAAAAAAAATATTAACTTTGTAATTTTAATAAATTTTAACAATTTTCATATTATAAATATATAATATTATACATTATCTATAATTTTATATATAATTTAATAATTTATATAATTAAAATAAAAATTAAAATAATAAATTATATAAAAAAAATTTACCAGGCCCGTACGGCCAGGCCAAGCCCGAGCGGGTCGGCACGGCATGGCACGGCCCACAATGCCGATGGGCCGTGCTGGGCCCGGCTTTTTTAAAACGTCCAGGGCCAGGCACGGCACGGTACAGTAACCGTGCCGTGCCTGGCCCGACACGAAAGCACGCCCGTGCTCAAAAAAAAACAAGCGGGCCGGCCCGCCCGGTCAGTTTGACACCTCTACAACTACATAAATTGGAAAAAAAAAATTAATATCAATGATCGATAATATTTTTGGATATCAATTACCGACCAATGATTTTAAAAGATTTTGATCGATTTTTGGTCATATTTTTTTCGGTTATTGCCAACCATTTTATGATAATTTATCGACATGATGCTTTTGATCAAAAAATAATTGGAATATAGTCGAAAATTATTTGTCAGTAAATAGTCTATAAGTTATCAATAATTACCGACTATTTATAGACCATTTACCGACCTAATATTTTTGGTCGAAAAATAGTCGGACTATAGTCAGATATTGGTTGTCAGTAAATTAGTCTGTAGTCAGTCGATAATTATCTATCATTTGTAGATCATTTACTGACCAACTACTTTTGGTTGGAAAATAATTAAAATTTAGTCGATAATTATTTATCGGTAAATGATCTATAAAATGGTCGTTAATTACCAACCATTTGGAGACCAATATACTAACCTAAATATTTTGGTCGAAAAATTATCGAAATATAGACGGTAATTGTTTGTTGGTAGATGGTCGATAAATGGTCAGTAATTTACCGACCAACTGATTTTTTGTCGGTAAAAAAATTACCGACGAGCAAAATTACAACCATATATGTTGGTAGGTAATTGGTCGCTATTTGATTTACCGACCAAAAAATACCAAATTAGCGACCAAATAATTGGTCGGTAATTCGGTGAATTTTAATAGTGAAATCCATGAGAATTGAAACCCAAATTGATCCATGCACATGATATCAAACCCTTTTCCAACAAAGTAACGGCGACACACATAGCATCAGATGGCAATGCAACTTCCATGAGTACTGACAAAAAGTTTCGCCAACAGTTGGCAGCATTGACAATTGTGTTGGTTTATGGATAGCATTTGATAATATTACTTTTTCATTTCCACATATGTGCTTGAGTAATCGTAGCCTTTGAATGTCTAACAACCAATTTTTGGTGTCTAATTCAAGCTTTGGTGTCCCCTACAGCCATCATTGTTGTTCATATGGTATGGCAGGGTCCATACATAACTAGTGCATAACTTATAAAGGCTAGAGTATTTAAGATCATGAAATGCTTAGACAAGTATGAGTAAAATTTTTTTATTTTGGCATGTAGATATGAGATTTACAGTGTTTTCATATGTTTCATGCTTTGGAAAAGTGAATTGTGTTTGCATATTATTCTGTCTATGCAAGTTTGCCTATCTGATTGTCAAGGTGTAATAGTTCAACATATCTTTTTATGTTTGACTCATCATGAAATGATAACTCAGTAAAAATTAAGGATAAACATATATTCATTGTAGTCTACTTTAAAAATAATTTAATTTATAGACCAAATACATATAAGCACATATTGGATGAACCACCTATGATCGACTCATATAAAAGGGTAGTGAGTGATGCATAATAATTATTATATTTATGACAGTACATTAACTAGAGTATATCCAACATATTTGATTATTGCAACATATGTATGAAAGCTTGAGAATTGACTGTTTGTATACTCATTGAGGATGTCTTGGGATATAAAACTTACAAAACAAACTACTAAACTTTTCATGTGTACACATATTGGGCTTGATATGCTTACTCATAAAGAATATTTTAGACCTCTTTCCACTTGTACACATATTGGACATACCCAAATTGATTCCTCTATAACCACATCTATTGATCTTGTTACACTTACACTTCCTCGAGATGAAATTATCATACTTCTTTATTTTAGTGCTATTGACTTAGGGCAAACATATCTACGTCCTCCACCCTTTATTTTGACCACCATATCAATTCAGATTCTTGGGTAATAATTTCAAGAATCAATATATATGCTGCAAGTAAGCTCACTTTCTTTACTTCCTTTATAAATTGTAGAGTTTATGATTAAATCATGACCAATACCACTGTTATACGAGTTAGGAAGCATAACAATATAATTATTATATTTTGTTTTAAAACATTTTATATATACTAAAATTTCATCATAATTTATTTTTTATTAGCTGATTTATTAAACACTATAGTTGTGATATCATTTTTTTTCTTCTAATATTACTATACAAGATCAACAAATCAAACAAATCCTTTATGAATTGAGTAAAGTAAATAATGTCTATTTTCCTTTAATCATAAGAAGACCTATGGGCACTTACCTATTATAAATCCACTTTTGATATTAAATTTTTATCATATTTTATTTTTTATCAATTAATTTACTAAACACTAAGAGTGTGATATTTTTTTTTGTCTCAATACATGATCAACAAACCAAACAGATAACTTCCTTTTAAATTGAGGAAGGTAAACAATATTTATTTTCCTTCAATCATAGGAGGAATATTTGGAATATTTTATCAATGGATAAATTATTGATTTTAAAGTCAAATATTGGTTAAAAACATCTATTGATTATTATAAAATATAAAGATGGCAAGTGGGCCGAACAACCCAGGCATGACACAAGGCATAGCCCAACTGAAATGTGCCTTGACCTAGGTCATGCTAGTCTGAGGCATAGTTCATGACATGTTGGGCCAAAAGGTAGCGTGCCTCATGCCAGGGCAGTACAACATGAGTGTCTAGCCCATTGGCACGATCCACCAGCATGATTACTTTGACCCTTAACCGCAAAACAAAAAGCTAGCACAATCCCCATGCCCACCCAGCCTAGTACACATGGTGGGTTTTTTAATGAGCTCGCCACATGGGAGCATCCGCATGGCACGACCTAGTCGCACATGAACACGCCTCCTATCTCATTCATCTCTCTCCTTAGCACAAGCTCCTTAGTATAAGCTCATGTCAATCCAAAAATTGAGAGACTTGACTACTTATAACCTATAATGTAAACTACAAGGAGACATATTCAACTTGTTCAGACTAAAAATAAGTCTATCAATAAGTCATATGATTTTGTAAATAGCCACTATAATCTTGCCTTTTTAATTATTCTCCAAAAAAAATAAAAATTATACTTCACACTTGATTTTATAAGTTTTGTGGTATTCATACTTTGTTCCTTCTTTTATTATTTTTCTTGATTATACTAAATATTCACGTCTCCATCTTAAGATATTATCTTATCTAAGATGACATCACACAATAATAAGAAAGATGTCTCACTCTAAATAATACGTAAAAATTAGTATCGTAACTTTCTGAAAAATATATTATTGATTGCAAGTGAATATTTACAATAAAAACAATTTTAAATATAAAAATAAATTATTTTAAGACAACACTTATGATAAGAGACTTTACTTAGATATTTGATATAAGTAAACAAGATATTTTCTCTCTACTAATAAAGATGATTTTAGTATGAATTTTTATTTCTCACATAATATCTCATAATCAAGAAATACATTAAGTAGACATAAAAAATATATTTCTTTTCAATGACTAAGAAAAATGTAAATAGAACCACATAAATTTTAAACAACATAATCAAATATTATTTGTAGAATATGAAAAATATTACCTTGATTTAGCTCATCACATGTTGAGGTATGTAAAAAAATCTGAGAATTGAAATATCTTTTAAAGATCATAAATACTTACTGTTGGCTGAATGCATCGAGATGAGATCTATAAAAAATAATTATCTCCTAGAAACTTAAAAAAATAATTATTTTGAAATCTAGCATTTAGAAATTTTATAATAATAGTGACAATTAATTGTGAGATATTTTGGATGTCAGCTACTCTAGAAGATTATTTATCTATTTTTTTCTCTTACTATTCTTTAATATAATAAGTCAAATACCAAAATATATATCTTCAAATCCAATACTTTATAAGCAAACAAACACATAAACGTAGACTATTTTTTTCTCAAGAAAATTTGAAATAAGATCAATATTTTAACTATATTCATATAGTAGAGCAGCAAACATACAATGTGATAAAGTTTTTAAAATGATTTTAGCTTACCTTTCTTTCTTCCAAATTAGTATTCTACACTTGTATGCACCAGTTTGATAAGTAATGTTGGAGTTTTACAGCTATATATTTATCTTCTTATTTATTTATATTAATTTATCCTTTTTGATGAGTACCTAACATGTAGGATAGCCTCATTATTTTTTTCTTATTATATAAAGGCAGCCTCTATATTTTATTATTAGAGTTTTACTTACAATATTTATTTTATACTAGAACTTTTATAAAAAAATTTGATATGAAACTTAGATATATTTTTCTAACTAATATATTTCAACTCTAATATAAAAAATATTTTTAATATTAAAATCCAACACTCTCAATTTGGCTCATAATGAGTAACTAAGTCGAAAGTAAATAAAAAATATATCAAAAATACTAAATATCGAGTGGAATATTCTACCATAAAAATAATAATATATAATACATTTTGCTCAATCACAAAAAAGTCTCACTTAAAATCTTTTGTTCCTGCAAAATTTTAAAAAAAAATCAAAAGTCATTATAAAGTTGACTTTCAAGGCAACTTACAAAAAAAAACTAATGAGATAACCATAAATTAAAAAAATATGCAAAAAAATATCAAGTAAGATGATGGCATAACAAAAAGAACTTTATAATTTATTATTTGTTATTATAATATTCATAGAACAAGAATAATGAGTAGTATTTATTTAATACATGAATATCTATAATAAGAATATTAATATCTTGATTGATAACCCAAAAATTTAAAATAAGAAAATAAGTGACAAAAATTATAATATCTAAAAGAAAAAAAATTTCCTACTTTTAAAAAAAGTTGTGTCCATCTCAAATAAGATTCATAAAAGAAACCTTTGTGAAAACTCGTGAATAGCTCTAATAGTTAATCTATCTCTCAAAATATCCTATAATACTCTCGGCCTACTTTGTGAAAAGTACTATAAATATATTTATCTAGTATATTATTTTTTTTCTATAAGATAAGCATTATATGAAAAATATCATGTGTTTGCACATTATTACTTTCTCAATTGGTACTAACTATGAGTTTGCATTGCTGTATAAGTAATTTATTTTTTGATAATCTGTTTGTATAACTAAATATTTCTGTTTTAATATTTTCATGTAAGTACAGGAAAAAAAATATTAAGAGACCAGGGATACAGCAATAACATAATAACAGAGATCTTGTTATCAGTTCAGCAAACCGAAATTTTTGGAACAGAGTCTAACCCGTCCCACTATCCGACCCGCCCCAGTTAAATGAACCGAGAAATTTTTATTATAAAATATTTTATTAAATTTAATTTCGGGTTGCTGTTTTTAGACCTGGGAACTGTTCATCGTCTTCTCTCTCTCTCTCTGCACGATTTATCGTGACTGCTCTGTGCTACACAAATTGTAAGACATTTTTATTAGTTTAATCTGTAACGCATAAGCATTTTTTGGTGAATGTAGCTAGTCGTACTAAGCAACTAGCAAATCATGGTATTTTTGGTATTCTATTTCTCATTTTTGATTCTACCGTGGTTGAATTATGGATTGGATATATGTTGCTTATTTTTCTGTTGTTCTTGTTGTCTTATGTATCTTAATATCACCACCGTAAAAGTATAATTGCCCAATATTCATATTTAACACACACTTATTGCAGTTTCACACTACACAGGCAGTTCATTACACTTATTTCACAATTTTGCACACAGTCAACACACAATTGTGTCGTACTACAAACTTAGTTTTGGAACTAATGATGAAAAATGATGGCATGCAGTGGGATAAAGTGACGTATCATGACACATCTAATATAGTTGGTTATGCCAACACTCGACAAACATTGCTAGTGTTGGCCTTCCTATAACAAATTCAATACCATCATGTGCAAAATAGTGCATGTAAATAAAGAAATTCACTCATGCTCAATAAATTATGTCGATGCCAACATGTTATGCAAAAAAGGTTGATGGTATCAGCAAGACTCAATCAGTGCACATAAAACCCTAATTTTTTGAAAACTTTTTGTTTTTGAAAGAATAAAACCCTACAATAATATCATTTAATGAAAATTACTCACATCTCCAAAATACTTAAACAAAACTCAAAATATCAAATATACACACAGAACCCTTATAAACCTAGCAACTTTTAAAACTATAAAAAGTATCTATAATGTAAGTGTTAAAATATTCTAAGTAATTATACTTAAGAATTGTTAAATTTTTACCCATTCATAACAAAATTAATAATAAATTACAATATCAAAAAATGAATAATCTAGTGTACATTAAGAATAGTCAAAAAATAATACAGCCAACAAAATATAGCAAATCTAATTTCTTTAAAATCAGTTATTATTACAATTAGTAGCTACCAGAAAAATAAAATAGAAGCTATAAATTTTCATTAAAGTACAAGAGATAATTTGATGTTCAATGATAATATATTGTTATGGGATGCAATTAATGTAACTATTGGAGCAGGCAATGATAAGTTTCAAATTAGCGCTAGAGAAAACTCATGCACAATTCCATTACAGGATGAGAACTTCCCCTCTTTAAAATAATTCCTTCCTTTTCATTGACAAATGATGATGTGGTCAACGGATCATCAGAAGAGAAGATGATGCATGGTGATGTAGATAATTGGTATTGTCCATTGTTATTTATAATTTATATTTTATGATTAGAACTAGGATTGCATTGACAAATGATGATATGTAGTCATCTGAAATGTTTTCACATAATTAATATGCATAATGGTTGGCAATCCAAACATCAGTTGGTATGAAATAAAATGATTCTAGGGAGTAAATGCTAAACATCACAACAACCAACATTAACTAAGTTAATTAGGGAATGATTCGAACTTGAAAGTTAAAACCAACCACATACCACAATATCCACATGGAAATGGAACAGAGACACCGTTTAACTTTCTCCCTCTAAAATAAGCCTCCTTCAGTCTCAACCCATCAACCTCAATCTCTGCTCAATTTAAAAAAAACGTCATAAAACATCAATATAAATACACATATAAGCAAAAAAAAAAATTGGAACGAATGAGAGGAGAAACACCAGTCAATTTGGGTTTGAAGTAGTCGGTAACATAACAGGGACCATTGTATTTGATGGAGCAAGGAAGCTGGTGGATCTGATTCGTCAGATTAAATTCTTCGTTGAGATCGAGATTGAATTTTATGCACCCTGTCGCCCCACCTGAATATCTATCTGCCTGCATTGCTCTTGATTTATCGATGAATCGAATCGATGAAGATGATCATGTTTTTAATTTTTGGGATTTTATGGACCATTGTATTTGACGGCCTTAGGACTTGGGATCACCCCCAAAACGCGCACGGTTGAAAAAAATATGCCACGAATCGTGCGCTCGACGCTCACCCGGCACCCCTAGCCCTAGCCCGTAGGCTAGGCAGACGAACGCACCACGGTCCAGTCGTCCAGGGTCACGCAGGATCCCTAGCCCCTAGGCTAGGCGGACGAACAGTTTTGTTTTTTTCCACCGGACAACTGGGATAAATTCAGTTAGGTTATATTGTGAAAAAAAATATCAAAAAGCGACTAACCATTAATTTTTGTTTGGTTCGGTTCAGGTTTCCAGTTTAAACCAAAATGTGCTTTCTCATACATCTAATTTTGTATGTAAATTTCAATTCAATATGTGTGTGTGTGTGTGCGCGTATGAATGCGTCTGAGTGAGTGTGCATATGAATGTGTATGAGTGAGTGTGCATATGAATGTGTCTGAGTGAGTGTGCATATGAATGTGTCTGAGTGAGGGTGCGTATGAATGTGTCTGAGTGAGTGTGCATATGAATGTGTCTGAGTGAGTGTGCGTATGAATGTGTCTGAGTGAGTGTGCGTATGAATGTGTCTGAGTGAGTGTGTGTATGAATGTGTCTGAGTGAGTGTGCGTATGAATGCGTGTCTGTGTGAGTGTGCGTGTAAATATGTGTCTGTGTCTGTGTGTGTGTGCATGTGTATGTGTGTGTACATTTAAAATGACAATGAAGTATTATATA
The DNA here is from genome assembly GCA_029783825.1 of Sapria himalayana. NCBI lineage: Eukaryota > Viridiplantae > Streptophyta > Magnoliopsida > Malpighiales > Rafflesiaceae > Sapria > Sapria himalayana. The sequence continues at coordinate 359,971 of JAREIK010003462.1, forward strand.
TATATATATATATGCATGTTGTAGAGTATATAGATTTTATATGCTTATACTATATTATGTATCTATACGCAGACATTGTATTCTATATATATACACACATGCATCACTTGAGTATGTATTTATACATATGTATATGTTTGTCTCTATACAGACACACACACACATTTATGTGTGTGTGTGTGTGTGTTTACACCCATATTGTATAGTAAGTGTGTGTATGTGTGGATATTGATATGTGTGTATATGTGTATGTGTATATAGATATATTGTTATGTATATTGTATAGTTATATAAGCATGATGCATCATCTATATAATTCTATATATATATATACATACATTTTAGTATGTATACATATTTATATATATATATATGCTATAACATGTGTGTGTGTGTGTGTCTATAGCAGGCATATATATGTATACATGTATATACATACACTACAACACATATATGTTGGAGCTTTTGGATTAGGATGCATATTGTATGGAAAAAACACTAAATTTAAAATTTATGTTCTTATACAAAAATGAGGAAATGTTCAAAATCATATCTTGTTCATTCGACTAGGAGCATCTCCTATATGACCCTTCAAAAAGCTTAGTGAAGAAGAAGACGTTGCTACATTATAGTAGATTCTTCCATGCTATAATTACATAATTAAAATAATAAAAAAACTAACACATGTAACATCAATTTTTAAAAGATGATGTGACATTATCTATTTTCTTTTAATTTTTAAATATAATATTAAAGATTATATTATATTTTATATATATATATATATAATCAAAATTATTTTAATATAAATCAATTAATTTGATTAATAATAAAATCAATTTGATTATTCTGATTATATATACATATATATTTCAAATAAATAAATAAATAATATTTTTAAAATATTTATTATGGCACTAGATAAAACTATGAAAGAGACTTTGCTTTAAATAAGATCTCTGACTCTCAGTATAAATTATTTCGATTATATTTGCACTCACTTAGTTATTCAAAATAATTTATACTATTTGTTATTTAATATTTGTTAAACTTTTCATATTAAGATTACAATAATCAATTGATAGAATTAAATTACTGACAATCTAATTAAATTAATTTCTAATTATTTACTTTAAAATTTTCACTTGACTTATTTGAAATATCGAACCAAAATATATCTACATGATTTGACAATATCAAAACATATAAGCTTCCTTAAGAGGGAATCTCAAATCTTTCTAATAGGACATGAATTCTATTAGTAATCAATAGTCAGCATACACTTGATAAAGTTATCTATTTCATATAATTCATAAATTTATATCTAGATCAATCTTTATGAATCAAAATAACTATTAATAAATATACGTGAATATTATTTACTTCAAGAATAAAAGTAATAACATTTATAATAATAATAATATATTGTATTTTATAAGTCAATAAAAAATAATTACATTATGATAGTCTTGTTCTGTACAAATATGTATACTAGCACTGGAAGTTAGAATTTCATAATTCTCTGTAATCAATATAGACCTATTAAAATCTTATGCTACAATCTTACTGATAAATTGTTCAGTTCTATGTAGATTGTGAATAATAAATTTTTATTCCACAAAAATTAATGATTTAATCTTCCAAGCATAAGTTAAATTCTATGCACTAAATCATCTACTATAAAAAATACATGAGATATATATTTTCACAAATTTAATTCATTACAAATTAGTTCATTAAAAAAAATATTGCAAACCTATTAAAAGAAAAATAATCAAGAATAGCTTTTAGTGTAATATAGTTCCAACAATCTCCTACTTAGGCTTAAAGTCATGATGCCACAAGTTTGACTCCCAATTCTTCAATTGTTTTTCAAAAGTTTTAGCTAAAAGGTTATTCATAAAATAATCTACCAAGTTATCTGTCAATGCCACTTTCATCACTACCACATCTCACCTTTTTTAAATATCTCTTATTAAATAATATTTATAATTTATGTCATTTTTCTTCTTATGAAAAAAATACATTAGAAATTGCTCTATTATTATCACAATAGAGTATGCTAGAAAGTTGCACAAAAGGAATGATCCCTATATTAATAAAGAAATTTCTAAACCAAATACAATTATTTGATATTCCTCCAACTTATGGCTCTACTCCTCGAGATAAACACATAACTTGAGGTGGACTTTCTCAAATATTCGTTTAATTGGAAAATTTTCAATAAATCTTCTGTAATAACTAGCAATCCCAAAAAAACTTTGTATTTCAAAAACTGACATTGGCCTCTCTCAACTCATGACTGCCCAACTTTTTCAGGGTCCACTAAGACACCTCTAGCTGATACTACATGTCCCAAAAGTTTTACTTCTATCAACCAAAAATCACATTTACTAAACTTGGCATACAACTTATGTTCTCTCAAAGTTTGGAGAATAATATGTAAATGATCCTCATGCTCTCTTTCAGACTGAGTATAAATCAAAATATCATCCACAAAAATCACAACGAAATAATCTAAATATGGCTGAAATATTCTATGCATAAGATCCATGAATGTTGTTGGCACGTTCGTTAATCTGAAAGGCATTACTATAAACTCAAAATGCCCATACCATTTTTTAAATGTTGTCTTAGTGATGTCACCGTTTCTAACTCACAACTGGTGATATTCAGTACGAAGATCTATTTTGGAAAAGACATGTGCCCCTTTTAACTAGTCAAATAAATCATCAATCCTTTGCAATGGATATTGATTCATTATCATAACTCTATTCAACTATCGATAATCAATGCACAGTCAAAGGATTTTATCCTTCTTCTTTGCAAATAAAATTGGAGTACCTCAAGGTGAAGTATTGGGTTTAATAAAACTTTTGTCCAATGAATATTGTATCTGGACCTTGAGTTCTTGTAATACAATCGGTGTCATCCTATGTGGAGTCATAGAAATGAGTGATGTACCAGGATGTAACTCAATACAAAAATTCACATTTCTGTGCAAGGGTAGTCCCGGTAAGTCATCAGGAAAAACATCCTCATATTCACAAACTATCCGAGGAAGATTTATATTCAATGTTCCTTCTTCTTCTAGGGTGAGACATGTCAGCCTATCCATAAGTTGTCCATGCCATTTAGAATCATATATAGTATAGGGTAAAGTATCAAGCTTATCCCTCTGAAATAGAACACATATATAGTCTAGTGTATGGATAAGAATTTTTATACGATCACAATCAATAATGACCCGATGTGCTGTTAACTAGTCCTTGCCAAAAATTACATTAAAATCCGACATGTTCATAACTCTAAGATATGCCATGAATATAATCTCTGATATTTCTAACTCATAATCTTGACATATCTGATTAATTTTCACCTTAGTCCCTAAAAGAGAAGTCACATGCAATGTCTTGTCAAAGTTTTTTTTTCTCAACTTGTCATAACCAATGATCTACCATCATTGTGTTTCCTCTTCCCATAAATGTTGGAAGATGATGTGCCTTAGGTTTTTGGGGGCTACTTGATCCTTCTTGATCTTCAGCTGCACTAGTTTGTGCAACTCTTGTAACAACGATACCCACAGCCTCTATTAGAGCCTACTAAGCAAAGAAGGCTCTGGATTGATACTCATTTGTGGACGTCCCCGGTATCCTCGTTCACTACTTGCCATCAACATAAGTCAAATAATAATATAAGAATCACATCCATCCCCTATTATTAGTGCACTTGCCAACTAATAATAGATTTTTTATTTTGAAACAAATGTTTCATTTCTTGAACCATAAGGTGATGTGTTCTTTACCCCAGTGTTCTTCTTTTTTTCCTCGAGTATTAGATATTTATATATCTAAACTTTCCCATCACATTATGAAACTTGTACCAATTTCTAAGTTATAGGTAATCGTATACCTAACCTCTGATACCAAGCTGTGACACCTCATCTCTCACGGGGTCTCATTCATTCCATCACACAATACAATATGCGATAAAATAAAATTTTCTCAAATATACAATACATTTTTTTTTCATTTTATTTGCTTAGTGGAATAAAGAAAATACACAACATATTATTTAAGCCACAACTAGCTTCCCTTCACATGTGCGCTTTTGTATGTGGATCTGTCATCTGTCTTGGACCTGTACCTAAAAAGGGGTCCCACAAACGGAGTGAGCAAAGCTCAGTAGAGATAAACTTCTTCAGAGTTAGTCCCTACTTAAGTGCACGTAAAACATCATGAATATATATCAACACTCATTCAAGTACAATGTTTATATGAATGCAATTATGGATGAAATGTTTATATGCTCATATTCCTGAGTCTCATCGGCTCCCTCATACATGCCGAAGCTATGTGTGACATATTATATATCTAGATATATATATGTATATATGTATATATATCTATAGAAATATTTATTTTTTTGGAATTATTCCAAAAAATATGGACCCCCGCTGAAAAACATATTGGACATTTATCCGAATAAAATATGATTTTCTTAAATTTACTATGAGAAATATGCACCACCATAACTCTGCCTAGATGTTGTTCCAATTCGAGTTCGCTAAATACCATCCTTATATATATATATATATATCTCGCAACCACTCATGTATATGGAATGTTCCCATGCATATGAAATGAAATTATGTCATTTTCAATTTAATCCATGTTTCAGACACAATTATAATAATTCAAATCCAATTCGTCTTGCACTAACTTTTACTAAACGAAATACCGAAAATTTTCATCAATTAATTATTTCAAATAAAATTTCTAACAGTTCGAATTGAAATATAAAATATGATTATTTCAGGCCATTAAAATAGAAAGAAATTCTGATAAGAGAAAACCATAATCTTTTAGAAAATTTCACAGAAACTTTATAAATTTGATATCAATGTGAAGATCTCATCGTGTAGAGTAACTTTAGTTGTTGGACTATTTCATTCCGATTCCAGAATAATTCATAACGATTAAAAGAAAATTCATGGATATTTTTTTTTCTATACCGCATCTCTCTCCGGTGCCGAATGTTTTTTTTCAGCCTTTTCCCTAGTTTTTCGGATTCTTGCCATTTTACTTGTTTTTTTATATAATCATTATCATTTATTAATATAAAATTTTATTTATTTATTTTTTGGGTTGACACCTAGACAATCGACAGACCGCTCGTGTAGGCTCAGCCACATGCGGATGACGTGGCGAGGTCTTTCAGTCAAGCGAATTTTTTTTCTAAATATTCTAATAATTATTTAATTAAATAAAAATATAACAAATTCTAATTTTCTCATAATTTAACAAAATTTGATACTTAGCTATATTTTTCAATACTAATTCAATAACAACATCCATTTTATTATTATGGCTCTAAAATTTTCAGATTATTTTCTCTTATTACAAAATTATCATTTTGCCTTTTTTTTCCAGAAATCAAATTATGTTAGTTATTTATTCATTTTTTTTCGGGATTTCACACATCCACTTCTTGCCTTTCATTTTAGAAGAAGTCATTTCAGTAATAAATATTCCAAATGGTTTCCTAATAATACTTTCAACTGAAACCAATTATTTAAGTAATTATGAAAATGTCCAACTAAAGAATTTGGTAGCAACTAAAGAATAATATCAATCTGAGAATATTCACATCAATATTAGCTTCAATGATCTCTAGTTCATTCAAAAGACCAATCATCTTCATACTATGATTCCTCACTAGGGTATTTTCAGCCATTGTAATATTTATTAGATCTCTCATGGGGCTTAGTCTAATATAACGAGTTTGATTCCCAATTTTTTTTTGAGAATAGAAAACATATCATAGGTAGTAGCCATGGATAGATGTTAAAGTATATTTGACATAGAAGCTAAATTATAACACCTCAATCTCATCAGCATTTACCTATTTCTCATAAGGTTTGGCATCTTCATTAGTTGCCCTTTCATGAGGTTTATTCAGACACACACACACACACACACACACACACACACACATATATATATGAGTACAAATTTTTATTTCTCAACAATCAAGATAATATTTAAGTTTCTTTTCTAATCTATATAATTCACCCCATGAAGGTTATTTTCTTTGAGAATAGAGGCAAGTGGGTTGAATGACATTTTTTTTAAAATACCTAAAAAATTTACAATGAGCTTACTAGGTTGAATTTTATTTCAAGAATTGATTATTTTCACAAATTCATAAATGAATTTTTCATTAGTCCTACACTTTTTAAATAGCATGCCTCAATGGGAGGACATATATTATTCATTATTTGTTTAGATAGGTCAATTCCTATTAATCTCATTATTTAAGTAATGGGTCATGTCAAACAAGATTTAACAACTTAATTTTTATCCTATAAATAATTGCACTGACTTAGATAAAGAAGATTCTATTATTCATATTTAAGTGTAAACCATAACTCAATTCTAAACCAAATGATCCTTAAATAAATCCTTCAGATAGAGAAGTGATTCATTTAAATAATACATAGAATTGCCTTTTAATAGTTTGTGCTAAGTAACTTGTAAGCTAGAATATCTAATAGGAGGAAGACACCAAGACCAACAAACAAACTGACTTGCATAATCTTAAAATTGGCGATAAAGATCATGAGATTCATTCTTGATGAACTCACTCACTCACTTAAATATTTTAAAATTGAAGGTTTTTTCATTTTATCCCTTATTAAATATGGACTGTAAATTCATAAATATTATGATTTTATGAAACATGTATATACGTAGGTTACATGAATTGACTATTTTCAGCACATAACTATCAATAAGTTGTTAGACTTATATACATGATTCAGTATTCATCAATCATACATGAATATCAATAAGATGAATAAGAATAACTATCAATAAGATGAATAAGAATAACTATTAATAAGATGAATAAGACAATCACAAAATCATATTATGTGCTATTTTATATTGAAGAATAACTATCAATAAGAATAACTATCAATAAAGAATAGTCATCAATCATACATGACTATCACAAAATCATACATGCTTTATATATACGTAAATATAAAGAATTGACTATTTTATCCCTTATTAAACAGAACTATCAATAATATGAATAAGAATAACTATCAATAAGATGAATAAGATGAATAAAAGAAAAATAAGAAAAATAAAAAGAATAAGAATAATAAGAAGAATAAGAAAAATAAGAAAAATAAGAAGAATAATAAGAATAAGAAGAATACGAAAAATAAAAAAATAAAAGGAATAAGAGGAATAAGAAGAATAAGAATAAAAGAAAAATAAGAAGAATAAGAATAATAAGAACAATAAGAAAAATAAGAACAATAAGAAAAAATAAGAAGAATAAAAAGAATAAGAAGAATAAGAAAAATAAGAAGAATGAGAAGAATAAGAAGAACAAAAAGAATAAAAAGACTAAGAAGAATAAAAAGAATAAGAAAAATAAGAAGAATAAGAGGATAAGAAGAATAATAAGAAAAGAAGAATAAGAAGAATAAGAAGAATAACATGAATACGATAACTAATAAAAATAAGAAGAATAAGAAGAATAAGAAGGAAAAGAAGAATAAGATGAATAAAAAAAATAAGAAGAATAATAAGGAAGAAGAAAGTAGAATAAGAACAAAAAAGAAAAATAAGAAGAATAAGAAAATAAAGAAGAATAAGAAGAATACAAATAATAAGAAGAATACAAAGAATAAGAAGAAAATAAATAATCAAAAGATCTGAAGAATATTAAGAATAAGAAAGATAACAAGAATAAAAAGAAAAACAAGAATAAGAAGATTATGAAGAAATAGAAGAATAATAAGAATAAAAAGAATAATAAGAATAAAAAGAAAAAGAAGAATACAAAGAATAATAAAAATAAGTAGAATAAGAAGAATAAGAAAAATTAGAAGAATTAGCAGAATGAGAAGAATTATAAGAAAAAGAAGAATAAAACAATAAGAAGAATAAAAATAATAAGAAAAATAAGAAAAATATAAATAATAATATGAATACGAAGTATAAGAAAAATAAGAAATATAAGATGAATAAAAAGAATATGAATAAATAGTAGAATGAAAAGAATAAGTAAAAAAATAAATTAAGAAGAATAAGAAGGATAAGAAGAATAAGAAGGATAAGAAGAATAATAAGAATTAGAAGAATAAGAAGAATTAGAAGAATAAGATGAATAAGAATAAAAAGAATAATAATTTAAATAAGAATAATAAAGATTATAATATGAATAAGAAGAATAAGAAGAATAAAAATAATAAAAGGAATAAGATGAATAAAAAGAATAAGAAGAAAAAAAAAAAAGAAAAAAATGAATAAGTAGAATGAGAACAATAAGAAGAATAAGATGAATAAGAAATATAAGAAGAATAAAAAAAAAATAAGGAAAAGAAGAATAGATAGAATAAGATTAATAAAAATAATAAGAAGAAAATAAAGAAAAAGAAGAATAAGAAAATAAGAAAAATAAAAAAAATATAAATAATAAGTCTAATAAAAAGAATAAGAAGACTAAAAGAATAAAAAGAATAAGAAGAATAATAAGAATAAGAATAATTAGATGAATAATAAGAATATGAAATAATAAGAATAACAAGATTCTTATTATGAATAATAAGGATAACAACAATAAGAAGAATAAGAAGAAAAAAATAAAAAGAAGAATAAGAAAAAAAATAAAAATAAAAAGAATAAGAAGAATAAGAAAATAGAAGAAAAAGAAGAAAAAGAATAATAAAAAGAATATAAAGAATAAGAAAAATAAAAAGTATAAGAAAAATAAGAAGAATAAAAATCATAAAAGGAATAATAGGAATAAGAATAATAATAAGAATAAGAAGAAAAGAAGAATAAAACCAAATAGTTGAATAAGAACAATAAGAAGAATAAGAAGAATAAGAAGGAAAAAAAGAATAGGAAAAATAAGATGAATAAAAATAATAAGCAGAATAGTAATAAATGAAATAAAAACAAGAATATGAAGAATAAAAAGAATAAGAAGAATAAAAAATAAAGGAAGAATAGGAAGAATTAAGAGAATATGAATAATAATCAGATTAAGAAGGATAAAAATAATAAGAAGAAAATAAAGAAAAAGAATAATAAGAAAATACGAAGAATAAAAAAAATATATAAATAATAAGTAGAATAAAAAGAATAAAAAGAATAAAAAGACAACAATAATAAAAAGAATAAGAAAAAATAAGAATGAGAAGAATATTAAGAATAAGAAGAAGATTAAGAATAAGAAGAATTAGATGAATTATTAAAATAAGAAGAATTGAATGAATTATTAGAATAAGAATAATAATAAGAATATCAAGATTCTTATTATGAATAATAAGAATAACAATAATAAAAAGAATAAGAATAAAAAAATAATAAAAATAATAAGAAAAAAAAGAAGAATAAGAATGATAAGAATAATAAGAATAATAAGAAGAATATAAAGAATAAAAAGAATTAGAAAAATAAGAAGAATAAAAAGTATAAGAAAAATAAGAAAAATAAGATGAATAAAAAGAATATGAATAATAAGTAGAATAAAAAGAATAATTAAAATAATAAAATAAGAAGAATAAGAAGAATAAAAAAAATAAGTAAAATAAGAAGGATATGAAAAATAAAAAAAATAAGAAGAAAATAAAGAATAAGAATAATAAGAATAATAACTTAAATAAGAAGAATAAAAAGTATAAGAAGAATAAAAAGTATAAGAAGAATAAAAATAATTAAAGAATTATGAAGAATAAGAAGAAAAGAAGAATAAGAAGAATAAAAAGAATAAGTAGACTAAGAATATTAAGAAAAATAAGAAGAATAAGAAAAAAAAGAAGAATAAGAAGGAAAAGAAGAAAAAAAAGAAAATGATGAATAAAAAGAATAATAAGAAAATGAAAAAGAAGAAAAAGAAAAAACAAAAGAAAGATAAGAATATGAATAAAAATAAGAATAGGAAGAATAAGAAGAATAAGAAGAATAAAAAGAATAAGAATAATAAAAATAAGAAGACTAAAAAAATAAAAAAAAAAGAAGCATAAGAATAATATTAAGAATAAAAATAATACGAAGAATAAGAAGAATAGTGATAATTGAAAGAATCTGAAGAATAAGAAAAATAAGAATATAAAGAAGAATAAAAAAGAAATGAAGAATAGAAAGAATATGAAGAATTAGAATAATATGAAGAATAAGAAGATTTATAACGATAGAAATAATAAGAAGAAAATAAAGAATATAAAGAATAAGAAGAATAAGAAAAATAAGAAGAATAAAAAGAATATAAGAAAAAAAGAATAAGAAAAAAAAAGAATAAGAAAAATAAGAAAAATAAAAAGAATAAAAAGAATATAAGAAAAAAAAGGATAAGAAGGATAAGAAAAATACGAACAAAAAGAAGAATAAAAAGAATAAGAAGAATAAGATGAATAAGAAAAATAAGCTGAAAAGAAAAAAATACAGAATAAGTAGAATAAAAAGAATAAGAAGAATAAAAAAATAAGAAGAATAAGAAAAAAAAAGAAGAATAAGTAGAATAAGAAAAATTAGAAGAAAAAGAAGAATAATAAGAAAAAGAAGAATAAGAAAAATTAAGAAGAATAAGAAAAAAATAAGAAGAATAAGATATTATAAAGAATATGAAGAATATGAAGAATAAGATGAATAAGAAGAATAAGAAGAATATGAAGAATAAGATGAATAAGAAGAATAAGAAGAATATGATGAATAAGAAGAATAAGAAGAATATGAAATAAAAGAATAAAGAATAAAAGAAGAATAAGATG
>JAREIK010003463.1:0-27500 GCA_029783825.1 Sapria himalayana
AGATAGATAGATAGAAGACACATAGAAAAATAGTCACGGGTATACAAAATAGATAGATAGAAAGAATATGTTTAGATAGTAAATAGATAGACAAATTGATAGATTATTTGATAGATAGATAGTAGAAGAAATAGATAGATAGAGAGACAGATAGATTAATAGACAAATAGGATAGATACACAAATAGATAGGTTTTATAGACAAAAATAGATAGATATATTTAAAGAATGATAGATAGACATATAGGTAGGTAGTATATATAGAGAATGCCATATAGTTAGACTAAAATAGATAGATAGATAGGCAGATAGGAGATATAAGTATATATATATATATATATATACGATATATATATATATATATAGACATGTCTATACACAGATAGATAGCTAGATAGTAGACAGATATATAGATAAATAGATAGGCAGATAATAGTCATATAGATTGACATATACTGGCAAATAGAAAGATATTGACTTATTGATATATAGATAGATAGATAGGTATATAGAACTTTTAATGGAAATAGATAGACGATTAGTAAATAAAAATATAAATAGATAGACAGATAGATGATCATATACATACATCAAGATATAATAATATTGAAAGATAAATATAGATAGACAAATAGATAGACAGGAGACAGATAGATAGACCGATAGTAAGCAAAATGATAGATAGATATATAAAAGATATATAGATTAGTATATAGATAAATACATATATAGAATGATGTATACTCATCTAGATATATAAATAGATAGATAGATAGATAGACAGACAGTCAGACAGACGATAGATAGATATATGGATAGGTAGACAGATAGGGTTAGTTAGATTGTTAGTTAGAATGTTAGAGAGATGGATAGATAGATAGATAGATAGACAAAAGTAGAAGAAATGATAAACAAATAGGTATATACATAGATAGATTAATATAAAGATATATAGATAGATCGATACACAAATAGATAGACATATTGATATATAGTAAATAGATAGACAGATAGATATATAAATGTTAGATAAAATATTGATATATAAATTGACAAATAGAGAGACAAATGGACAGATAGATACAAGATTGATATATAGAAGATAGTAGATATATGATAGACAGAGAGATAGATAAAAGTAGATAGATAGATAGATATTGATTGATTGAAAGATAGATAGAAAGATAGGTAGATAGATAGATATATATATAATATATTGATATATAGACAGATAGATAGAATGTAGACAAAGATAGATAGATAGATAGATATAAAGATATACAGTGAGATAGTTAGATAGATAGATACATAGGCACATAGAAACCTAGAAAATAGATAGCAATAGATAGATAGCCAGAGAGATAGATAGATAGATATTTATATGTATAATAATATTGATAGATAGATAGATTAGGCAGATATATATATAATTAGATATATAGATAGATATTAATAGAATATAGATAATAGATAGATAGACATAATATAGATAGACATATAGATACTAGTCAGATAGAATGATTGAGAAATAGAAAGATAGATAAATAAAATAAAAGATAATTAGGCAATAGAGAGAGAAATAGACAACACAACAAAAAAATCTCATATAGTTAGGGGACAATACCTAGCTAAATAGACATTTTCCATCGCTAACAGGATATAGCAATGGATTAACAATGGATCGGTTCCCTATCTATAGTGTTGGTCGCTAAAATTTAGTGAGGAAAATTCACTGGCTAAAAGTTTAGTGACGGAAAATATTTTTGCTAAAAAATAAATTGTATAGCTAAATTAGCAAGCTAAATAAGTTATTCTGTCTCTAAATGAAAATAGCACCGGAAAGATTCTCAAGCTAAAGTGCTGGTCACTAAATTTAGCGACGTAAATGGTCTCTCTAGCTAAATAAATTTAGCGACGGAAATATCCATTGCTAAATAAAGAACCCTTGCTAAAATAAAGAAATCCCTGCTAATTAGCTAGGGATTTTTCCTTCGCTATTTAGCAACAGATTTTTCCCTAGCTATTTTAATTTCGAAAATATTTCAGAATGTAATTTATTTTAAAATTTTATAATTAAATAATTTATTTTTTATATCAAATTAAATAAAAAATGAAACTATAAAAATTATAATAAACAAAAAATAAAATTATTTATAACTTATTCTAATTCAATATTACTAATTGAAACAAAAAAAATCACACAATTTTATTAGATCTTATTCAATGTATATATCGACAGGCATAAAGTATAATATATCTGTGCATTGTCATTGCTTCTGTACCTCAGCTCCTCTGATCACCATCTTTCTACTGTGAGGAGGCTATCTGAGTCACAGTGCGTAATGTCTAGTAAAAACTCTTCACTTATACAAGCTTCTTATGGAAACAATTCAATACCACATCTGTAAGAAATTTAAATCACTCAATCAAATCAAAAAAAATTTTAAAAAAACTATGTTTTGATAAATATATATTACTATAGTAATATGTACAAATATACTAGCATTTAAACTCGTGCATATATTACTACAATATATGTATAAAACTATAGTATTATGCTACATATATACTGAGTACATATATGCTCAATATATAGTAAATAAAATAATATAGAATTATATTACGAATACTGACTATATACATATGTATATACCACATTTTTTCCATTACTACTGCTCCTGTTATCCTTGCCGCTGCTACCGCTGCTACCAATACCACTACACACCATCGCCGCTGCCATCGTCGCTGTCAGTGCTGTTGTGGCTGTTGTCGTTGTTGCTATGGCTACTGTCGTTGTTGCCGTGGATGCTGTCGCTGTTGCCGTCATACTGTTGCTTGTTGCCTCTGCCACCATGTTGCATCCCTTGGCGCTGATGCTGACACTGCCTCCAGTGTCATCGCTGCCTGTGATGTCGCAGCTGCCGCGAATGCTGCCGATGCCACCATTGTCGCTACTGCTGCTACTTCCTTCATTGCAGCTACGTGGCCAGTGCTGATGCTGCCGTAGTAGTGATCGGTGTTGCTGCTGCTGATGTAGGTACTACCGCCATTGCAATTGATGCCGCCTCTGCTACTACCACTGCCACGCTATCACCACTGCCACTACTATCATCACTACCACTGCTGCTGCTGCTACCACTACTGATAATAAGCTTTTACATACCTATAAAGGCTAAAACTTTACCCAAAAAATTCAGAGATACACAAGCATAATTACAGATATAAAAAAATAGTTATTATGGACATAAACAAACACAAATTAATGTTGATTGTCATATAGCTTCCACAAAAATTTAATTAAATAATTTAATATTTTATATTAAATTGAATAAAAACAGAAACTATAAATGAAATTTTTAAATTAAACAAAAAAAATTCATTTAATAACTTATTCTAATACATTATATTAAATAACTAAAACAAAAAAATAACAAAATTATATTACATCTTATTAATCAATGTATCTACCGACTATGCATAGAGTATAATCTATCCATATATTGACGTTGCTTTCTCTCCCTCTGCTCCGATCACCATATTTCTACTGTGAAAAAGTTGTCCGAGTCATGGTACGTCATATATGTGAAAAATATTTTCACCCATACAAGCTTCGTATGGGAAACAATGCAGTACCATATCTGTAAGAAATTTATACCACTCAATCAAATCAAAATAAATAAAAAAAAACTATATTTTGATAAATATATTACTGCAGTAAATATGTACATATATACTAGCATTTCACACGTACATATATTACTACAGTATATGTACATATAAACTATAGTATTATGCGTACATATATATTGAGTACATATATACTGAGTATATACGTACATAAAATACTGCAGTATTTTATGTACGTATATACTGACTAAATACATACATAGATACTGCATTTATTGTTGTTACTGCCATTCCTGCAGTCACTGCCGCTCCACTGCCCTGTTACTGCCGCTACAACTGCTGCCACTTCTACTGCTTCTACCTGCACTGCCGATGCTGCCACCTCTGCTAGTGCTGTAGCTACTGCCGCCACTGCCGGTGCTGCAGCTACTACCGCCACTGCCACTATTGCTAACACTGCCGATGACGCCGCTGCTGCCTCCACTGCCGATGCTGCCATTGTCGCCCCAACTGGCACTGATGCCACCGCTACCTTTGATGCCACCGTTGCCGCTAATGCAGTCACTGCCTCATCTGGTGCCACTGCCACTGATGTCGCTACTACCTCTACTGAGCCCGCTACCACTACTATCACTGCTGCTATTGCAGCCACCGCTGCCGCTACTACCACCGCTACCACTGATGCGGCCTCTGCCACCATCGCCACCACTGTTACCACTACCGTTGCTGCCACTACTACAACCTTTGCTGCCACTACTACCGCTAGTGCCACTTCTTCCACTACTGAATATAGGCTTTTACTTACTTATACTAGCTAAAACTCTACCCAAAAAATTTGGAGACACACAACCATATTCATAGATATATAAAAATAATAATTATAGACATGAACAAACAGAAATTAAAGTTGATTGTCATACAGCTTTAACAAAAATCCAAAAGATGTCCAGTAATTATATTTAGAGAGAAAGAGAGTGCAAAAATAAAATGTTTTAGGAATAATAAAAATAAAATAAGCTAGACCTCCTTTTGATATAACTAAAATTGGTAAATATGGGACCCATGCATTGGAAGGACCGTGGTAATGTCTGAATGCTCTAAATTAGAATTTTTTTATGTGTCTCAGATAATGTGTCCTGCAAAGATTCATAATTAGGTTAATCGAAAAAGCAAATAACTAAACCAGAATAAAAAAAATTGTAACCTGCAAAAAAATTTCATAATTATTTGCTACAGATAGACAAAAATAAAGAATAGTTCAGAAGTAATTCTCATGAAATCATCCTCATAATTTGTAGGGAATGCTTGCCTATCATACGAGGTTTCACAGCTGGATTTCGGAATTCTATCTGTTGTGCCAATACCGCTAACCTTGACTCCATATAGGACATCTACTATTGCATTACATTTTTAAATTCTTTCATCTCATCGTTCATTTCTTTAATTTCTTGCATTTCTTCCATCAAATTAGTAAACTACTCATCCTCCAATTCTTTAATTTCATATATTTCTTCCTACAATATTAGATATCTGCTCATCCTTCTATTCTTTAATTTATATATTTCTTTTATCAAATGAGATATCTACTCATCCTTCTTTTTCATTTTGGTCTCCATAATACAATACGTTCATTTGTTTCCATTGCTTGTTGTTTGACCACCTCATCCACCATTACCAAGATAGATAAATTAGAAGCACGATTGTTACAACAAAATGCCACTACCTTCGAGCCAATTTTCTACATTCACTGCTTCTTATGACCTCTTATGGTCTCCAAATAAATAGGATCATAGTTACTTTGTTGAAGATCCATAGAATGCTCAACTTGTTAATGAGAAACTATCACACGTTCCGCCATTAGGTCCTGAGATAAAATAGAGAAAAAAACTATTCTAGATATACAAAAATTAAATAAATATTTTGCATTCCAAATAATTTTCAAAATGTACTATAGTATTATAAAATCTTATTAATATAACAAGTTCTTATAGCAATCATCTAAGACTTGTTATCAACAAACTAATCATCCACAATTTTCACATGCATCTTCCTAAAAATCTCATAAAAATTTGGACCTCGACACAATTCTCCAGCCTAGAATATATTTTTATTAAGTCATAAAAAACCAATGATCAAAAAAATTAACAAAATGAATAAAACCATGCAATGATTTGATTTATTGGACTATTAGGATAACCACTAAATATATAAATGTTTAAAATTTTAAAAGTGTACCATATCTCGAGCGTGCTCAATGCTTGACTTTGACCCTCATGTGTGTTGACAACTTCATGTTCCGAGTCTAGCTACCTCACTTCGTCGATTTTTGCTGGCAATATCAGATTTTTTCTTCACATCTTGCTCCTCCCAATACTTGAGCCACTCTAGCCAGTCATCATCTGATATAAAATCAGGCCTTTCTTTGATATTCTTTAATTTATAAATAAAATCAGAATATCGTTGAGTAGCTTTGATCTCCCATAATGACTTTATCTTTCCATCAAATTTGGGTGCCCATGTGTACTGATTTATGTATAGAAAAATCACAAAAGAATTTATATTAACAACAAAATTTTATTATTTACAACTTGAATAATAATTAACATAATAGTTAGTAATTGATAATTATTTTCAATGTGTTTGTTTTGTTATTTTTACTTGAAAGTCATTAAAATAGGACTCTTTTGTTGATTCAGAAACTTTCTTCCTGGAGAATGCTTTAGAATCATTCATTTCTTGAAAGACTTTGTAATTATAGTCGAACACTTGTGAGATGGAATAAAACTATTCGAATAAATAAATAACATTGAAAAAAGTAAATCATAACAATATAAAAAAAACCACTAACAGAAACATCAAATTTTTTTTTTCAAGTCTTTTTTTCATATTTCTTTTACTCCCATCCACAATCTCAATTTCTAACTCTGCACTGACTACAGAGGAAGGCACATCATTTGATGATGTCGTTGGTTTTGTAAATGGGGGAACTATTAGTGTAAAAATGTGGTGTAGAAGATAGAGATGGATCAAAAGTGTGTGCAGGAAGCACAATGGTAGTGGGCTTTCATCTGATAAAGTGATAGTAGAGGTATCAATGATGGTGATGCTGATAGAAATGAAGATGGTGATTGTGATGTTAAAGTATGGATATGGTGATAGAAATGAACATGATGTAGCATACTAAAAGAATTTGGTTCATTTATTTGTCCACCTTCACCACGGCCATGTCCTTTAGGCACCATTTGTGATACAAAATAAAACATAGAACAAATAATAGAGATATGATGAACAAGCATGCATTTTAGAATAAAATGCACCGATAGATTTCAACAAAATATAAACATTCTTTGATAGTTTAATATTATAATAGAATTATAACAATTTAATTATTGGCATCACTATCATCCTCCAATGGATCTTCTGATATTTTGTCTGATTCCGATAGAAGTTCGAACTCATCCTCAAATAGAAATCGATAATCTTCAATTTCTATTATGCAACCATTTGAATCATATAAATTTTCTGGATCTTTATCTACATTCACACGGACAATATTATTTATGTTATCTTCTTGGAATGCCAGTGTAATATCTAATTCTGCACTTCTTTGTTGTGATGTTGGATCTTCAAATTTTTATGGAGCTTTGATTTTGCAAATCTTCCACCAATCACTCTTATCACGAGATAAACTCGGATTAGTACAATAATATACTTAAGCGACTTGAACTACCATTATAAATGGCTCATATCAATTATATATGTGTTTATGGTTAACATCCAATAGCTTATAATCCGAATGAATCTTTGTGCCCACATTTCTTGTAGGATCAAACTACTCGCACTTAAATAATACAATCCTGTTATTTTCAAGTCCAGAATACTCCAACTCAATAGCTTCTTTGAGTTGACCATAATAATCAATCTCATCTACACTATAACATGCACCTTTAATGCATACACTACTATTCATTATTATTTTAGAAGATAATAATATTAACAAATAAATTAATTCTTTGAGTTGAATCTCCATTTGATGGATCAATTATTTGTGACATAAATTAAAAAATTAATATTAACAAATAAAAGATAATAATAAATTAAATAATTTAAAAATTTAAAAATTTAAAACTTAATAATTCTCACATAATGTTTGAACCAATTCAAAAATTCAGGATCTAGCATATAATTGACATCATTGCTAGAAATTGCTAGTTGCCTATATTTTAACTGCTCAACAAAAATACTACACAATATAAAAGAGAGAAAAAATGTATATCAATTTTTAATAATTCATATAAAGATAAAATTAAACTAAGATTAAACCTGCAACCATTTTGTGAAAACATGCTCAATATATGGTGCAACCTCCTCACCTATTAAGTAAACATAGCTTCAGGTTGCTTTGTACTCTTCATCTGTCATACATCTTTTTATTGCTCTTCCAAATATTCTTCAAGAGTTCTTGAAGATAGATAGTTTGTTCACAGAATCATCTTCTACCATCACATTGCCTTCATCATTACGAAGCATATTTCTATACTTGTATTAACATAATCCTCAAAATAATAAGAACAAAATGATGATGCTTCTTTTACTAAAGATGATTGTAAATTAAACCTTCAACTTTTGCCTTATTTCTAACATTCATTTAAACTTACAAAGATACCTACAACCACAATGTTAGGTTCAATTATATTAAATTACAATATTACTTTATGTACAAAATAATAAAACACAGCAAAATTATATGTATTTACCTCTCAAAAGGATACATCCACCTTTATTGCATTGGCCCTACTATCCTTGCTTCATATGCCTAATGGACCGAAAATGCTCCATTGAGTTAAAAAAACTTGGTGGGAATATCCGTTCAAGCTTACAAATAATAAGTGAAATGTCATTCTTCAGCCTCACCATGTCATCTATTTTGATTGTGGTTACAGTTAGCTATTTGAAAAACAAACAAAGTTCTATAAGGGCCTTCCAAACACTTAAGAGAAGTAATTCACATAATGCTTTTGGTATCAATCTCTGCATAAATACATGACAGTCATGACTTTTCATCCCAAATAACTTAAGATTCTTCATATCCATGCATCTACCCATTTTTGACACATATCCATCATGGAATTTCAAATTTTTAACCTATTCACACAATATCTATCTTGCATTCTTATCAAGCATGTAACAAGCTTAAAGAAATTTTTATGTTGCCACATTCAGTTTGAATTAAGGATGCCGACAGTAATCATTCAGCTCTTATCTTGATTTTAAAGTATTTTTTGTTTTTTCCGTCTACATTAAGGACAATGTTGACAACATTTTCAAATACAATATTTTGAATATGTATTATATTTAAGTTATGATGAATTAAATTGGACTTCCAATATGGAAAGTCCCAAAATATACTACATTTCCTCCGCCAAATATTTTATATATTGGTACATTACTTCCAGTAACATCTTTTTCAGTTACCCTCTTCAAACCTAATCTCTGAATCTCTATAATATATTATCTCCTAAATGAATTGCTGGTGCAACTGTCATCACAGTTTATTTTTTCAAAATGCAGTTCTATTTCTTCAAAATGGATGATTTTTAAATATGAAATAAAGTCAAAATTGTTTACCACTAAATTAGAGGGTAAATGCATCAGAATTTATCATGCAATACCGGAATGTGAATCATCCTACAGTACTCTAGCTAGACAATATTGAATATGCAATAAAGTCACCTACCACCCACATTAGGGCTGCCTATATAATGAAATTTTGCTTCTTTGAGATATCATATGTATCAATGCCAAAATATCACAAATGATTTAACTCTATATAAGACATCCAGCATGTCTTTAAAATTTTTTGGCCCTAGAACTAATATTGACAAAAACATATATTGTTCCTTCATACACAACCTCAGAGGCAAATTACAAGGTCTCACTATGACTAGCCATATTGAATACTGTTGTCCAGATTTCCCAAATAGCTTAAATCCATCAGTGTAGAGACCCAATCTCACATTTCGACTTTCAGCTGCAAATCTTGATGTAAATATTTAAAATGCTTCCAAGCAAGTGAATCTGATGGATGATGCATTACCCATTCTTCAGCCTCATTCTCAGAATGCCACCTCATAACATTTGCTATAGCATTTGATGCATATAGTCTCTATAATCGAGGAATTAATGGAAAAAAATACATCTTCTTAAATACAACGTTCAATTTTTGTGGCATATCTACAACACGAGGTACCTTTTTAAATCGAGGATGATCATAAAACATACAACTAATAAAATCACTATCACTACCCCAATATAATATACATCCATTAAAACAACAATCAATTTTTTTGGATCCATTCCTCATAGTAATTTCTTAGAGTTGTAAAAGTTATTAGTGATCAAATTATTATTCGGAACAATGTTCTTCATCAATTCTGTCACCTGATCAAATAATTTCTCAGACATATGATTTTCTGACTTAATGCTCATAAGTCGAACCACAAGTGACAATTGCGAATGTGTTTTATAACCAAGTCACAATGCTTTATCTCTAGCTTTAAGCATTTCATAAAATTTCTAAGCTTAAGGATTAGGTGGTTCATCCACGTAATTCATATTGAAGTCAGTACCAGCAGCTTGTGTGATCATTCTATGGTATGTATTTGATGATACTTCACTACAAGCAAATGATTCAGTATCTTCATTTTGGTCAATGTTCAGAGCCTTTGTACTTTCTCCATGATAAATCCAAACAAAATAATTTGGCAGAAAGCCATATTTTTCCAAATGGTATCTTATAGTGTTTGCATCATGAAAAGGGATATTCTTATGTTTGCGATGAATACCTGAACACTTATTTTTTTTCCATCCATCCATCTTGATTGACTACATGCAAAATTGATGAAAGTTTCAAGCCCACTCAAAAAATATTTATTTAAAAATCAATTAATAAACCTTTTGTACATCAACTGATGATCTAAACTCATTTTTCCATGTTTTATTTACAAAAATTAATGCTCAACCATTCTTTTGAATTAACCATTCTATTACTTCAAAATATACTAATATTTAAATAAAATTCTTATAAATTAATATTTAAAAATTAAATATCATGAATATCGAGGCAGTGCATTTGAAGAATATACATAAATAGATAAACCATTTGTAGCACAATAAAGATTAATAGATATCATAGTAATACTAGATAAAGGAGCAAAATATGATGATACACAAGAAAGGAAAGCAAAAAAGAAAGACATTTAAGTTGAAGGGGGAGAGGGGAGAGAGAGAGAGAGAGAGAGAGGAGGTGGGAGAGAGAGGACAGAGAAATGGGAAGATGAGCGGAGAGAGAGAGAGGAGAGAGAGAAGGAGGGAGAGAGAGGGGGAGAGAAATGGTGAAAGGGAGAGAGAGGGGGAGAGGAATGGTGAAAGGGATAGAGAGAAAAGTGAGAGAGAGGAAGAGGGAGAAGGAGAAAGAGGGAAAGTGAGAGAGAGGAAGAGGGAGATGGAGAAAGAGGGAAAGTGAGAGAGAGGAAGAGGGAGAGAGATGGAAAGTGAGAGAGAGAGAGAGAGGGAGATGGAGAGAAGGGGGAGGAAGAGAGAACAAGCAAGAAAGGAGAGCGAGAAAGAAAATAACAAGAGAGAGAGCATGACACATAAAGAAAAAGAGGAATAGAGTGACAGAAATAATTAGAGAGGGAGAGAGAGAGACAGAGTGCAGAGTTAGAATAAAAAATTATATAAAAGAAAATAAAATTTCTTCTATATAAATCTATCAAATATTACATCTTTTGTCATACATAACTTCATATTTGAGCTAAAGGCACAAGGGCTGTGATTAGGTAAGAGTATGCCCCTTATTTTTATTATACTATATATGAGCCTGATCAACGGGCACTCTCTTGCTATGTGCTTACATATTGTTGATATTATATCTTTTACCATTTAATTTCAAGTTAGTGCACCAAATTAGTATTATCCCATATATAATTATATGTTTGGATACATATAGTAAATGTAGTTATAAATAGTTACATATAGTTAACCATATAATTATATATAGATATATGCATACAAGTAGTTATAAGTAAATATAAATAAATCTATACAAAGTTATAAACAATTATATAGATTTACATATATGTATACATAATTAAAAATAAAGTTATATTTATCTATATAGAGTTATTTATAGCTATAAGAATATTTATATATAGTTATACACATATAGTTAAACATTGTGTTGTATGTTTTTATACATATAATTATAAATATTGTTACATGTAGTTATACATATAGTTACACGTATAGTTAAACTTATATTTATACATGTATGTATATATATATGATCATATAATTTTATATTTGTATACATATAGTTATGTATAGGTATGGATATACTAAGATACATTTTTTATACTAATATTTAAAAATGTATATTAAATAAATATGTTAATTATATATTTAAATATAGTTATGTATGACGTTTTTATAGTTATACATATAGTAAGATAAAATTATTGTTATATGTTAGAATACATATAATATATATAGTTATAAAAAATTATATATCGTTAAACATTTAGTTATATATATATATATTCATACGAGTAGTTAAATTTAGTTGTAGATAATGTATACAATATTATAAATAAATATATAGTTTTAAATATATGGATAGATATATGTATAAATAGTTAAAAAATATAGTTATATTTTATTATATAAAGTTTTATTTAGTTTTACAAATATTTAAATATAGTTATACACATGTAATTTAAAATTAATGTTGTATGTCATTATACATGTAATTATAAATATAGTTACATGTGGTTATACATATATTTACACGTATAGTTAAACTTATATTTATACATGTATGTATATATATTTGTTCATATAAGTTAATATATTTATACATATAGTTATGTATAGGTCTTGATATACTAAAATAGATTTTGTATACTATATATAAAATGTATATTAAATATATGTTGTTAATTATATATTTAAATATAGGTTATACATTAATAATATAAAATTGTGTATAGTTATATGTTATTATACATATAATATATATAGAGTTATAAAAAATTATATATCCTTAAACATTTAGTTATATATATATATATTCACATGAGTATTTATATTTAGTTTACATAAATATATGCAAAGTTATAAACAAATATATAGATTTACATATATGTATACATATACGTATAAATAGTTAAACATATAGTTATATTTAATTATATAAAGTTTATTTACTTTTAAAAATATTTATATATAGTTATACACATATAATTAAACATAATATTATATGTTGTTATACATGTAATTATAATTATAGTTACATTTGGTTATACATATAGTTACACGTATATTAACTTATATTTATACATGTAGGTATATATATTTATTTATATAATTTATATATCTATACATATAGTTATGTATAGGTATAGATATAGTAAAATACATTTTTGAATACTAATATATACAAATGTATATTAAATATAAGTTTTAAATTATATATTTAAATATAGTTATGTATAAAGCTTTTATAGTAATACATATAATAAGATATGATTATTTATAGTTATATGTTATTATACATATAATATATATAGCGATAAATATTTTTTATTTGTTAAACATATAGTTATATATAGATATATTTATACAAATAGTTATACATAAATATATAAAGTTATAAATAAATATATAGATTTACATATATGTATACATACGTACAAATATAGTTATATTTAATTATATAGTGTTATATAGTTATACAATTATTTATATATAGTTATACAATTATTTATATATAATTATACAAATATTTATATATAGTTATACACATATAGTTAAATATAATATTGTATGTTATTATACAATTAATTATAAATATAGTTACATGTGATTATACATATAGTTATACATATAGTTACACATATAGTTATACCTATATTTATACATTTAGGTATATATATTTATTTATATACTTGTATATATCTATACATATAGTTATGTATAGGACTAGATATAGTAAAATATATTTTAGAATACTAAAATATACAAATGTATATTAAATATAAGTTGTAAATTATATATTTAAATATAGTTATGTATAATGCTTTTATAGTAATACATATAGTCAAAGACAATTATTTATAGTTATATGTTTTTATACCTTTGGGATCCAATGGCAAAAAGACACAAAACAAAAAACAACAAGTTCAGCTTACAACAGATCAAAACAAAGTAAATGTGGTCTTGTATTTCAAGCATGCAATATATAATATAAATACAATTCGAATCCCCCTAGAAACAGATGATGCCATCCACATAACAGAACAAAACTCAAAAAAAATAGGCAACGATTAGATCAACATTCAGATATGTCAACAAAGTTTACCTCATCCTGCTTATATTGTTTATGATTTGCTGGCAATGTAATTGGAAAGCCGATCAAGACCCTCGTACAGGCCCTTGCCAGAGGTAACACAATTGCTCTAAATCTACCAATGGCTTTGGAGAAGAGAGTGCAGTCCTAGATTGTAAGCAATTTCAGCTGCATTCATCGCATTGGGAAGATCTTGCTTATTGGCAAACACCATCAAAACTGCATCTCGAAGCTTTTCCTCGTTATCATCCTATGCAACTCATCTCTGGCTTCAACTACTTGATCTCTACCATTGCTATCTACCGCAAATATGATACCTTGGGTATTTTGGAAGTAATCCCTCCAGAAATGGCGAATCTTATCTTAACCCCCAAAATTTCACACAGTGAAATTAATGCTTTTGTATTTAACAGTCTCTACATTGAAGAAAATAGTAGGAATTGTGGTAATAATTTGACCAAGCTTCAACTTATATAGAATGGTTTTCTTTCCACCAGCATCAAAACCTAGCATCAAAATCCTCATCTCCTTGTTGGCAAATAGCCTGCTGAACAGCTTTGTGAACGTAAATCCTATTTCTTCCACTAAATCTCAAATCCTTGTTGTATGGCAGTAAAGAGATCTGATGAGAGAAAGAAATAGAATCAATAGACCTTAAGAGATGGTCACAATATAGAGAGGTCAACCTATATACGTTCTTATACCTATAGTATACATAATTAAAAAAAGAGTTATATATTATATATAGATATATTCATACAAGTAGAAATAAGTAGTTATACATAAATATATACAAAGTTATAAATAAATATATAGATTTAATTATATGAATACATATATGTATACATACATACAAATATAATTATATTTAATTATATAGTGTGTTACTTATTTATACAATATTTATATATAGTTATACACATATAGTTATAAATATGTATGTAGTTAAAGATATAGTTATATATAACATTTTTATAGTTATACATATAGTAAACTACAATTATATATAGTTATATATTATTATACGTATTATATATTTTGTTAAAAATATAGTTATATCAAATTACTCTTTTAGTTATAAAATATTATATAGTTAAAAAAATAATTGTATATAGTTATTAATATAGTTATAAAAATGGTTTACATAGTTAGAAATGTAGTTAAATATAATAATGAATAGTTTTATATTGTTATACAATTATTTATAAATAGTTATCATAAACTATGATAACAACACACTCTCAAATGCCCAATTGAATTAAACCACTATAGAGAAAGAACTTGTATAAACAATCTTTTCTTTTGGCAAGTTAATATCATATTTAGTGAGAAACCAAAGTCATAGTATATATATTAATATTCTATAATTAAATATGTCATAGAAAAGAAAGATATCAGGCCTAGATTGATTTGATGGATTTTACTCTTACAATAGTTTGAACTATAGATATTAGATAAAAATTGTACATATAATCAAAATTTAAAATAGCTTATCAAGACTAGAAAAAAAAGATAGAAGAGTTGTTGAAGAAGATATTAGATAGATTTTTTTATTTAAACAAATTATATTATTGAAAGAAAATGTAACTCCAAGGTAAGTAGTATTGAATGAACCTTATCATTGCAAGTAGTTCTGATCAAAATATGAGGCAAAGTGTTATAGATGGGAGATTAGAGTATCTTGCAATAATATCACTTTTTGCTTGTGCTCTCATGAATTGTGGAACATGTTAATAATTATGTGCTCAAGTATTTTTCTTCTCAAAAATAATGTTAATATTTACATATATATGAATAAATATATATGTGCATATACACTAACCTACACACACACATTTATACATCCATATACATTACTATACATTATATATCACAATACACATTTTTATACTTCTGTATATATTCACACATGTATCTACATTTTCAAAGTCATGTGTATATACTTGTATGAATGCATATACTACTAAACACCCACACAAACACACACATATACCTATATACGTAATGTATTTTTAAAATTACACATGAAACAATTATGTGTGTGTGTGTGTGTGATGTAAATGTATTTAAAATTTTATGATTTTGAAAATTTAAATAAAATAAAATATTATATATTGTACACAATTTATAAAATATTGTAAATTCATTATATTTAAAATAAATTTGTGTGTGTGTGTATGGGTGGGTGTATGTGAAGTATATTAATGCATAAAATGAAATTATGAATTAACTATATGAGCTTCTATTTTATTCAAATAGTTGTTTTTTAAAATTTATATTGAAATTATTATCATTATACTAATATAAATAAATGAAAATGTCATATTTGTAAATTATGTTGTTTTACAATTATGTTAATAATTAAAATATTGGTCATAAATAGATAATATTGTTTTTTTTTTCTATATAACTTTTTTATTAAAATATTAATGTCAATGAAAAATTTCTAATTATTATTTATTGTTATTAATAAATTTTTAAAAACTTTAAAATTCAAACAATTATAATGTAGTGCATATAAATACATATCTTTAATGTTTTGTAAAAAATCAATTATTTCTTTAATTATGTTCAAACAAAATAGGTTACCATATAAATACAATAATAAAATTTTCAACAAGTTATTTTTTTTATTCAAAAAATATATATGACCTTATAAATATATGAATTTGTTTTTTTAAATAATTATTTTTAATTTTTTTTTAAATTAAATACACTACAATGTTTTTATTTGTAATTAATAGATACATTTTAAACATTATTTATTTATGATAAATATAACATATTACATATTATGAGGCACAAATTTTATTTGGTAAATAAATTTTATTTTTAATGTTTTATCTTTGTAAATTGAAACTACATCACATATATATTTTAGAAATTTTTTATAATATTTATTACACAAACATATTGTTATTTGTTTTGAAATTCACAACATGAATTTTAGCAAATTTACATTTTATTAGAAATCAATTTTAGTTAAATGATATTAAGTGAAATAAAAATACAAACCCTAGACATATTAAATCATAATGATTTATACAAACATATAAAAATACATTAAAAATATATTTAAGGTTGAAAAAATTAAATTAACATCCTAAAATATATGGAAAAATGCGAAAGATTTATACAATATCAAATATATATATATATATATGAATGAGATGAATGATATGAATGGATATTAAGTTTCTGAAGCATGTAGTTATACATGTTGTAGATGTCATTATATTTAGTTTTTCATGTTATTATATATATTTAGACATATGGCTATGTATAGGTATTGATGTAGATAAATACATTTATATATAGTAATATGTTGATATACATATTGTTAAATAGATTTATATATAGTTATATATAAATGCATAAATCTTTATATATTTAAGTTCCTCGAATCAATAAGTGTATTTAAACATAACTATACATGAATATGCATGTGTGAATTGTGATATAATTCAAATTTTGTATATAAATATATTTTACTATATCTATAACAATAAAAATAGTATACATAAACATAACTATGTATAAATATAATAACATATATTTAATATATATATATATATATATATATATTTATTTATTTATTTATTTCTATGAAATTAATTGATGATAGACACCTTGATTTTTTGTTACATTTTGGAAAGTGACTGCATAAAGGTAGATATAATTGTGTGAAGAAGTGGTTAGATGTAATAAAAAACAAACAAAAGATCACTCTATGTCATTATTTTTGGCCAACAAGAGACTCTAGTTGGCAAAATAAGCTAAATATAAAAATGAAATTGGATTAATCATATCTATGCTTGGAAAAATACACCAAGCACCTTGACATGGAGCTCACCTAGTGGCACTTCGTCATCACCATATTCCACAATCTCTTAACATCAACTTCTTCCAAGGTCTCAAATATTAAGTCATGGAATTTGACAAATTTTATGTCAAAGAGAATGAGGTAAAGGTTAAAACAAATTTGACCTAACTCGTTTGATTAAAATTGAGTTTGATTTGATATATTTATTCTAGTTTGATTGATAATATATCATTTTATTATTGTTTTTTAATGTTTGCTTTTATTTTACTCCTAAATAATACATAAAGAAATTTGATTTAAATTTATATGATGCCGTTTCTCATGAAATACTATGAAAAAATTATTATAAATCTGAATTTATTTCACCTAACACATGTATAATAAAAAAAAATAGTCATATTTAAAGTTGTATCCACTATTCCACACTGTCATGTAAAGAGAAAATAATGTAAACCTACAATATGATCAAAATAAATAATGAATATTATGAAATGAAGACGTCTCATTATTGTGGCATAGGAAAAGTTGAGAGAGAGAGAGAGGGAAGGAGAGAGAGGCAGAGAGAGTGGAGAAAGAGTGAGGGAGAGAGAGTGAGGGAGAGAGAGGGAGGGAGAAAGGGAGAGAGAGGGGGGGGAGGGAGAGAGAGCGAGCGAGAGAGTGAGATGGAGAGAGCAAGCGAGAGAGTGAGATGGAGAGAGCAAGCGAGAGAGAGATGGAGAGAGCGAGCGAGAGAGTGAGATGGAGAGAGCAAGAGTGAGATGGAGAGAGAGACTGAGAGAGAGATGGAGAGATAGAGAGAAATGGAGATAGAGGATGAGATGGAGAGAGAGAGAGAGAGAGATGGAGAGAGAGAGAGAAAGATAGATGGAGAGAGAGAGAGAGAGATGGAGAGAGAAAGAGAGATGGAGAGAGAGAATGAGATGGAGAGAGAGATGGAGAGAGAGAGAGAGATGGATAGAAAGATGGAGAGGGATAGAGAGATGGAGAGAGAGAGAGAGAGAGATTGAGAGAGAGAGACAGAGACAGAGACAGAGACAGAGAGAGAGAGATATTGAAAGAGAGAGAGAGAGAGAGAGAGAGAGAGAGAGAGAGAGTAATAGAGTAATGTCTATTTATGAAAGAAATGATGCAACTAACTAATGAGTATTTTGTGAAAATTAGTAAGAGATTAGGCTAGATATTTCATAGTAATGGTTGAACAGCAAAGGACTAAAGAATTTATATAAGAAATTATGATAATGGATGACCTAAATCTTGAGGGAAAAAAATTAACTAATGCTTAGAAAAATAGTTGCATAAATTATAAGCTATATAGTAATGTTTGAATAATTTCCAACATCCCATTGAAGAAATAGGACATGAAAAGTTTTTTTTAGATTAACTCAAGCTAGTGATTGTTGCTTAACATATTACTGAGGTTGAAACTTAGTAAAATTTTTTTTATAAGTTATGAATAATAATAAAAAAAATTGACCATTTCGAAAAATGGCTGAGAATTTAATTTAGATGTTGATATTTATGAAGAAATCATAAATGAGAAATTATTGATATAGCTTTAGAACTAGAGAAAGATAAAGTTTTGTAATAATTTAAGAACAATGGCTGAGATAATGCAAGATAGTGAAATATGTGAAGATCAAGTTAGTGAACTGAAGAGATTTAGCACCTTGGACTCCAAGGATAGCTTGCAATGTATGTGAAGGAATGTAATTGTGTGACAAAAAGAATTATTTCTCAAACACCCATAATTGTATAGTTGTGATGCGAGAATTTATATATATTCTAATTTCTCAAAAAAAAAGTAGAAACACAAGACATAAAGCACTCTTGAAGGAATTCCAAAGATATTTTATTAAACAATCAAAAAGAGCCTAGAATGTGATCCTTCAATGCTAATTGTAATTTAGATTCACATAACCAACAATCTATTAATAGATATATTAATCAAGAGCAACATAATTTTGAATGGATCTAAAATATGCATTGTGTTTTAGTCATGATTTTCAACTAGTGTCATATTAAAGATCTATGCGAAGCAAAGAAATAATTTAAGTCTTGTGTTTATGGAGAAACACAAGGCACAAAACACTCTTACAATTTCTTTGAACTAGGAACAACATATTCACTTATATCTAATATATTTTTGGAGAAAATGAAAGTGGTTCAAAAAAAATTAGAAGACTTCTATATTATATCTTTCATCTAGAGATGCAATTTACTCATATCAAATAGTTAATTAGTATATACTATTATGAAATAGGAAGGAATTAACTTTTGATATGTTAGACCTAGAATTATATGGGATTGATGTGATTCTAAGTAGGAAATGGTAGTCAAAATAAAATACCAAAGTTGTTTTTTTTGTTTTTTATTATTTTTTATTTGTTTTATTTTTTTATTTGTTTTTAATTTGTTTTGTTTTTTTTTGTTTTTTAGTTTTTTATTATTTTTTTTATTTTTTTTATTTTTTTAATTCTTTGATTATTTGATTCTTTGATTTTTGATTTTTTGATTTTTTGATTCTTTGTTTCTTTGATTCTTTGATTCTTTGATTCTTTGATTCTTTGATTCTTTGATTCTTTGATTCTTCGATTCTTCGATTCTTTGATTCTTCGATTCTTTGATTCTTCGATTCTTTGATTCTTCGATTCTTTGATTCTTCGATTCTTTGATTCTTCGATTCTTTGATTCTTTGATTCTTTGATTCTTTAAATTCTTTGATTCTTTGATTCTTTGATTCTTTGATTCTTTGATTCTTTGATTCTTTGATTCTTTGATTCTTTGATTCTTTGATTTTTTTATTTTTTTATTTTTTTATTTTTTATTTTTTTATTTTTTTATTTTTTTATTTTTTTTAAATACCATAGATTGGTATAATCAGAGTTTTAAATTAGTTGAATAGTATCATTTATAATATTTATTAAAGATATGCTTTCTTATATCCTCTATGGTACATATGAAAGTTGTTAGAGTTTTATATAAATGAAATAATGAATGACTAACCAATATTATAAATAAATCTTGTAAAAATAAATAAGTTGAAACTTTTTTGATGGCAATAATCTTTGTAAATATATATATTTTACAAATTATTTATATTCATGATTTATTTATAATAATAATCAAAAACAAAATCTTATTCTGAGAATTAATGAATTGTTTAAATAGTTGGATATAATAAAGCATTATGTAAAATAGATTTGTGATCTAATTATCATGAAACACAAATTAAAGAATCTTCTTTTATGAAACACTTGTGCCAAAATATAAAACATATATAAGTGGTTTAGATATTTAATGTCAAAACAGGGGGCGTCTACACCCCAATTTTGTCAAAAAAAGAAGTATTGCCACCTTTTTTTGTTTTATTATTTTTCTAGCATAGATCAACATATAATAAGGATTGAGATTTCAAAAGTATACATTTCTTACATCTTTTGCATTTGGCTAATTAGTAGTGAAAAAGAGAGGAAAAGAGAAGAGCCCATAATTATAGGTAAGAATGTGTTGAACATAGTTAATTTTGTGTTTCATTTAATATATATAATTTTGTTCTATTTCATAAATCTAACAAATAGGAAATCAAGTTATTCTCAACAATTGGTATTGGAGGTTTAGGTTGTGCATTATGATGCACCATTGGGCGATGTTACTATTGATGATAATAATGAATTTAAATAAATAGTAAACATTTTGCAGACAGTATCAGCATGTCAAAAGAGGTGTTCTCAATTCTCATACACTGTGTTTTGCAAGAATTGTCTAGAAGAGTTCATATTTTGTAGACAGTAATGACTGCATATGAAGGAAAAGTGAAAAAAAAATCTATGGAACAAAATTTGGATTCTAGAAAACATAGATGGAGGATTATATATACTAGAAAAATCTATATCCCCTTTTGAAAAAGATGATAGAGTCTATGAAGAAAGAAGAGCACATACTAGCAGTTGAATTCATCTAAAATATGATATTGTACCAACTTACTTTCAATATAAAAAATGAGAAGAGCATAGTAAGGCTTACGAAGGCTCTTGCTAGTATATACGAAAAACTAATTGATGCTATAAAGTGCACATGATGAGGTGTTTTTTCAATCTGAAGTTGATAGAAAGCACATTAGTGATCCAACAACTCAATGAAGGCAACACAATCACAATCCAATTAAGTTTGTTTGGTATTGAAGTCAATGATGAAGTATGTTTATTGATACTTCTGTGTTCTCTATCAAAAATTAACATAGTACAATTATAGTTGTTCATAGTTCATCAAGAATTAATAAATTGAAATTCAATGATGTTTATGATCTCTCAGCAAGGAGATTCAATAGAGATAGACAAGTGAAACATCAATCTCTTTAGAATTATATACAAAGTTAACTGAAAGAAATTCAACCAAGAGAAAATGACAAAGCAAATCAAAAAGCAAGAGTTCTAAATCTAAGAAACATTGTAATTATAATAACTCAAAGACCATTAAGTATTAAAATTATTGAGAGACAAGACACTACAAAAATCAATGCAAGTGTTAGTTATTTTATAGCATGGTAAAATGTATCACAAGTATATGAGTTTAACGAGTAATAAAGTTAACTCTATGAATCTGGATTATCATTTCATAGATATTGATTATTTGGATTAATTATCAAAGTTTCTTCATTATCTAAGATTACAATAAGTAAATAGTTTCTAGTGTTTACTCATGTAAACAATTCTATGTTTAGCATACAATAAGTAAACAATATCAAGTCCATGGGTATACAATTTATGAGTTAATAGCTATAGCGATGATAAAATATGTGACATCTACTCATCCATATTGGTGGAATTTCTCAAACCCACCAAAAAGTCATCGACATCAATTCATATAGGAAATAATGTATGTCAGATGAGCTTGATATCTTATATATTTTAATCTAGTATGAATCATATTGATAGTGAATGCTAGGTATTTATAAGGGACCCTATGCGGCATTTAATTAAACATTGTAATTAAAGTATAGTCAAATATATACCTGTATTTAAATATATTGTAAATTAGTATAAGTATACATAAAGTCTATTACATTTTTATTTGAACTAATTGAATATTGGTAAATAATGTTTACAGATATTAATTTGACATTAACAGATATTAATGTGACGTTACTTTAAATTTACATATAACAAATTATTGCTTAATACGAATATGTTTATGTTGCGTCGGTGTCGAAAGAATGATGGAGGACTGTGGAGGAGTTGCGTCGCTTATTCTTCGAAAATGTCGCAAGAAAGATGGCGGACTCAGTCTCGACAAAATAAACATTAAATAAAAAATTATATATATTTCCAAAATATTTATAGTTTTAATTATAAAAACATTAAATAAATAATATAATATAAATAAATAAATAAATAAATATATATATATATATATATATATATATATATAATACAAAAGGACTCATTTATTTTATTAACTATCAAAATTTTTTGAACTAAATTAATGTGTGTGTAGCAAGGTACAAATTAAAAATATACACCTTACAATTTTTTATTATAATATTAATTAAACAATAAATCTATAAACAATTTAAAAAAATATATGTTTAGCCTTATAAAAAAAATATCAAATAGCTACAAAATTAACAAATTTCATATAATAAGACATACATGAAAAGATGATTTGTCTTATAGCCATTCTCCTAAGAGTTATAAAATACTCTTAATGTTAAAAAATATATAAAAATTTATATTATATTGCTATAAATTTATAAGAATTCACATAGTAATTTTTATGAAGATAGTATGTAATAATTTTAAAAGCATAAAATTTCATATTATTTGATATCATTTATAATTTTTAAAAATCAAAAAAAATACTTAAAGTGATAAGATAAATAAAAAAAGTTAGCATAATTATTTTAATAAATACTGGATGTTAAAAGCTAATAGAAAAAATATTACTCAATTATTTAATTCTTATAAATTTTAGTAGGGTCAAATATCTATGTATTTATTTTTAAATGTTAAGTTATTTTTAAATAAAAAAAATTTATATTTTTATTATATTTCAAAATTTTTAAATTTTGTAGTAATTATTTTTTTTTGGTTCCTATAATCATAAATTTTTTTATACTAATAATCATATTAATATTTACGAGTTTATTCATCAATTCAGATATTTTTGAAAATATTTTATATTTTATCATACAATGAATTAATTTACATTTATATTAGTAGAAATTTTAATGTATGTTAATTTAATTTTTGAAATATTGAAATAAATTATTATAGTTATTGAATTAATTATTTAATATTACTTTAATAGAAATTTTTATGTTTCTTAATTAAAAATTCAAGAAATTTTTTTTTGTATAATTTTTTTAAAATTTAATACATCATAAAAATAGATATTTTAGTCCTTATTAATATAATTTTTTTTTTGTATTTTAAAATTTTTTAAATTAATTATTTATAATATCTTTTTTTTATGATTTTATGAAAAGAATGTAACTATGAAGGATCGCTCATCTATAAACCATTAACATACATCTATTAAACAAAATTAAATAAAATATTAAAACTAATAATAAATTAAAAAAAATTAAATAATTAAATATTGCCTAGGAAAATTCTATCACTATGTTTGGGATTTAATTAGCTATGAAAGATAGAATAAAGGATATTTATATAATTTTAGAGATAGATAAATAGATAGAAAATTGATAGATAGACAGATATATAAATAGAATGATAGATAGATAAATAGACTGATGGACTAAAAGATAGAAAGATAGATAGAGAGATTGATAGACAAATATATAGATAGATAGATAGACAATAGATAGAGAGATAGATAGATAAATAGCTACTAGATTTATAGATAGATAAACATATAGATAGATTTACCTGATAGACTAATAGATAGAAAGATAGATAATTAAATAGATAGATAGATCTAAAGATAGATATTTAAACAGATTGAAAAATAGATAGGAAGATAGTTACAAAATTAGATAGAAATATAATCATTTAGACAAATAAATTGATAGATAGATAGATAGAAACAAGACAAATAGATAGATAAACAGATAGATATATAGTAGATTGATAGACAAATATATAGTTAGATAGATATATAGATAGATAGATAGATATATAGACAGATATAAAATAACTAGAAAGATAGATAGACAAATAGATAGATAGATATACACATAGAGGGATAAAGAGATATACATATAGACAGATAGATTGTTAGCAAGATAGTCAAATAAATAGATAGATATACAGAAAGACATATAGATAAATTTATAGATATACAAATAGTTAGATAGATAGGTAGCCAAATAGAAAGATATACAGATAGAAATATAGACAAATAGATAGATAGACAGATAAATATATAAATAGATAAACAGATAGATAGATAAATAGATAGACAGGTAGATATATAGATAGATAGATAGACACATAGATAGATAGACTATTAGACAAATATAGAGATATATAGATAGATTAACTGATAGATAGATAGACAGATAAACAAATAGATGGATAGACAAAAAGACAAAAATAGAAAAAGACAAATAGATAGAAATATATATAGATAAATAAACAATTAGATAGATAGACAGATATATAGATAGATATAAAGATAGATATATAGATAAATTATTAGAAATATAGATAGAAAAATAGATAGATTAACAAAAAGATGGATTGATAGATAGACATATATATAGATCGATATATAGATATATAGATAGATAAATAGATAAATAGAAAGAGATAGAGATAGATAGATATATAGATAGACAAGATAGACAGATCGATAAATGGAGATATAGACATATAGACAGATAGACAAATAGACGTATATAAAGATAGACAGATAAATAGATAGATAGATTAAGAAATAAATAGATAGACAGATAGACAGAAAGATAAATAGATAAGCAAATAGACATTTAGTAAGTTAGATAGATAAATAATACATAGATTGATAGATAAAAAAATAGAACAATAGATAAATAGATACATGGATAAATAGGTAGATAGACAAATAGATAGATAGGTTGATTGATTGACAAAAAAGATAGATATACAAATAAATAAATAGATAGATAGATAGATAGACAAATATACAGAGAGATACATAGATATATAGATAGATAAATAGATAGAAAGATAGTCAGATAGACAAATCAATATATAGATAGATAGAAATGTAGATAAATAATTAGATAGATAGAAAGATAGATAGAAAGATAGACCAATATATAGATACAAAGAAAGACAAATTAATAGATAGACATATAGATAAATAGATAGACAGATAGAAAAATCATCAAAAACTCATATAAATAGATAGATAGATAAACATATAGATAGATTGACAAATTTATAGATAGATAGATAAATAAATTGGTAGATAGATAGATAAACAAAAAATAAATATTTAGATTGAAATATAGAAATAAGGACAGATACATAGAAACATAGATATATAGAAAGATAGTTAGATAGAAAGATATATTGAAAGATATATTGAAATATATATTGATAGATATAATGATAGATAGACTTATCGATAAATTCTCTGATAGATATGTAGATAGAGCGATAGATAGAAAAATAAATAGAAAGACAAATAGATAAATTGATAGATAGATAGAGAGATAGACGAGTCGACAAATAAACAAAAATCTAATTAGACAAAAAGATTGATTTATCGAAAGAAAGACAGATAGATAGATAGATCCATAGACTAATAGACTTATATACTAAAAGATAGATAGAGAGAGAGAGAGAGAGAGAGATATATATATATATATATATATATATATATATATATATATATAGACAAATAGAATAAAAAACAAATAGATAGATAGATAGAGACATAGTCAAATAGATAGATTGATATCTATACATAAAGGCAATAGATAGAAAGACTCATAGTCTAATATATGAATAGAGAGATAGTAGAAAAACAAAAATAAAGATAGACAAATAGATATATAGAAAGATACAAAAATAGAAAGACAAATATGCAAATAGACAGATAGACTAATATACTAATAAATAGGTATACATATAGACAAGCAGACAAAAAGATAAATATAATATAAATATATACAAAGATAGACAAATAGATAAATAGATAGATAGGAGATAGTCATATACATAGACAGATATATATATATATATATATAGGGAGATAGATAAATATAAAGATAGAGACATAGACACAGTGAAACATAGACATATATACACATAGACATAGACAGATATAGATACAAAAAGATACATACTGATCGATAGACAAAAAGGCATATATGTAGAAAGACATATAGGAATATAAAGAGTTAGATAGATATATAGATAAACAAAAAGATAGATCAAAAGATAAAAATATAGATATAGAGACAAATAGACTAATAGATAGACAAATAGATAGATATCAAGAAATATAGATAGATAGAGATAGATAAATAGATAAATATATATATTTAGTTATATTGAAAATTTATAGATAGACAGATTTATAGGTAGATAGATAGATAGAAAGATAGATTGACAAGTAGATAGAGGAAAAATAGATAAATACATAGAAAGATAAAAAGTCAGATAGATAGACAGATATACAAATAGTCATATAG
>JAREIK010003463.1:32500-91482 GCA_029783825.1 Sapria himalayana
TAGACAGGCAGATAAATAGATAGATATAAATAGATAGATAGTTATATATATATATATATATTGATGGGAAATTACACTCCCATAGTTATGATTTTAAGATATAGAAGACAACAAAATAATAACACAACAAAATAATATATATCCACTCCACAATCCAACATGGTAGAATCTAAAAAATGAGAAAAAAAAAACAAGAAATAATGTGGTTCACTAGTCGCTCAGTATGACTAGCTACATCTACCAGAAAATACTTATGCATTACAGATTAAACCAAAATTGTCTTATAGTATGTGCAGCACAGAGACAATCACGATAAATCACTCAAAGAGAGAGAGTGAAAGAAGACGATGAATAGTTCCAGCTTTGAAAAAATAGCAACCCGAAAATAAAAATACAAAAACATTTATAATAAAAACTTTCGGTTCAATCCGATAAAACTTGCTACATCCACTATTATTGTGCTACTGCTACATCCACGGCCGCTTAATATTTCCTTTCCTGCACTTACATGAAAATATTAAAACAGAAACATTTGGTTATACAAATAGATTATCAAAAACAAATTATATATAAAACATATATATATATATATATATATATATATATAGTTAAAAAGGTAGATAGATAGTTAGCCATATAGACAGATATATAGATAGACAAATAGCCAAAAAGACATATAGAGAAATAGATTGAAATAGAGATAGATAAAAAGACACTTAGGTAGATAGACTAATATATATATATATATATATATATATATAT
Source organism: Sapria himalayana (assembly GCA_029783825.1). Classification (NCBI taxonomy): domain Eukaryota; kingdom Viridiplantae; phylum Streptophyta; class Magnoliopsida; order Malpighiales; family Rafflesiaceae; genus Sapria; species Sapria himalayana. The sequence goes on from JAREIK010003463.1 coordinate 33,263, forward strand.
ATATATGTGTGTGTGTGTGTGTGTGTGTGTGTGTGTGTGTGTGTGTATGTATGTATGTATGTATAAATAGAAAGAAATTTAGTTAGACAAACATATAGATAGATAGAAAGATAGGCTAATAGACAGATAGGAAAAAAAGTTTGTTAAATAGTTAGATAGATAGATAAATAGATAGATAGAAAGATATACATATTGATTGTTAGTTAGAGAATTATGTAGATAAAAAATAAATATATAGTAGATTCATAGATTGACAGATTGATATATAGCCAAATAGATACATAGATAGATAGACATATAAACAAATAGAAAGTTAGATATATAGATAAATATATAGATAAAAAGATGGATAGATATATAAATATTTAGATAATAAGATAGACATAAGGATTATTAGACAAATAGATATATAAACATTTAGATAGATAGATAGATAGACAGATAGACTTATAGTAATATACTATTAGATAGATCGAGAGATATATAAATTGAGAGATAAATAGATTAACAGATAGATAAACAAATTGATAGATAGACATATAGACAGAAAGATAGATCAACAGATAGAAAGATAGATAGACAGACAAATAGATAGATAGATATTTAGATAGATAAATAGATAGATAGATAGACAAAGCGACATATATTTATCTATTTCTCTATCTATATGTGTATCCATGTCTATCTATATCTCTATCAATTTGTTTATATATCTGTCTATCAATTTTCCTATCAATCTCAATATCATTCTTTCTATCAATCTATATAATAAATCAATCTATCAATCTATATATCTTTTTATCTATGTGTATTTCTAACTATTTGTCTATTTATCTATCTATCTGTCTTTCTATATGTCATTCTATATATCTTTCTTTCTATCTATCTTTCTCTCTATCTGTCTGTCTCTATATTTGTAAATATATCTATCTATCTAACTTTCTATGTATATTTCTATCTATCTTTTTATCTATCTATCTATCTACCTATCTATCTATCTATCTATATGTCTATCTATCTATTAATCTATATATCAATCTATCTAGCAATATATCAATCTAAATGATCTGTCTATCTATGTATCTATCTATCTGTGTATCTTTTAGTCTATCTAACTATCTATTAGTCTATCTATCTATCTATATATCTCTTTATTTATCTGTTTATCCATCTATCTATCAATATGTCTATCTATCAATCTATCAATATATCTATCTATCTTTTTATCTATCTTTTTATCTATCTTTTAATCTATCTAACTAACTATCTATCTATTTATCTATTTATCTACTTGGCTATCTATCTATATATCTATCTATCTATCTATTTGTCTATCTATCTAATATCTATCTATTTATTTATCTATCTATGCATCTATTTAACATTCTATTAGTCTATCTATCTATTAGTCTATATGTATATGTATTTATTTGCATATCATTGAATATGTTTATCTGTAGATCTATTTATCTGTATATCTATTTATATGTCAATCTATCTATCTATTAATTTGTTAATTAGACTATCAATCTATTTGACTATCTATCTATCTATCTATATATCTTTCTATTTGTCTATATGTCAGTCATTCTATCTATCTATCTATCTATCTATCTTTTTGTCTATCTATCAATAAATTACTTTATCTATCTATCTAAATACCTATTTACCTATCTACCCATCAAACTATCTATATATCTCTCTACTTATCTATCTATATATCTATCTACCTACCTACCAATCTATCTATCAATCTATGTATATATCTATCTATCTTTTTTTCTTTCTACCTATTTATCTATCTATCAATTTATTTATCAATATTGACTATCTTTTTTTGTCAATATGTCTATCTGTCTATCTATCAATTGGTCTATATATTTATCTATATGTCTATCTATCTGTATATTTATCTATTGAACTATCTATCCTTTTATCTATCTATCTTTTTATATGTTTATCTATCTATCTATCTATTTCACTAACTTTCTATCTATCTATTTATTTATTTATCTACTCGTATATCCATCTATCTAACTATCTATCTATCTATATATATGTCTGCCAAACTATCTATCAATCTTTTTATCTAACTTTATGTTTATCAATATATTAGTCTATCTTTCTATCAGTTTATATGTCTATCTATATATAATTGTCTATTTATCTATTTGTCTATCTATTTATCTATTTATCTATTTTATGTCTATATGTCTATCTATCTAATTATCTATCTATTTATTTATCTATCTTTTTATCTGTCTATTTATCTATCTATCTATCTATTTGTCTATTTTTCTATCTATTTTTCTTTTTATATATCTGTCTATCTATATGACTATATGCCTATCTATCTATCTAAGTTTTTGTCTATATGTCTATCTATCTAAATATTTATCAGTCAATCTATCAATCAATCTGTTTATCTATCTATCTATCTATTTGTCTATCTATCTATCCGCCTATTTGTCTATATGTTTATCTATTGATTTCTCTATCTATCTATATGTCAGTATGTCTATCTGTTTATTTGTCAGCTATTTTTCTGTCTATCAATCAATCAATTTGTCAATGTTTCTATCTATCAATGGTCTATTGAACTATCCATTAATCTATATATTTATCTTTCTATTGATCGATATATCTATCTATCTATATGCTTATTTGTCTATTTGGCTATCTTTCTATCTGTCTATCTATCTATTTATCTTTATTTCTATTTGTCTATTTGTCTATCTTTTTATCTTTCTATCTATTTATATATCTAATATTCTTTATGTCTTTCTATCTATATGTCTATATGTCTATCAATCTATTTGTATATTTATCTTTATGTCTATCTTCCTATCCATCTTTCTATCTATATATCTATCTCTCTATATATCTACTATCTATCTGTCTATCTATCTATCTATATCTCTATCTATCAGTATTATCTATCTATCTGTATATCTATCTAATTTTCTATCTTTCTATTAATCTATATATCAATATATCAATCAATCTATCTATCAATTAATCAACCAAACTCTCTCTATCTATCTATCTTTATATCTATCTAACTTTTTATCTCTCTATCTATTTATCTATATATCTACATATCTATCTATCTAATTATCTATTTTTCTATATTTCAATATATCTATCTATTTATCTTTCTTTTTACCTATTTATCTATATTTCTTTCTATCATTTTGGCTATTTCTCTCTCAATATATTTATCTTTCTATATGTTTATCTATCTACCTGTATATGTGTCTATAAGTTTATTAGTCTATTTATTTATATGTTTATCTATCTATCTATCTATCTATCTATTTATCTATCTATATATCTATCTATATATCTATCTTTCTATCTATTTGTCTGATTTTTTATCTCTCAATCTATCAACCTATCTACCTATCTTTCTAACTACCCATCTACTTGCCTACCTGTATACCTTTCTACTTTTTTTCTATTTATCTATCTATCTGACTGATATGTCTATCTGTCTATCTAACTCTTTCTATCTAGCTTTCTGTCTATCTATCTATCTATCTATCTGTCTCTCTGTCTGTCTATATCTATAAGTTTATCTATTTGTCTATATAACTATCTATTTATCTACTTATCTATCTATCTATCTATTTATCTATCTATCTATTTACTTGTCTACCTATATACTTGTCTATTTTTCAATCAATCAATCTATCTATTTATCTATATGTTTATCTATCTATTTATCTATCTGTCTATTTATCTATCTGTCTATCTATCTATTTGTCTATCTATTTATTTCTCTTACTATCAATATGTCTATATGTATATATAAATATCTGTCTATCTATCTATTTATTTATCTATCTATCCATTTCACTACAAGAAATTATCTTTAGTTATAGAAATTTAATTAGAGAAATAAACTCTACCTGATTTGTGAGGAATTAGCTACGGAATTGTAAGAGAAGTTTGATTTTACATTAAATGACAAATTTATGATGGATTTGTGATTGATTATCGATGGAAATATTTTTTTTTGATAAATATCCATAGCTAATATTATCGTAGCTTTTGGAAAAAAGAATGACGACAAATTTAGCAATTACTTGAGAGATGGATTTTTCCTAGCAAATTAGATCGAGAAATAATCTCTCACTAAATCATTATTTGGAAATCTTTTTTTACAATTTTATATTAATAGCAAGAAATTAGTCCTTAAATTATAATTTTCACAAAATATATGTATTTCTTTAGGGATATTTCCCTAGCTATTTTGCTCCGGATTATTTTAGTTGGTAATCTATACTTAATTATTTTTTATTTGTTTTATATAATATTTGTTTTATATATTATTTGTTTTAATATTTGATGTAATTTTGTTCATTAAATGTTTGTAATGGTCTATAGATGAGGGATCCTTCAAAAACACTTTCTCCTCATATAATTATAAAAATAGGATATTATAAATAAATAATTACAAAATTTTATAAATAAAATAAAAATTTATATTAATAAAGTCTAAATTAACTATTTATAGGATTTTAAAATTTTAAAATATTTAAATAATAATATTTTATTTAATTAATAAACATATTTATATATTTGTATTAACAAAACATAAAATAATTAATTCTATAATTATAAATAATTTTTAATTTTTTGAATTAATAAATGAATATACATTAACATTTGTATTAATTAAAACATAAAATTATTATTGGTATGATTATAATAAAAATATTTACAAAAAATCTGAAATAATAAATATATTTATATTAATAAAACTTAAAAAAATATTTTATGATTATAAGAATCTTTTAAAAAAATATTTATAAAAATATTTAAATTAGTAAAAGACACTTTAAGTGTCATATAAAAAATATCTCCATGTGCTTATTAAAAGAATACTTCAAGTATTTTTTTACACCTATATTACTAATGATATTTTTTTATCATATAAATACTTAAAATAAATTTTTGCCCTATTAATACTTTTTAAAAGTACTACCAAACTGATCCTAAGTTTATTTGAATTCAAGTTTTATTTTTGCCCCTACTAAAATTTATAATAATTAAACCATTGTATAAGATATTTAATATTAGCTTTTTATATTTCATTCTTATTAAAATACTAAATACATCTTTTTTATGAACTTCTCACTTAAGCTAATTTAGGATTTTTATAAATTATAAAATATATCATAAATTTATTTCATATTATATTCAAAAAAATATTTTGAATTCATTAATATTTATAACCATTATATATATATATATATAATTCTTTTTTATAATTTCATATTATTTTTTTTCTTAATGAATTACTATTAAAAATTTATCCATATATTATAATAAATTAAAATCTTATAAATTTTGTATGGGTATAGATTTATACAATCAATAATGGTTATATGAAATAATAGATATTTTTTCAATAATACGAAATAATATTAAACTTTGTTTACTAATTAATAATTTTAAAGGTTATTTAGTGTGGGCGAGAAGGGACAACAATTCCTATGTATCATTGTCATGATGAGATCTTTCCCCTCGATTGTTGGCTTGAGAAAGGAGCTTTCAAATCCACCAACAGACAAAATATCAAACCTTCAATTCTCCAATTATAGCGATTGTCTGTACGGATGACGCTGTGTTCTAGTTTGTTGATTTATAGTTTTTCCTTAATTTGTTGATTTATAGTTTGTTGATTTATAGTCATCCATAACTAGATATTTTAGTTTTATGGGATATCCCACTCATATTTCATGCATTTACTTATTTTTCACATGTTGCATTGTTGTCTCATCCTAATACTACATATCGATAATAGAAGTATTATAATTGAAATCTTTTTTGTAATATTGCTATTATACTCCGTGTCCTCTTGACAGACATAGTCTCTTCTTGATTTTGTTGTTGAATTTGTGTACGTGATAGGTGGTGGAGAATGAATGTGAATCAAGTGGGAAGATGGGTGAGTTAGATTCTTTTGAGATTGAAGCAGAAACAAAGACCAAAATGCTTCAAAATCTGACCGAGTTTTAGTTCTCCTGTGTACACAACCTCGCTCTCCAAAACAGAGTAGTAGTACCATAATATTCATCTCCCACAAAAAACAATTATTATTATGTTTTTTCCTTCCATGTTTTGTTCAATTGGAAACATAGTGCTGGAGAATGCCTACCGTGAATAGGGAGCCAGGATGGCTGCCATGGATAGTTCTAGCAAAAATGCTAGTGAAATGCTTAGCTGCCTCACTCTCCCTTATAACAAGCCTCTCTCTCTCTCTCGCTTGCTCTCTCGGTTCATTTCTCCCAAACCAGTATCGATCGGCTAATTTTTTGGCCACTAGACTCATCAAGCTTCAATCCTGATGGAACTGATTAAGATCATCTCTGAAGCTTCTGTACTAAATGATTAGAAGCTTCTTCACAAACAAATTGGGTTTTTTACAATGTTTCCTTGATCAAAATTATATCAAAATTATATGAGAAAAATATTTCTGACTTTCGAAGCACTGCACTGTGGGACCAAAGTAGGAATCGAGACTCAAGTGGGTGAGGTCATTCAAGTATCTTGTGCACTTCACCTTTGTTAGTGAATTATATTCTTTAAAAAATTGAATGTACACAACACATGCATTACATTTACATTTGTTTTGTACAAGGCACAAAAATTCGCACAATGGAAGTTGGCTTGCCAGAGCAACAACATCGAAACCTCCAACAAGTTGTTACCATGGAGAGGCTCAACCAGGTAGTATAGGAGCAACTAAATTTGGAGGGAGTGAAGTCTAGAGCTATTAGCCATTACAAAGAAATCAATCACATTCTAGAAGACTTTGATGCTTACTCCTGAACTAAAACAATTTCTAAATGGTCATTCTCAACCTAATAGTCCCTCTTTAATGTATATTCAAATGCACAAACACCATCTCCAAAAAAAAAATACGAGACATAGGTGTGGGTGTTGCATGTTTAACGATGCAATTGAACTATATACTCCAACCATGAATAGCAAAAATTTTGAAAAAAAAATGTTTTAGAATTGACCATTACAAATTGTAGTGAATGTTCTAGGACTAAAGACAATAAATATAACTCTGAGATGAGTCCATTTTAGTTGTTTACTCTATTTGTGCAAAAAAAAACTGGCTCAACACAGTATTTCTGGTTCCATATGGAAATGGCATCTACGCATATAGAATTATCCAGATCAAAAACTAATATAAGGTCATGGCTGATAGTTGGAGGTTTTGTTCTTCCAAACATTAAATAACTTGAGAAGTGTAAAACAAGGAAACACTGGTTTAGAACGTCCAAAATCACTATCTAAACACACTAGTGCAAGGATTTGAAAAAAAAATACAAGAAACACTGATTAATTTCTGTATCTGCATGCTAGTTCTATACTTTTTTTTGAATTTATTATAAAATTTTGTGAGTTGTTTGAAATTTTTAGACATGAATCAACACTCACACATATGGCCCATATTGCATGTATCTTTTTCATGATTTGCAATTAGCAAGTTTTGTTGTTTCTGTGATGACTACTGACCAGTTAGATATTGGAACTAATGATATAAGATGCATGTTTTATACATCAGGCAAGATATTATGGGACAATATTCCATGATAAATTTCAAGCTTTTCAACATTTTCGATGATATCAAGGTGTCCAAGGCTTTTGTTGCCCATCCAAAGATTGCTACTACTGAAACTGCTGCTAGTATGCTATCTTTTTGTCACCAATTTGAAAAGATCAATTGTTTTCATGTGCTGCAAGGCATCTTGTTGCTTATATTTTTGATAACCATGAGTATCATTGAGCCATATTCGGTATCTTGATTACTTCCATGTCGAGGTTGGAACACCCCCCCCCCCTCCCCCCCCGTTAAGTCTCATACATTTTGTTGCATTTTAGTCATATATTGGATAGTTCTTACATGATATGTCTATTGTTTTTTGTAAGTAAAAAGCATGTATATTTTCCCAATGATGGTTGGTCTTGGGTTTAAGCAAATCAGATGAAACCTCTTGAATCTCTGTGGTTAAGAAGAGTGCATCCTCTGTCAATATTTTTTTTGTTTTCAAAATCTTTCTTTGACAGCAAAAAATGTTATAGTGAACAACACTTTATGTGATTGAATTTGGTTTTCAATTGAAAAGTGATTCTTTATACTCCAGGCAGTTGCCTTTGATTTTAATTGACACTTGATTTCTGTCCTTGTGGATTGTTCTTGTTGATATAGTATTACCAGTCATGCTATCCAAAAAATCACTTTCCTTAGATGGAAATTAGTGACATCTCCAAGAAAGATCAATTACTGCATGGAATGCAAAACTTGTCTATATCATCTCAAATTTATAAGTTAAAGGCAAGTTTTTTTTTCACTAGGCATGTGTGTTATTAATGAGATACTCTTATGAGGATTAGTATATTTTGTTCTACAGAAGAGAATTAACATGATTGGTGCTGCTTGTAGAAAGTGCTTGAAAAGGTGATGGCCTAATACCCGAAAAGCCTATCAGTTTGCTGAATCGACAAGAGCCACCATTTGTTCCAACTCTAAATAAGGGTCAAACTGCTAAGATTCAAGAGCAAGAAAATTTACTTTGAGCTACTGTAAATTTTGGGGAAGACTGCTTGATTACTAATTTCATGTCACCCATTCTTTACATTTTGAAATAAAATTGGACATGCTTAATTATATATTTTCTATCTCATGGAGATGTTGGGTAGATTTTTATAGTGTTGTAATTATTATGCATTTGTTATAGGTAGTTTATTTAATGTTTTAAAATGAGGCATTGATACTCCAAAAGTCTCATTTAAGTACTTTTATAATGTTTTAAGTATTGTATGTTTTAAATTTAATATTTTGCTACATTTAAGGTTTTGGGAAAGAGAGAGAGGGGGGAGGAGAGAGAGAGAGAGAGAGAGAGAGGAGGGATGAGATAGAGAGAAGAGAGGGCAGGGGAGGAGAGAGAGGGGGAAGGATATAAAAGAGCAAATTAAAAAGAAATAAAAAATATTATATTTTTATTTATTACTAAATTTTGGAAACACCAATTTAATATACATAATTTGTGTTGTTGAGACAACTTATATCCAGTGTTCTCACATAGACTAAAATAAAAAGTGGCTAAAACAAATTATAAATGACATCAAACTTAAATATTTTATTTCAAGCTATTACTTGGTGCGCACAATGTTGTGAAAAATTGGTCTCTTGGCTTTAGCACGACTCGCGGCATGATCCATAGCACGATCCACAAAAGTCTACCTAGTCACGATCCAAAATGATGGAATGCTTTGGGCTATGCTAGGCCAATAATACTTACCCATTGGTACAAAAGTAGGTGGTACAACACACTCAGAAATTGACCCATAAATAGCATGGACTGAACTAGACTAGCCTAAATCGGACACATGCTATCCCAAATTTCAACTCTTATTGGTAGGCTCATAACTAGTATCTATAGATTTGGTTTGAATTTTTTCATTTTGAAGTGATAATCAATCTCTATATGTATTCTTTTCACTTGAAATATTGGATTGATAGTAAAGTATCGAGTTGCTTGATTATAATAATATATATCAATCTATTTGAGAGAATTTAGGAAATAACTAACTATACTAACTACATAAATAATATAGTATAATTATTGTTAGATAATTAAGTTAAAAAATATATATTTTTATATTTGGAGGCGTTAATTGAAGAGGAGCCGATACTTGTGATTAAGTCTATGTTTTGATCATGTAGTGAGTACACTAGTGCATGTTTCAATATGCCAAAATATATTCTTTATAATTACTAGAGTCTAGCTGGAATTTGAGTACATCTCTACCTGTCTATGCTCTTGTTATAAATTAAATCTTATATCATGGAGCTATGTTCATTATCTGAAAATTTTGAGATTATATCTATATGAGTATGTCTGAGAGAATATTAAAAAATGATTAAGTATACTAATAATAATAGTGATATTTAGTCTAGTCATAATTTGATAGTTTAATATTTTTATATGATTCTTATATTTTTGGAGGAGCAAATTGAAAAATTGGTACTTGTGAACAAACATACATTTTGATGAAGTATGTAGGTTAGTGTGCATTTCATCATGTGAAAATTAAACAAAATATCTAAAATATATTTTACCTGAGAAATAAAAATCAAAACTCATAAGTATACAATCTTAATACAAGAGATTTCTTCCTCTTAATTATGCTTTATGGTAGCTATTAGTATTGGAATGTAGAAATATAAAAGATAAATATCACTAAAATATAATTATGCAATACATAAATATATTTGTGAAATAATATATGTATGTTTACGTTCAATGTGAAAAATTTCTCTCATATCCAAATCCATGTTCGTGTTAGAGGATAAATAAGAATTGATATAGAAAATAAAAAAAAATTAGTGACCGAAATTTAATATTGATTAGTTTCAAAGTAAGAGCTTGTGAAATGAAGATAGTTAAATATCACCTGATCATGTTCATATGTTTAACCCTCTGAACATGTTTGGTTTTCTTTTTCATGAATTATTGGCCTGTAAGTAATTTTTCGATCTCAATTAGACTCCTATTGCATCATTTATTGGGAAATCGGCTTCATCTCCTTCTATTGCTAGTAGTGCAGCTTCATTTGACAACAGTTTCCCTCTGCCATATGCCATTTCTCTTAGGGCTGGAGCAAATATGTTGAATGTTTTTTCTCCTCAGTAAAATGTGCAACAACAGCTATTGGCACAACAACAATCCCAACACCAGCAAAAGGTAGCACCATTACCACAACAGCAGTAATTTAGGCTACCATTAATGTAGGGATTAGGATAGATATGGCCAACTTTAATAATGGAAATGGCTAAATATTTTGTACTGCTATCTTTGGGTTTATTTTTGGTCACTTGGGTTGTGCAACCTCAAATGCAATTGTCAGACACTAGGTCACCTTCAACTACAACAGTCTAGGCAGCTTTCTTCTGTTATGCACAGATTGGGTCAGAGCTAGCTTAACCAAGCAAATCAACTGAATCGTCATCTAGCCCATGGGCTGCCTCATAACTAGATGGTAAACTCTTGTATGATTGCATTGGTTTTTAGTAGTTTTCAAATTTACTAATCTTGATTTTTGTGTAAATTGTAATGTAGTTTGGAATAACCAGTAACAATCTCCAGGGGGCTCATACCTTTCAAATGCTAAATGAACAATGTATGTCTTTGTTGTGTATCAGTTTTGATGTGTGTAGTATTGTCCCAAAGGTGTGCTTGTGTCACAAGTCACAGTGCTTTAATAACATTGTGTGTGCACATGTGTCATAGAGTGTATACTTTAGTATAGCTACATGTGACCTTGAGCTTGATGTTTTTCTCCTCACGTGTCTGAAGTTGTTTACTTTTGTCACCTATAAAATAAATATACAATCAAACCAAACATGAGAGAAGTTTTAGAGAGAAATTTTAGAGAGAAATTTTAGAGAGTAATTCTATAGATTTTTCTCAAATATTTAAATAGATACAAGTGTATAAAAAATTTTATTAGATGGAGACGCCCCTCAACATCAAATTTCAAGAGCACGCTAAGCGTGCAATCTTATATTAAAAGAAATTCTAGAGGGTTCTAAAAATTCTAAATATTCTTTAATATTCTAGAATCATATAATATCTTTAAGAAGGAAGGGTCCATCTTATTTTGGATTTAGTATGGGTAAAGAAAATCCTTCCCATCTAATTTGGTGATGTTCTTGTCACATGTTTATTATGAAATTTGATTGTATCTTTTTGAAATTATCATGATGTTCTTGTCACAGGGATATTTTAACATAATATATTGATAGGCAAATAATAATAAAAATGAAATTAAAGTTTAATAAACATTCTAAAGCTATAATAAATAAAATTAGTATATGTATTATATAATTTGTGTTGTAAAATTAAATCATGGTATTTAGTTAGAAACATTATTTTGTAATTTTGTTTATTTATTATAAATGTTTTAAAATTTTTATTTAAAGGTAGATATTTATGCTATAATTTTATTTATTTATATTTGGATGTATTTGCATATATAAAGATATTTTCATGAATGTTTTAACATAAAATATCGAAAGGTAAATAAAAATAAAAATGAAATTAATGTTTAATAAACAATCTTAAATTATAATCAAAAAATTAATATATATTAAATAATTTATAATACAAAATTATATCATATTGTTTAAGAATAAATATTAATTTTGTAATTTTATTTAAATGTTATAAATGTAGTAAATTTTTTATTTGATTATAAAATATTAATGCTTGATGCAGCCATGGCAAAGTGTGTGTAACATGTAGGTTGTGTTCATTGGGGTTTTTTATATGAATCAAAGAGAGTGATTTTCCATGCAGAATCATGTCAAAAAAAACTATATAGTTGTTATGAAAGTGACCATTGCTTTGGTGGCTCCATCACTATTTGACTACAACAGTAAATATTGAAAGTTATGTGCATAATTAAAAATATTATATTTAATTTATTTATATCTAGCATAGCTTTTTATTTCATGTTTTATCACAGAACTCATGGAGGAACATATGATAGCTGCTTCTCAGCCAGTTGAGGGTTCTATGGATCTTCAGATAACTCTTTTGAAGGAAGAAATGCAGGAAATCAAAGAAGTGAATGATGAGATGAAAGAAATAAAGAATGTAATGCAATAGCATATGACCTATATGGAGTCACAGTTAGTGACCTTGATGAGACATATAGCACACAGAGTTCTTGTAGAGTATTAACGTCGGAGAGTCGAGCATAAATACATCAATGAATGATGAGGATAATGATTTAGTTTTAAATGATTATATACCTATGTTATGTTTTTGTTTTAATTATGTAACTATTGTATCAGAATAATTTATTAACTACCTTTACTTTTTGTTAATTATAAATAATAGTTTATTGAATATGTTTTTATTTAATTTAATATAAAAATATAAAAATATGTAATCAAATTTTTTGTATACAAGTAAACTTGTGAATATAGCTTTTGAATGAAAATAATTTTGGAATAAAAATAGTCAGGGATTTTTCCTTGCTAATTTAGCTAAGAAATTTTCTGTACATATTTAGTTCAAAAATATTAATTACTATTTTAATTACTATTTGTCTATCTATCTATCTACTTACCTATTTGTCTACCTGTCTATCTATATGATCTAGCTATCTAGCATCTATCTATCTGTTTATCTATTTACCTCTCTACATGTCTACCTATTATCTATCTATCTATTAATATGTTTATATGTTTATCTGTATATCTATCTATCTATCTGTTTGTCTATCTATCTATCTGTCTATATGTCTATCTATCTATCTATTTCTCTATCTATCTCTCTATTTATCTATTTATCTATCTATCTGTCCATCTATCCATCTTTCTATCTATCCATCTGACCATTTGTCTTTTTGTCTATCTATCCATCTATCCAATTGTTCATCTATCCATCTATCCATCTGTCCATTTATCCTTCTATCCATCTGTCAATCAATCAATCTATCTATCTATCTATCCATCTGTCTATCGTTTCATCTGCCCATTTTCCCATCTATAAATATTTTCATATGTCCATCTGCCTATCTGTCCATCTATCCATCTGTCCATGTGTCCATGTGTCCATCTATCCATCTATCAATCTATCCATATGTTGATCTATCCATATGTTTATTTTTCTATCAATCAATCTCTCTATGCATCTACCTATCCATTAATTTATCTATCTATCTTGTTGTGGTTCTGGTAAATTTCATTTCAGAATTTAACAATGGACTTGAAACCCACTAATGATCCAAGTGAATATATTAAATGTTGGAAAAGGATATTACCTACTGTAGCACACACTTAAAATTTGATTTTGATCAACCTATTGAATCCTAGCAGAATCAAGTATCCATTCTTGTAGTGATATCCACACAAATATATTTTCATTATATATAATTTTTCATTTTATATCTCTCCTATTTTATATAATATTTTGGGTTTTCACACATTTTATTAATAGGATGTGTCATTAATGAAAGATTTTGAATTTTCACACAACTTTTTAAAAGGATGTGTCTTTAAAGAAACCTTTAGTTTTTCACACACCTTTATAAAAGGATGTGTCATTAATGAAAAGGATGTCATTGATGAAAATGATGTGTTATTAATAACACACCTTTCTAAAAGAGTAAAACATGGGCTTTAAGTTTGAGCCAGTTTTAAAGGCCCAAACATATACTATTGGACTAAATTCTTTAGTCTAATTAGCTTAAGGTCTGAAAGAAATTTCAGACTTAAATTAGGCCAAGTATATTTTAGTCAAACTAAAATAAAACAAACTCACATAATATATACATTTTTATGGGTGTGACACATTATCTTCTCATAATGTTGGCAGTTAGTTTAAAATCTCATTTTAAAGAAACAAGAATGAGTGGCATTTTGCAATATATGATTATTACCCAAGTGTTGAAAATATAATATTTTCAACTTAACCTAATTTCATGACCGATTTTATTTGATGACTTAGTCTTTTTGTCCTTAATATCTAGATTGATTTATGAGACATTGATCATGTCATCCTCAAGTCAATCTATATGTTTATTGATCTTTGAGTAGACTAACTTAAACAAATATGTTTAATATCTCATATTGACTTATTTCAGCATTGTCATGCTTTTAGTAGTCCTACTCAATTAAGGGGTCAACTGATATCACTTCCATTATATAGAATAAACAAATTCCATCTACATCAATCATATCCCTTTGCATAATTTATTGTATACCTAGTAAAAAACTTTATAACTATCCTTGTTACATGTAGCATTTATTGAATATAAAGTATACAACACCTTATCTAGGGAACCATAGTGACTTCAGGTCAAAGGACAATTCATACTAATAGTCACTATGAGAATGTTATGACACTTATATAACAATCCATGGAACATTCTCTTAGCAGGTCAGTTCAGTATATGTCCTCTAACATATACTCAAGTTTTAACTTAATATCCATATTAGTTAACCTACATGCTAGTCTTAATGTATTAATATTTTCCTTGATTATTAATACTTAGCTAGTGATAATTTTGAATAGTATTCCTAGAATATATCACTCTAAAGTATTATTTTTTTTCATCTAATATTTGCATAGATCTAAATAAATATAATGATCATAAAATAATATCATTATACATATTAGATTTGATACAAAAGTCCCAAAAGAATCATTTAATGATTGACATTTAGGGCATATTCTAACATATATATCAATTTATCTATCCATCTATATTGTTGGGGTTCCCATAAATTTCATATCAGAATTTCGTAATGGACTAGGAACCCACCAATGATCCAAGTGAATACAATTAAATGTTGGACATTGATGTTACCCATTGTAGCACAAAATTAAATTTTTGATTGCAAATGGTTTGGCCATATCCTAGCATAGTCAAGTGTCTGTGCCTCTAGTAGTATCGACACAAACATATCTTCATTATATATATATATATATATATGTGTTTTTTATCTCTCTCATTTTATATAACCATTTAATTTTTCACATACCTTTCTAAAAGGAAATGTCATTAACTAAAAGGATGTGTCATTAATGAAACTTTTTGGTTTTTCATGCACCATTATAAAAGGATGTGTCATTAATGAAACATTTTAGTTTTTCACACAATTTTAAAAGGATCTGTCATTAATGAAAAGGATGTGTCATTAATGAAAAGGATGTGTCATTAATGAAAAGGATGTGTCATTAATAACACACCTTTCTAAAAGAAAGAAATATGTGCTTTAAGTTTGGGCCCATTTTAAAGGTCCAAATATTTACTATTAGAGCAAACTCTTTATTCTAATTAGCTTAAGATCTGAAATGAATTTCAGACTTAAGATTAGGCCTAATTTATTTTAGATTAACTAAAATAAAACAAACTCTAAATATCTATATATTTTTATGTGTGTGACCCAATAGGTTCTCATAACATTGGTAGTAACTTTAAATCTCATTTTAAAGAAACAAGCATTGAGCATCATTTAGAATGCATCATTGCTACCCAATTGACAAAAATATAATAGATTCAACTTAACCTAATTTTGTAACTTAATTTATTGTACGACTTAGTTTGTTTGTCAATTTTATCTAGATTGATTTATGAGGCCTGGATCATGTCATTCTTACATCAATCTATATGTTTTTTGATCTTTGAGTAGACTAACTTTTATAAATAAGCTCAATATCTCATATTGGCTTATTTGAGCATGGTTGTGCATTTTAATTGTCCTCTCAATAATGGGGCCAACTTATGTCACTTCAGTTATATAGAAGTGACAAATTCCATATACATCAATCACATCCCATTGCATAATTTATTGTATACCTGGTAAATAACTTTATAACCATCCTTGTCACAAGGTGGTATTTGCTTAATCTAAAGTTTACAACTCCTTATGTAGGGAACCATAGTGACTTTAGGTCAAAGGATAATTCATACTAATAGTCATTATGATAATGTGTATGACACTTATACAATAATCTATGCAACATTCTCATAGTGGGTCAGTTCAATATATGTTATCCAACATATACTTAAGTGTTAACTTAATATCTCAAAATATTAGCCTACATGCGAGGCTTAATGTATTAATATTTCCCTTAAATATTAAATCTTGACTAGAGATAATTTAGAGTAGTATTCCATAGAATATTTCATCCTAGAACATTATTATATTCATCTAATATTTGCACATATCTAAGTAAATATAATAATCATAAAATAATGTCTTTTTACATAAATGATATGATACAAAAGTCCCAACAAATCATCTAATGATTGCTCTTTAGGGTATACTCTAACAATCTCCCACTAGCACTAAAGCTAATCACTAAAGTATCTGATACCTAGTGACCAAGTGTGACCATCATGCTACCTCTATGCTAAAGCCTTGGTCAATGGGTCTGTTATGTTGTCATCTATATGTATTCTGCATATCTTTATATCTCCTTTATCAATAATCGCTCAAATGAGATGGAACCTCCGAGATATGTGTTTGGATCATTGATGAGAATTAGTTTCCTTAGCCTATGCAATAGCCCCATTTTTGTCGCAATAAAGGTCTATTTGATTAGTTTTGCTAGGAACTAAATCTAGTTCTATAATAAAATTTTTGATCCAAATAGCTTCTTTTGTCACATCAGAAAGCAACAATATACTCAGCTTCTATAGTAGAATCAATAACTATATCTTTCTTTGAACTCTTCCAGCTCATAGCACCACCATTTAAGCAAAATACATAACCTAACTATGATCTTGAATCATCCCTATCAGTTTGGAAGCCTGCATTTCTGCGACACTTTACAACAAGCTCCTAATCACCTTCATATATCAAGAAATAATCTGGAGTCCTTATTAAGTTCTCTCACCTAGATCTAACTAGTATCTTCTCATCATGCTTAATGTATATGAGACATTAGGATGAGTACAAATCATGGCATACACGATAGACCAAATAGCAGATGCATATGAAATCTTATCCATGCATTCTCTTTCGTATATAATAGAGTGACATAGAGCCTAAGAAAGGCTCACTCCATGTGACATTGGCAAGAATCCTTTCTTAGAATTCTGGATAGGAAAAATAATTAAGCTACTTTATCAATATGTGCACTCTGACTCAGGCCAAGAAATCTTTTTAACTACAAGAAAAATCCCATATAGCAAGGGATAATTCCCTAACTAAATGGGCATTTTTTTGTCGGTAAAAGGGATATATCGATTTATTAATGAAGGAACTATTCCAAATCTAAAGTGCTCGTCGCTAAAATTTAGTGAGGGAAAGTATCCCTAGCTAATAATTTAGCGACGAAAAAATCAATAGCTAAAAAGAATAATTTTTCTAGCTAAATTAGCAAGCTAAATGAGTGTTTTCATCGCTAAATGGATATAACAATGGATGCTTGCCCAATCTAAAGTGATCATCACTAAACATTAGCAATGGAAATAGTCCCTCACAAAATAAATTCGATGGAAAAAATTCTCTGCTATAATAAAGATATCCCTAGCTAAATTAGATATGGTAACATCCCTACCTATATTTAGAATTTAATTTTTTAAAAAAATTTTAATTAAACAGAAACTAAAAATGATAATTTATAATTAACAAAAAATAAAATCATTTAATAACTTCTAATACAATATTTTACATAATTAAAATAAAAAAATAACAAAATTTTATTACATCTTATTCATTAATGTATCTACTAATAGTGCATAAAGTATAATCTATCCATGCATGTACGTTGCTTTCTTTCCCTCTACTCTTCTGACCACTATCTTTCTAATGCGACAAAGCTGTCCGAGTCATGGTGCGTCATGTCTAGTGAAAAATCCCTTCACTTATACAAGCATTATATGGGGAACAATATGGTACCATATCTGTAAGAAATTTAAACAACTCAGTCAATTCAAAATAAATAAATAAAAAGTTATGTTTTGATAAATATATAATATTATAGTATATATGTACATATATACTAGCATTTCACTCGTACATATATTATTGTAGTATATGTACATATAAACTACAGTATTATGTGTACATATATCCTGAGTACATATATACTCAGTAATATGTACATAAAATACTGCATTATTATATGTGCGAATATCACCATCTACATGAGTATCATCATCAATATCATCTTAAGACCTAGTACAATTAGAACCAATCATTGCAGAACCTAGATCAAAAAAACTTATTTACTCATACGTTCACTTTGTACTATGTGATAATTGCATATCAACACAATTACTAAGATTTTTAAGACCAACCTCTATCGGCCTCGCTGGACTTGACTTGAAATATATTAATCCCAGAGCTTTAGGGAAAGTCTATAATCCATGGCTTTTATTACCTGCATCAGTAAGCAATGCACAATGATGGTCAGACCAGCCCTAACAATTATATATTCAAAAGGTGTGTTTGTGTGTAAATGGGTGTGTATGTATGATAATAATACATGTCTACAAATAAATATATGCACTCAATTATATATATACTTGATATATATGTACGTATATACTATAGAATAAAATTATGTATATACTAAGTATATACTTATGTATATACTACAGGATAAACATACTTATATACTGAATATATACATAGGTATATACTGTAGTATATATATATGTATATACTGAGTATATATGTACAAATATACTCAGTATATATGAACATATATACTCGGTATATGCATACTTAAATACTCAATATATGTAGATATATACTCAGTATATATGTAATTTATACCAAGTATATATGTATGTATATACTACAGTATTATATGTACGTATGTATAATCACATAGCCTTAGATGACACACATACTTGTACTTTCATGCAAATAGACATATCATCAAAGATAACAGAATAAAATAATATAGGACTTTAAAACACACATATATGTCTTTCAAGCATGGTCAGCATTTCTAGTTCTTTTTCCTCTGGTACTTCATGCAGATAGAGAACATTGTTACACCTACACATGACGCATAACATTCTACATTTAAAACCAATAACCAATAACAAGTAGATGTAGATCTAAACCAGGATGACGTAGATCTGCACAAAATAAGAGTGTCAAGAACAAACCTACGTTTTCATGGAATTAATTTTTTGTTTCATCTCATAGCTTAATAAGCTAAGGTGTTGTTCCCAGCACCATGAAGGACCATCCAAGCCTTTTACATACCTATAATAGGCTAAAACTCTACCCAAAAAATTTAGGGACAACAAACATATTCACATATATATGAAAATAGTTATTATATACACGAACAAACACAAATTAAAATTGATAGTCATATAACTTTAATAAAAATCTAAAAGATGTCTAGCAATGATGTTTAGAGAGAAAGATAGTGGAAAAATAAAATGTTTTAGGAATAATGAAGATAATAAAAGGTAGGGCTCCTTTTGATCAAAATGAAATCTGTAAATACGGAACCCATGTAATGGATGCACCATGGTAATGTCTGAATGCTTTGAATCATAATTTTTTCATGCATCTCACATCATGTGTCCTACAAAGATTCTTTATTAGGTTAATCAGCAAAGCAAAAAACAAAATCAAAATAAAAAAAATTGAAACATGGAAAAAAAATCACATCAAGTTTTGCTACACATAGACAAAAATCAATATTAGTTTAGAAATAATTTTCATACGAAATCATCCTCATAATTAGTAGGAAATTTTGTGCTAGCTTTTTTTGTGAGGTCTCATAGCTGGATCTCGTAATGCTATCTGTTGCGTCAATGTTGCTAATTGTGACTCCACATAGGACATCTGCTATTGCATTACATTCTTAATTTCTTTCATCTCATCATTCATTTCTTTAATTTCTTGCATTTCTTCCATCAAATAAGTAATCAGCTCCTCCTTTTCTTCTTTCATTTCTAGTATGTCTTCCTTCAAATTGGTATACTGCTCATCTATATGTTCTTTAATTTCATATATTTCTTTCATCAAATCAGATATCTGCTCATCCTTCTTTTTCATTTCGGTCTCCATAACTACAATACGTTCATTTGTTTCCATTGCTTGTTTGACTGCCTCATCCACTATTGTTGAGACAAATGAATTAGAAGCACTACTGCTACAACAAAATGTCACTCCCTTCGAGCTGATGTCATGCACTCGTTGCTACTTACAACCTCTTATGGTCTCCAAAAAATTGGATCATAGTCAATTGCTTGAAGATCCATAGAACACTTAACTTGTTGAGAAGTAGTTGTCACACATTCCTCCAAGAGTTCCTTAGATAAAATAGTGAAAATAGTATTATAGATATATAAAAAATAAAATAATTATTTTGCATTCCAAATAACTTTCAAAATGTACAGTAGTATTATAAAATTTTATAAATATAATAGATTCTTATCGCAATCATCTGAGTCTTATTGTCAACAAACTGACCATTCACTTTATTCACATGCATCTTCTTAAAAATCTAATAAAATTGGGATCTCAACCCAATTATCCAGCCTAGAATATGTATTTATTAAGTCATAAAATAACAAATGATCAAAATTTTTAACAAAATTAATAAAACCATGCATATATTTGATTTATTAGACTTTTAGGACAACCACTAAATATATAAATATTTACAATTTTAAAATTGTACCAAATCTCGAGCATGCTTAATGCTCAACTTCAACCATCATGTATGTCGATAGTTTCCTCTACCTAGTCCAGCTACCTCACTTCATCGATCTTTGCTAGCAATATCTGATCTTTTTTTCACATCTGGCTCCTCACAATACTTAAGCCACTTGGGCCAGTCATCCTTGGATATAAAATCAGGCATTTATTTCATATTATTCAATTTATGGACAAAATCAAAATACCGTTGATTAGATTTGATCTCTCATAATGACTTTATCTTTACATCAAATTTGAGTGCCCATGCGTACTTATTCTTTATATAAAAAATCACAAAAGAATTTATATTAACAAGAACATAATTATTTACTTGAATAAAAACCAACATAATAGTTAAGTAATTAGATAATTATTTTTCAATGCTTTTGTTTTGTTATTTTTTACATGTCTTTAAAATAAGACTTTTTTGTTGATTCGGAAACTTCCTTTCAGGAGAATACTTTAGAATTAGCCATTTTCTTGAAATACTTTATAATTATAGTCAAGCACTAGTGAGATGGAATAAAACTATACAAATAAATAAATAACATTGAAAACAAGCAAATCATAACTATATATTTAAAAAAAGCCACTGACAGTAACATCAGATTTTTTTTTCAAGTCTTATTTACATATTTTTTTTACCTCCCATCCGTAATCTCAATTACTAACTTAGACTGAATGTAGAGGAAGGCACAACATTTGATCATGTCATTAGTTTTGTAAATGGGAAAACTATCGGTCTAAAATGTGGTGTAGAAGAATGAGATGGATCAAAAGTGTGTGCAGGAAGCATAATGGATGGTGGGCTTATATCTGATAAAGACGATAGTAGAGGTCTCAATGATGGTGATGCTGATAGAAATGGAGATGGTGATTGTGATGTTGAAGTCTGGATATGGTGGATATGAGATTGTACTGATTCTGCAACATGATGTAACATACTAAATGAATTTGGTTTATTTTGGCATCCACGTCCAACTCCACCACGGCCACGTCTTTTATGCACCATCTACTGTGTAAAATAAAACATAGAACAAATAATACATATATGATGAACAAGCATGCATTTTAGAATAAAACACACCGATAGATTTCAACAAAATATAGAAACTCTTTGATAGTTTAATATTATAATATAATTATAACAGTTTAATTATCAGCATCACTATCATCCTCTAATGGATCTTCTAATATTTTCTCTGATTTCGATAGAAGTTCAAACTCATATTCAGATAGATATTGATCATCTTCAATTTCTATTAGGCCACTATTTGAGTAACATAAATTTTCTAGATCTTCATCTACATGCACAGGCTAAATATTATTTATGTCATCTTCCTGGAATACCGGTGTTATATCTAAGTCTGCACTTCTTTGTTGTGATGTTGGTACTTCAAAATTTGATAGAGCTTTGATTTTACAAATCATGCACCAATCACTCTTATCACAAGATAAACTAGGATATGTACAATAATATACTTGAGTGGCTTTAACTACCATAAAAAATGGCTCATATAAATTATATCTTCATTTATGGTTAACATCTACGAACTTATAATCCAAATGAATCTTTGTGCTCACATTTCATGTTATATTAAACAACTCGCACTTTAATAATACAATCATGTTATTTTCGAGTCCAGGATACTCTAACTCAATAACTTGTTAAAGTTGACCATGATAATTAATATCATCTACACTATAACCTAAACCTTTAATGCATACACCAATATTCATTGTTGTTTCAGAAGAACCATGCTTGATTATGTTAAATTTATATCTATTGATAAAATACCCAAGATAGGTTGTCACATATCTAAACGGGCTTTTACTTAGATTTTGAATGAAAATATTTAAATCTCCATTTGAAGGATCAATTGCCTGTGATATAAATTTAAAAAATGATATTAACAAATAAAAGATACTAATAAATTAAATAATTCAAAAATTTAAAACTTAATAAATCTCACATAATTTTTGAACCAATTCGCAAATTCAGTTTCTATCATATAATCGACATAATTGCTGGAAATTATTGGTTGCCTATATTTTAATTGCTCAACATAAATAATGCAAAAATATAAAAAGAGAGAGAAAATTGTATATCAATTTTTAATAATTCCTATTAAAGATAAAATTAAAATTTAATTAAACTTGCAACCATTTTGGGTATAAATACTCAATATATGGTGCAACCTCCTCACAATTAAGTAAAATGTAGCTACGAGTTTCTTTGTACTCTTCATCTATCATACATCTTTTTATTGTTCTTCTAAATGATCTTTTAGGGTGCTTGAAGATAGATAGTTTGTCCACAGAATCATCTTCTACCATCACATGACCTTCATCATTCCGAGACACATTTCTATTCATTGTATTGACATGATCCTCAAAATAATAAGAACAAAATGATGATGCGTCTTCTACTAAATATGCATTACAAATTGAACCTTCTACTTTTGTCTTGTTTCTAACATTCAATTTCAACTTACGAAGATACCTACAACCACAATGTTAGGTTTCAATTATATTAAATTATAATATTACTTTATGTATGAAATAATAAAACACAAAAAATTATATGTATTTACCTATCTTCAGGATACATATACCTATATTGCACTGGCCCTACTATCCTTTTTTCATATGCCAAATGGACCAGAAAATGCTCCATTGAGTCAAAAAAACTCGGTGGGAATATCCACTCAAGCTTACAAATAATAAGTGGAATGTCATTCTCCAACCTCACAATGTTATCTATTTTGATTATTGTTGTAGTTAGCTATTTAAAAAACAAAATAAGTTCTGTAAGGACCATTCAAACACTTAGGGGATGTAATTCACGGAATGAAATAGATATTAATATCTATATAAATACATGATTGTCATGACTTTTCATTCAAATTTTTATATCTGCGCATCTACACATATTTGACACATATCCATCAAGGAATTTCAAATTTTTAACCCATTCACACAATATATAACTTGCCTTCTTATCAAGTGTGTAGTGAGCTTTAGGGAATATTTATGTTGCCTCATTCTGTTTAAATTCAGGACACAGACATTAATCATTCAGCTCTTGTCTTGATTTTAAAGTGTCTTTTATTTTTCCATCTACATTAAGGACAGTGTTAAAAATATTATAAAACACATTTTTTTCAAAATGCATTACATCTAAGTTATGACGAATTATATAGGAATTCCAAAAGGGAAAGTCCCAAAATATACTACGTTTACTACAGCCAAATATTTTGCCTATTGGTCCATTACTTCCAGTAGTATTTTTTTTAGTTACCTTCTTCAAACCAAACTCTAAATCTCTGTCATAATATCATCTCCTGAATGAAATGCTGGTGCAACTGTCATAACAGTTTTATTTTTTTGAAATGCAGTTCTATTTCTTTGAAATGGATGATATATGTAGAAACTTATGATGGTTATCAAACCATGACTATTTACCACTAAATTTGAGGATAAATGCATAATAATTTTTCATGCAATGTGGGCATGCGAATCATCTTGTAGTACTCCAGCCAGACAACATTGAATATGCAAAAATATCACTTACTACACACATAAGGGCCACCCACAAAATGAAATTTTGCTTCTTTCAGGAATCATATATATTCACACTAACATCCCACAAATTATTTAACTATACTATAAGAGGCTGTAAGAAAACATCTAGCATGTCTTTCGGATTTTTTGGCCCTGGAACCACTTTTGACAAAAACATATATTGCTCATTCATAAACAACCATAGTGACAAGTTATAAAGTGCCACTTTCACTGGTCATGTTCAATAGTATTGTCCAGATTGCCTAAATGGTTGAAATCCATCTATGCAGAGACCCAATCTCACATTTTGACTTTTAGCAGCAAAATCTTGATGTATATAATTAAAATACTTCCAAGTAAGTGAATCTGATGGATGACGCATTACCCCTTCTTCAACCTCAAACTCAGGATGCCACCTAATATAATTGCTATATCATATGATGCATATAGTATGAGTAATCGAGGAATTAATAAAAAATAATACATCTTTTTAAATGCAACTTTCAATTTTTGTCGCGTATCTACAACACGAGATGCCTTCTTAAATCAAGGATGATCACAAAACTTAAGGCTAATTAAATCACTATTACCACCCCAATATAAAATACATCCATTGAAATAATAATTAATTTTTTCTACTGGTAGACCCATTCCTCATAGTAACTTCTTAGTGTTGTAAAAGTTATTAGTGATCAAATTATTATCCGAAACAATCTCCTTCATCAATTTTGACACTTGATCAAATAATTTCTCAAACATATGATTTTCTGACTTAATGCTCATAAGTCAAGTCACAAGTAACAATTGCAAATGTATTTTACAACTAGGCTACAACTCTTTATCTGCAGCTTTAAGCATTTCATAAAATTTATGAGCTTCAGTATTAGGTGGTTCATCCACGTAATCCTTATTGAAGTTAGCACTAGCAGCTTCCCTGATCATTCTATGGTATGTGTTTGATGCTTCTTCACCACAAGCAACGATTCAATACCATTATTTTGTTTAATGTTCAGAGCCATTGTATGTTCTCCATTATAAATTCAATCAAAATAATTTGGCACAAAGCCATTTTTAGCCAAATGGTATTTTATAGTGTTTGCATCACGAAAAGAAATATTCTGACACTTGCGATGATTACATAGACACTTAATTTTTTCTCCATCCTTCCAGCTCGATTGACTACGTGAAAAATTGATGAAATTTTTAAGCCACTCAAAAAATATTTATTCAATATTCCATTAATAAACCTTTAGTACATTCACTTATGATATGAACTTATTTTGCACTGTTATATTTACAAAGAATAATGCTCAAATATTATTTTGAATTAAACATTCTATTACTTCAAAATATACTAATAATTAAATAAAATTACTTACAGATGAATATTTAAAAATTAAATAACATGAATATCGAGGCAATGCATTTGTAGAATCTACATGAATAGATAAAGTAATTTTAACATGATAAAGATTAATAGATATCATGGTATTCCTAGATAAAGGGAGCAAAATACGATAATTTACAAGAAAGGAAAGCAAAAATGAAAGAGATTTAATGTTTGAAGGGGGAGAGAGAGGGGGAGAGAGGGAGAGAGAAGGTGGGGGTAGAGAGAGGGGCAGAGAAATGGTGAGATGGAGAGAGAGAAAGAGAGAAAAAAAGAAAGGGGGTAGAGAGAGGGAGAGAGAAATGGTGAAAGGGAGTGAGAGGGAGAAAGAGGGAAGGAGAGAGAGAGAGAAAGAGAGAGAGAGAGAGAGAGATGGAGAGAGAGAGAGAGGGAGGGAGAGAGGAGAAAGAGAGATAACAAGTAAGCAAGGAGAGCGAGAAAGAAAATAACAAGAGAGAGATAAAGTTACACAGAAATAAAAAGAGGAAGATAGTGACACAAAAAGAATTAAAGAGGGAGAGAGAGACTCATAGAGAATGGAGTGTTAGAATGAGTAATAACATAAAAGAAAAACTTATTTTCTTGTATACAAAACTATTAGATATTACATCTTTTGTCATACATAAGTTCATATATGAGTCTGATGCCTATGAACTGAGATTAGGTAAGTGTACCTTAATTGTATTATACCATATATGAGCTTGACCAACCGACACTCTCATGCTATGTGCTTACATATAGTTGATTATATATCTTTTGCTAATCAAGTTAGTGCAACAAATTAGTATTATCTCATTAATAATTATATGTTAGTATGCTCATTGTATATGTAGTTATAAATAATTATATATAGTTAAACATATAGTTATATATAGATACATGCATACAAGTAGTTATAAGTAGTTATACATAAATGTATAGTTTTAAATAATTATATAGATTTACATATATTTATACATATATGTATGCATAATTAAAAATAAAGTTATATTTATTTATATAGAGTTTTTTATAGTTATACAAATATTTATATATAGTTATACACATATAGTTATACTTTATGTTGTATGTTTTTATATATAAAATTATAAATATAGTTACATGTGGTTATACATATAGTTACACATATAGTTAAACTTATATTTATACATGTATGTATATATATATATATATATTTTTTCATATAATTTCATATATTTATACATATAGTTATGTATTGGTATAGATATACTAAAACACATTTTTTTATACTAATATATAAAAATGTATATTAAATATATGTTGTTAAATATATATTTAAATATAGTTATGTATAAATTTTTTATAGTTATACATATAGTAAGATAGAATTATTTATAGTTAATTGTTATTATACATATAATATATATAGTTATAAAAAATTAGTTATCGTTAAACATTTAGTTATATATATATATATATATATATATATATATATATATATATATATATATATATATATATATATATATATATATATGTATGTATGTATGTATGTGTGTGTGTGTATATATATATATATATATTCATATGAGTAGTTATATTTAGTTTTACATAAATATATACATAGTTATAAACAAATATATAGATTTACATATATGTATAAATATATGTATAAATAGTTATAAAATATAGTTATATTTAATTATATAAAGTTTTATTTAGTTTTACTCATATTTATATATAGTTATACACATAATTAAATATAATGTTGTATGTTGTTATACATGTAATTATAAATATAGTTACATGTAGTTATACATATTAATACACATATAGTTTAACTTATCTTTATACATGTAGGTATATATATTTTTTCTTATAATATCTTATATTTATACATATAGTTATGTATAGGTATAGATATACTAAAATACATTTTTTTATACTAATATATAAAAAATATTTAGTAAATTATATGTTGTTAATTATAAATTTTAATATATTTATGTATAATGTTTTTATAGTTATACATATAGTCGAAGACAATTATTTATAGTTATATGTTCATATACCTATAGTATATATAGTTAAAAATAGAGTTATATATAGTTAAACATATAGTTATATATAGATATATTCATACAAGTAGTTTTAAGTAGTTATTTAAAAATGTATAAAAGGTTATAAACAAATAAATAGATTAATTATATGAATACATATCTGTATACATAGTTACAAATATAGTTATATTTAATTATATAGAGTATTACATAGTTATACAAATATTTATAAAGTAAAATACAATTAAATATTGTTATATATTATTAAACATATATTATATTTTGTTAGAAATATAGTTATATAGAATTATACATATAGTTATAAATTATAATTAAATTAAAAAATAGTTATATATAGTTGTGAAGATAGTTATAAAATTAGTTTACATAGTTACAAATATAATAAAATATAGTTATAAAGAGATTTATATAATTATACAAATATTTATAAATAATTATACATATATAGTTAAAAATATAGTTATTGATCATCCTCAAGATCATCCTAGCTTTTAATCAATGCCAGACTTTTAACATTTGGCTATCTCTCAAAGCGGCAACTTATGTTTGTTTATTTACCAGCGGTTAATCACCATACAATTACTCCAACATGATGTTCATCATAAAATTTGCCCATTAAATCACTATTATGCTCTAGAAAGTAGCAATCTAGATTTCTCTTTATGGCTATCACATATTTGTTTTGAATTACCAAAAATATGACATATCATCATTTTATTAATTAAATATCTCAACTATTTCACTACAAGAAAATATCAATTTAGCTAGGAAATTTTAGCTATGTATCAATCCCTAGCTAAATTATAAGGGATTAACTAGGGAATAGCAAGAGATTTATGATCTTTTTTTGGAAAAAAATAGCAATGGATTAGGGACTGATTAGCGAAAGAAAATTTTATGAAAATTATGCTCAAAAAAAGCGGGGGATTTAGCGACGGATTTAGCAACAGATTAGCGACGAAAAATTTACGTAAAATCCACTCAAAAAAGTGGGGATTTTAGCGACAGATTTAGCAACGAAAAATATTCATAACTTCTGCTCAAAAAAATGGGGAATTTAGCGATGGATATTGCGATGGAATATCCCTTGCTAATAAAAGCATGAAATTAGTGATGTATTTCCCTAGCTAATTTTTAGCAATGGATTTATCGACGGATTTTCCTGGCTAATATAATCCATGATTTAATGATGGATTTAGCGACAACTTTTTTCTTGCTAATTAAATCCATGATTTAGCAATGGATTTAGCGACGAATTTTCCCTTGCTAATAAAATTCATGATTTAGTGATGGAATTAGTGATGAAATTAGAGACGGATTTTCCCTTGCTAATAAAATCAATGATTTAGTGACAAATTTAGCGATGGATTTTCTCTTGCTAATAAAATTCTTGATTTAGCGATGGATTTAATGATGAATTTTCCCTTGCTAATAAATTCCTTGATTTAGCGATAGATTTAGCGACAGTTTTTTTTTACTAATAAAATCATTGATTTAGCGACGGATTTTCCTTTGCTAATAAAATCCTTGATTTAGCAATTGATTTAGTGATGAATTTTCACTAACTAATAAAATCCATATTTTAACTATAGATTTAGCAAGCGAATATCTCTAACTGATAAAATCCATAAATTAGTGACAGATTTAGCGATGAAAATTCACTGAAAATAAAATCTTTAATTTTGCGATAGATTTAGCGACGGAATTTCTCTAGCTAATTATTAGTGACAAATTTTTCATATCTAATTATATCCCAACATAATCTGCCACTGAATTTTCATAATTTCTGCCCAAAGAAACGCGGAGAATTTAGCGATGGAATTTCCCTAGATAATTATTATCGATGGATTTTCTCCAGCTAATTTAAATCCATCACTAAATAATTATCTGAATTTATTTTTTTATTAGTTTATATACAATTAGAATCGATAATTCTTTAAATATTTTTTTTCCAAAATATATGCATTTAGCTAGGAATTTTTTTTAGCTATTTGGGTTAGTTATAATTTCATATATAGGCCATGACATTCCTTTCCAAAATAACACACACACACAGACACACACACACACACACACATATATATATATATAATAGTTTTCGATAATATTTATATATGTAGAGTTATATATATATGTTTTCAAAAATATTCATGGATATAATTATATAAATATAAGTGTGTGTGTGTGTGTGTATAAATGTTTTAGAAAACTTTTGTACATTAACTTATATATATATATATATATATATATATATATATATATATATATATATATATATATATATATTTATTTATTTATTTATTTATACATATAATCTAACTATATTTTTGAATTTTAAAATTATTGTACAGGCTTATATATTTAATCTAAATATATAATTGAATTTTAAAATTACTGTGCATGCTAGGGTATTTTCATGTTTGACATTTTAAATGCATTAATATGTAAATATATTTTTTATTTTGTTTAATTCTTTTAAATATCTAAAGCCATGCATTTTTCTTTTGTAAATATTTTCAAGTTGGGTATAAAAAAGTAATGTCGTATTTTTTTTAATATTTTCAAATGTAGATTTAAACTCACCTGAACCTCGGCATGGCGTATCATGTTGGGTGAAAAGCTCACCTGAACCTAAACATGGCCTTTGGCTGAAGTAATGTTGGGTGCAAAGCTCACCTAAACATCGTCATATATGGCTAAAGTAAAGTGGGGTGTAAACTAATTTGAACACCCTGACTCACACTGGTTTACTCTGAAAACTAATTTGAACATCTTGACACGCTCTAGTTTTACTCCTGTTATTCGATAACAAAAGTGAATTTTCCCTACAAATTGGTGCTCCAAGTATTATATGACAGACAGTTGATGCGATATAGTTGAAGGTCAGATAATCAACAAAATCTTCACCTTAGATGTTTAATTTTTCGTTTGGAGTTAAATGGATGCATAACTAGGGGCTGAGTTCTATTATGATTTTATTTACCTTTTTTTTCTTTTTATTTCTTGTTATTTGATGGGATCACTCAACCCAATGATATGCATGACATATTTGATATTGAATGTTTAATTTTTTTTTCAACATTTTAATTGTCAACATGGTATTAGAGACAGATATATATATGTGATTTAGGGATTACAAATTATAGAAGGGCACTTACACTTATCTCTAACAAAAAAAATGAACACAGTAAGGGAAAAAAGTGCTCGCATAAGGGCAGCAGGCACACACAGTGTGCGACAAGAGGTGTGTACAATGTACGACAAGGGGCACACAATGCTAGACAATTGTTAGTGGAGGCATAATGCATGATAGAGGCATAATGCATGGTGGAGGCATGCAATGTCAATGGGTTTTTATCAAAAAACCCTAACGGTGCACAACATATGGTGGTGAGTGGTAATGGAAGATGGTAATTTTGTGCAGAAATCCTAATTAGTGTTTTTGTAGTTCTATAAAAAAAGGAGAAAAGAATTAAGTATAGTTACTTTTGTATTTTTTTGAGAAATTACAATTTTGTGATATTGTCTGGATTATCACAGTAGAGGTTGATAGAAGAAAGTCTTAGTTCAGTGAATTCATTATTAAAGGATTAGTCACATTAAAAATAATTATTATATATTATTTTTAGAGAATAGATCGATAGTATTATGTTGTAGTGAGAGAGATAGGCTTTTAGTCAGAGCTACCTAGGGGTCTTCATAGAGTCAATTCATCACAACACATACTAAGAATGAGTATACAAAATTTTTGTCTAAGATAATAATAAATTATTCTTTTCTTATAAGTATCAATGATTATTTTATTTGTACTCTCATTTCATATTTATTGATTATCAACACAAGAGTAAATATTTATATCATTGGTAATTTTATTTTATTTTTTATATTCTTTTCTTATTTCGAAAATATTATTATTACCAATTGAAAAATATTTAAAAGTTATTGATTATGCTATTATTCCTCTTTAATCTTTATTACTTCTTTGTATAATATTTATTTTTGATTGTCCTATTAATTTATTTTATGTGAGTTATCTTTTTAGATAATTAAATTATAGCATTATTATTATTTCTATTATTATTTATTTGAATAATCGGGCAATCGGCAGACTCTGAGGAAGATTCTATTTGAGATTAAAGTAGGTTGAATTATATATTCTTTCTTTAACAAAAAGATCTCTCTTTATATATGTGAGTATTTTGAATTTATTACTTATGCCAGCTTGAGTATTTATCACTAATTAAAATGTGAATACTATATTATGTTCTTAAGGTTATTTTGATTATAGAATATAAGACATATAAGCTAAAAAAGCTTACTAATATTTTGTATCCTATAAGCTAGTTTTATTTGATTAGGTACTTATGCAATCTTATACAATAAAATTAGGGGTGTCAAGTGTGCTGGGTGGCTTGAGCACGACCCATGACATGACACAATTTAGACATATCAGGTTTGACATGGCATGGTTCAAAATAATGTCTGGGCCTCACTCGTGCTAGCCTATGGCACTACTTCTGTGGGAAGACATGAGCCTCATGTCGTATCAGGTATGGCCCATGAGGCAGGCACATTGACAAGAGATGTGGCATGACCACATCTGAAAAAAGCATTCATTTTAAAATGGTTGTTATTTGCTGATTAGAAAACACTTGTTGTTGTGTTGTTGTCCAAAATAAAAAAAATTCTAATTATTTTATCTATTGGATTACATCCGAATCCAATGGTATAATGGGAAAAATTCGATATAAGGTTGTTAAATGGAAAAATTATTATTTATAGATATAATGTTATTTTATCTATAACTAATATTTTGATATATTTTATTTTTCATAATTTATTTGTAATTACGTCTTCTCTCCCCTTTTCTTCTGGCTCTTCTTTTAAATTATAAAAGCATCATAGTATCCTGTTTGTGCCCATAATTTTTTTTAATTATAATTTTAATTTACCGAAATGTCAGAGTTATTTTTATGATGAGCTATGACTTCGAAGCATGAGAATATGATGTAGAGGAAAAAAAATACATGCTGCCCACATAAAATAAAGATACATATTACATTGCATATATTTTATTTAATAATTTTTATATAAATAAATAAATTAACAAAAAAAGTAAAAGATTAGAAAATACTATTCTTCTTCTCATGCTTTAGCCTCTTAAATTAAAAAATAACAAATAATAAATACTATAAAAATGAATTAGACTGATATATAGATAATAGTTGTAACTTGATAGAAATGTTTGAGGTCGAAACTAAGTTTTCTTTTATGACATTGTGTATTGTGAATAAAAAACTTAAAAATCAGCAAACTTCAGTAGTATACACACATTTTAACATAATTTAAAATAAAATTTTAGAGATATCGAAGAAGATATGATATAATATATATATATTATGAAAGATATATATATGCAGGAGGGGCTGTTGGTGGCATTGACCACTATAAGAGATATGCCAATTAATACACTAAAAAATATGGTCCATTAGATCTTAAACAAACTTAATTGAGTGGTGAAATTTTGAAGTTGTATCAACTTAAGGTTTATTGACGTCATTTATGACAATGAGTATGGAAGGAAATACTTGATAAAATTAATATTATGCAAACTTACTTTTAATTTATTTATCATAGAATTTCTAGGTAAATTAGTAGGAATAACATAATAATTAGTAATTAATGAACTTAAAAAGCAATGAAGTGATTTATGTGACTTTCGACATTTAGATTAGTTGTGATGATGTATTCACATTAGTTATCACCCACTATATTGATTTTAATTAGAAAATTAAATAAAAAAATTATATATTAATGAGATTGTTTATCCTCATTATGACTCTCTATATATGAGTGTTTTTCAAAGATCTTTAGAGAATATGATATTCAAAATAAAATTTTTTGTATTATATTTGGTAATGTTTCAAATATAAGTGTTGTGATTAATATGTTTGTTAGAATTATTAGAGATGTATCATTAGATTATATTTTGTATGTTAGGTATATGAATCATATAATTAATCTAATAGTGCAAGTATGAATAAAAAGTGTTTTATTCATATTTGAAAATATAAAAAATTCACAAAAAGCTAAACATATTATGATATCTAGCAGACACTAAGATTTTTACATTTTATGTTGGTAAGTAGGCTTTAAAAAGAAAAAATTTCAAATGAATGTTAGACTCCATTAGTATTATACACAGTTCATGTTGAATTCAAGTGTTTGCTATCAACACTTGATATTCAATGACGTCAATAGTAAAATTAGTAAAATTATTATTAATAATTTAGATTATAAGATAAAAATTTAGTAGAAGATATACATTATGAATGTTTACTTTTTATTATTTGATTGCATCTTTGGATAATAAGGTTAAGATGGAAAAGCTATAAAATATATTAAAATATTTATTCACATGCATGAATAAAATAGAATAAACATATTGTAGGATTCATGAATGATTAGATAATATGTTTATATATTATGACACTAAGTATTATAGTTTTAGTGAGTCTTTTAGTTAGTTTTCAAGAATAGATATGAACAAATTATTTTAATACGATAATATTTTCATTTTGTTAGCTAGAGGTAAATGATGTGATGGTTCATCGAATAAGAGAGAGCTATCTCGGTAATTAGATATTACTTATTGCTCTATTTTATCATATGATTATATTAAAAATTTAGATATATTAAATTAGTGAAAATAATATAAATCCATCAATCTCATATTATCTAAGATTATATGTGATCTACTAACTCATCTGATATCTAACATAATATTGGATCCTATTTATTCTAAGATTATGAATATTATTTTAGATAAGAGACTAAAATTGTGACCATATATGATAAAAGTATTCTTATGCTTAAAAGACTGAGAGGATCCAGAAATAAGTTTTTAGGATTAAGTGAAATAATTGCTAGTGAATGATGATATCGAGGTTTGACTATAAGTTTGAGATGTGATGATTAGAACCATACAAATTTATTGTGGATATTAGAAGACTTACAAGTTATTATTGCTAATTACTATTAATTGTCATGATTTTTACTTAGTTTTCTAATTTATTATTATTTGTGATATCATGATGAAATTAAAATCATGAAATAGATAATTTTTTTATTGAGTTACGATTTTTATTTATTTTTATTTTAAAAATTAAAATTCTATTTTAAAAACTAACATTATTTGACAAATTTAATGCCTACGGCTTCCCGCCTGATGCCTAGTGGCTGCTAGGCATGGGCAGACGGGTTGGCCTGGCCAGTACAATTTAGTGGCAGTGGCCACAGGCCATCGGGCACTAGCTAGCTACCAATAAGCTAGTGTTAGCACTAGTGGCCAGGAGCCAGCCAACTAGCTAGAGTGAGGGGGCACAGGTAGTGGGCAACCCAACACATCAGGCTTAGAAAAATGGGCCTTTGGGCCATGTTAGCACCCAGTAGCCAGGCACTCCTTAGTCATGCCTTAAGACTTAAGAGCAGGAATGCCTTAGGCACTCAATAAGTGCAGGCACCACAATGCCCTTGCCATAGTGCCTCGCTTAGGGGGAGGCATGCCCATTTGTGCAAGACAAAAAGGCATGAATTACTTCAAGCACTCCTGATAGAAGACAATCACTTTAAATGCCGTCCCCCTCCTACCACAAAAATCAAACCCAAAAAGATGCATTATCTTTCTCCTTTCTTCATAAAATTACTAAAAATCATACAAATTCATCTATCTCATATTATCTAAGATTATACATTATTTACTAATCTTTTTGGTATCTTTCATATTATTGAGTTTATTTTTTTTGTGATTATTTATATTATTTGAGATAAGAGATTGATATTGTGACCATATATCATAAAAATATTCTCATGCTTAAAAATCTGAGGATTCATTAATTAGTCTTTAGGATCAAGTGAAAAAATTACTAGTGGATGATGACTCACATGACATCGAGGGTATCGAGGTTTTGACAAAAACTTGTGATGTGACAATCTGAATCATACAAACTTATCTTGGATATTACAAGACTCACATGTTATTATTGTTGACTACTGTTGATTATTGTGTTTTTTATTTAATTTTCTAATTTATTATTATCTATGATATTGTGATAAGATCAAAATCAAAATCATGAAATAGATATATATTTTTTGAGTTGACTCTTATTCATTTTCATTAACAATATAATATAGTTTATTTTTAATATTTAAATTGTTAAAAATCAAAATTATATTAAAAAAAAACTCTATATGACAAAGTTAGTGTCTATGGTCCCTAGCCTAATGCCCAATGGCAACTAGGCACTAGTTGATGGGTTGACCTAGCTAGTATAATTTAGTGGCTGTGCCCATAGGTCATTGGGCATTGGCTAGCTGATACGTAGCCAGTGTTAGTACCAGGAACCAGCCAACCAACCAAGGTGAGGTGGCATAGTTTGTGGCCAACCTGACCTTGTCCTACCCAACACGTTTGGCTGGTAAAAGTGGGCATTTGGGCCATGTTAGCACCCAACGACCATGTGTGCATTGGGCACGCCTTAATACACTAGCTAGTACAATCAAATGGTTGTGGCCATAGGCCACTGGGAATTGGCTGGCTGCTAGTCATCCAGTGTTAGCACCCAACAACCAAGGACTGGCCAACCAACAAACTAGGGTGAGGGGGCATAGGTAGTGGCCAACCCGATCCTGTCCTACCCAACATGCCTGGCTGAGAAAAGTGGGTTTTTGGGCCGTGTTAGCACCCAACGCCCATGTGTTCCTCAGACATGCCTTAAGACTCACATGTTACCATTGTTGACTATTGTTGATTGTCATGCTTTTTACTTAGTTTTTTAATTTATTATTATTTGTGATATTATGATGAAATCAAAATCATGAAATAGATGTGTTTTTTATTGAGTTGATTTTTATTCATTTTCATTTACAATGCAATACAATTAATATTTAATAATTAAATTTTAAAAAATTAAATTTCAATTTTAAAAACAAACTCTGTATGACAAAGTTAGTGCCCATGGCCTCTTGCTTGATGCCTAATGGTCACTAGGCATTGGTTGATGGGTTGTCCTAGCTAGTACAATCCAGTGGATATGGCCATAGGCCACTGGGAACTAGCTATTTGCTAGTCAGCCAGTGTTAGCACCCAATCGTCAGGAATTAGCTAACCAACTAGGGTGAGATGGCATAGGTAGTGGCCAACTCGACCATGTCCTACCCAACACGTCTGGTTGAAAAAAGTGGGCCTTTGGGCTATGTTAGCACACAAAGGCCATGCGTGCCACAGGCATGCCTTGAGCTCAAGCATGCCTCAAGCATGCCATATGCACTAGCCCCACAATGCATCACTCTCAAATAATACTTACAAGTAAGAGGCTAAGGAAAGAGCTGATATTTTATTTTGTAGATGATTATATGATGTTGCAATTCATTTAATACAGTGAACTATATTAGTTCTTAACCAATTCTTGAGATAATCGGGTAATATGATTTGAAATATAAGAGATCTAACTTTCATGATGTGAGAGTTACTAGTCTAAATAAAGAATTAATTCTTACAAAGAATTTGATATTTTATTTTGTAGATAGTTATATATTACTATAATTCATTTAATATAGTCAACTATATTAGTTCTTAACCAATGCTTGAAATGCAAATGGGCAATATTATTTGAGATATAAGAGATTTAATTTTTATGATGTGAGTGTTACTAGACTAAAAAAAGAATTAATTCTTATAATGAATTTGATGAAGAATCATTTTACATAATGGAAGTAAAATGAATATTTAATTATATCAAATGAATGAACTGATAGGAAAGAAAG
This sequence comes from Sapria himalayana, assembly GCA_029783825.1. Lineage (NCBI taxonomy): Eukaryota > Viridiplantae > Streptophyta > Magnoliopsida > Malpighiales > Rafflesiaceae > Sapria > Sapria himalayana. Next base: position 71,307 of record JAREIK010003463.1, read on the forward strand.
AATGTTGGTAAATTTCATGGTGAATTTATAAAGAAAAATAATGTATTCATGTTTATAAAACCTATTGATATTTTTTTTATGATCAAGACGAGAGATAAATTATTTGAATTATTTGATAGTTGGGTAAAGATGTTAGCAAAGATAATATTAATCATGTTATAATTAGATAATACTTCAAATTATGTGATAGTAAATATTTAAAATTTAATTTGATTTTTTTATTATTTTATTTAGGTTATTACACATTATATATTATTTCTATATTAATGTTTAACTTTAACTTATATAGGTAGATTATTGAAATAAAAAAGACAATATTTGTAATGGATACTATGTATTGCATATTGTCTTGACTTATTGTTGAAAGATATTGAAAAACTATCATATATCAAGAAGAGAATAAAGTGAGTTATATTTATATGTGGTTGTATTTATAATAATGTGAGATTGCTTAATATGATTAGATGATTTATTGAGCAAAATTAGTTTTTGAGGCTTACAAAGATGTGGTTTGTAATGGTCTTCATCACTTTATCTCGTATTAATAAATAAAAAAATAACTTGAAGAAGTTATAAATTGGCTAAAGAGGAAAAGAGAAAAAATATAATTTTTATGCCTCATTTTTAGAATACTGTAATATTTTATGTTTGAAGGTGTCAGACGCTCTTGTACGTATTCTTTGCTTGGTGGTTGGTGAAAAGAGGCATACGATGAGTTACATTTATGTTTTCATGCAAATGACAGAAAATAATTATCAAAAGCTTTAATGAAAGTGAAAAGAAGTTTAAGGAAATCATGAAAATCATTAATAGGCGGTGAGAGATTCAGCTTCATCAGCCTTATATTCAACTAAAAATTTTTGTACACAGAGTTTTATTATGATACAAAAGGATTAGTAGTAAATCTTAGATTAAAAAATCTTTGAAGATGTATGTAAATGTATGTTGAGATTGATGAAATAGAGAGGTGAATAAGATACAATTATATAATAATTGGACTTGTTCATGCATTCTCAATACCTTTTTGATTATGATTTTTCCATACTGAACAAATAAGTCTTAACTATTAGGTTAATTTTTAATTTAGTTATTTACTGTATTTAAATTAATATATTTTTATTAAAATATATGAAATATTTAGCTGATAATTTATATATATTAATTGAAATTGAATAATGAAGTATATTTGGATCTAATATTAATAGTTTGTAAAATTTTGTATTGTGGCATCTCAACCTAATATATAGTGTATCTAGTTGTGAAATAAATTAAAATATCTTCGAGAATGTAAATTATTAAAATAATTACGAAAAATTAATATCTTTATTATATTATTAATATAATATATAATCTAATAATCATGATTTTTTAGATTTATAACAAGAGGAGAAATAAGTTGGAATATTAATGCTTGAATGATTTGATGTACATTAAGTACAATTGAGCCTTGATAAAAAGATTCAATGAGCATCATATTATTGATTTTATTTTTTTGGAAGATATAAATTATAACAATAAATAATTGATGAAAAAAAAGAAGATGAAAATGTTACAAAAGATAATTTAGCATTTGAGAGTAATGATTTAACTTGTGGTGTTGTTGTAAAAGCTAGAGGAGTTAAAGGTTTATATAAAAATTAAAGCAAGTTCAAGCAAAATATAAATATCAAAGTTAATATCATCAAGTTTTAAATATACATTTACTTTTTGTTTGATGAAGATGAAAAAATGACCCAGTTATCAGGAGATGAAGATTAAGACAAGTGAGAGTTCAAGAGTGATGATGAAACAAATGATAGTCATGATGATTTTATGGATTTAGAGTTTGAGCAAGATCTATAAGTATTTATTTTGTATATCTTTTTAAATTTTTAATTTTTGTTATGCAAAATATATTAATGATATTTTATTTTTATTATTGATATGCTATATTTGAAGTTTAATTTTTTAACTTTATTTATTGGATTGTTAAAATTCAATTATTTTATTTTATTTACTTAATGATATTGATGTTGAGAAATACTAAGAACATATATAATTTTATGTTTAATGTTATTTTTTTTTGATTTTATTTTATTAATAGATAAAAAGTATAAATAATTCTTTAGTTAAATATAAAAATTTTATGTATTTTTATGTAGAGCATGTCACAAAAAAAATTTCACCTTTATTGCCCCTTGAGCCCCCATGCTCCAAAAGGGTTTTGTGCCTCGATGCGCTTTGCCTTGGTTTGCCTTGCATCTCGGTGTGCTTTGCACCTGGGTTCGCCTTGGGCCTGGGCACGTGCCTGGTGCACCGTGCGCCTGGGTGCACCGTGCGCCTGGGTTTGACTCGCGCCATGGCGTGCCTTTCGCCTCGATGCACCTTGCATCTCGATGCATATTGCATCTCAAATAACTATAGACGAGCCTACCTCCTACGATGCTATGTCGATATGCCATGACCCGATTGACATCTTTAACTTAAACATATGAAAACCTAATAGAAATATGATTAAAGAGAGATTTAAGTATCTGATCATATTTGTTGTTGATTGTTCAAGATATATTTGGATATATCTATTTCGTGATAGATCAGAAGTCTTCTTTGGTTAAAATTTTTTATAAATTGATAAAAACTCAATTCGATATAATTAAAAAAATTAAAAAATAATAATATATTATAATTTATGTCATATCAATTTTATATTTATTATATAGATCATTAGATTATATAATATACTTTTTTGTAATATCATACATTCAACAAAATAAGGTGGCTAAAGGAAGAATAGACAACTGATTGAGATGACTCATATTTTTACTGGTAAAGAGTATTCCAAAATTGTTGTCTTCTAGAGTTTTTGTTTCACTTATTTTTTTTTTGATTGTTCTCTAGGATGAGACAAACTAGAATCCAAGGCCTTGAGTTATGCCTTTCTTGGATACTTTAGTTCCCAAAGAGAGTATATTTTTTACCATAGGCTGATAAAATTTTAGTGAGTTTAGATGTTAATTGTTTAATAATGATTTATTCTTTAACATGCTTAGAAGAGTGTGAATATGTATATATGTTGCATTTGGATTCATCATTCTTTGTCTCTTATCTATAACTCTGCATCGACTTTTAGTTGATAGAGAGAGTCACTCATTGACTATATTTAGTCATGTTGGTTTTGAGCATGATATTATTCTTATAGAATCAGCATACTTGCCAACAAATTCAGATTATATTGAGTCTAGCGAAAGTGAGAGTTCTCGAGTAGAAAGATTTTTTTCATATCTAGATTACATAGTATTATAAGTGTGTGCACCAATACATACTCATAATGTTGGAAATTATGACACTTGAACATTCATAACTTAGTGTATATACTAGATGAGAGAAACATGCCCAGCTTGATAGGATAAGAGGCAATCCTAATCGAGGAGCCAAACAATTTTATAGGCAGTTCCTCTTACCTTGACCTTTTGATTGCTTTATGAAAAGGAGAGAAGAAGTGTACTCAATACTCGATTTCACATAGTTCGTTGCACTCTTATTTTATTTATTTTATTTCTTTTATTATTTCTCTTGATGATACTAGCATGATCTTTTTCTGAGATATTATCTCATTTAAGAATGTGTCAGACTATGATAGATGAGATGTATATCCTTAACTATAATGAGATCAGACAACTAATATCATGATCTTCGAGAAAGGCTGTTGTTGGATGCATTTTATTATTTACTATGAAGGCAAGTTTTGATGAAAAATCATATCAACTTAAAATGAGATTTATAGTGATGTGATACAATCAGATATTTGGTATGAAATATCATGATACTTACTCTGCAATGATCAAGTTGACTTCGGTACGTATTTTCATTTTTTTACAATATCTCACGGTTAGAGTATACACAAACTAAACTTGCAAAAAATATTTTTGTATTATAAACTTGAGATGTAGGTATATATGAAGCAACTACTAGTGTTTTGGGCAGTACAATCAAGTGTGGTTTGCAGATTGTAGAATGTATTATATGGTCTAAAGTAGTCACCTCAGCCTAGTTTGCAAGGTTAATTATTGTAGTCACTTTATTTGAGCTAATCAAATACATTATTGATTTTTATTTGTTCTTCTTGAGGATACATATTATCTCATGTAAATTTTATCTATTGGTAGAGATAATAAAAAGGGTTTAGGACATATTGCCTTATATAAATTTTTGAACTACTTGGAATGAATGAAATGTGAGAAATTAAAAATAGTTGCAAAAATATTTTGTCAACAATATTTTTGGATGTGGGATTGTTTCCAAAAGGAATTAGTGTAGTCCAGTATCAGTGCAAATGCACCATCAATATAACATGGGGTTTGTTTTGTTTATTTTTATTTTAATAAATCTTGTATCTTTTCTATTGAATCAAATTTCTTGGATATTCATATATATATATATATATTTCTAAATTCATAAATATATTCATATTGAATTGTATATATTCATCTGTGATAGAAGAGTTAGGTTTTGATCATTTAATTTCTTAAACAACTAGAATTTTTTTAGGCAAGAAAATGGACAAAAATCATATTTTAGGAAATTATTTTTCAAAAAATAATTCTAAAACTATCATCTAGATAACTAAGTCTTTATTCTAGTTTCTTTTATTTCCATATACAACTTCAGTAAATTTAGCTATAATTTTTTTTTTCATTTATTTCTTTTTACTTTGTTTTTCAAATATTCAAATGAATTTTTCTTTATTGGCATGATATATTGGAAGTCTTATTGCAAGTTTATTCAACAAGCAACACTTGGAATGTTTATTTTTTCAACTAAGATTGATTTTTTAGGCATGGAGATCAAATTTAGTAGGAATGGAAGTTGACATGCATGAAATATGGCACTATTAAGCAATGTCGCATCACACATAGTTACCTTTAGAGATTTTCATCAACCAGCTATTATTGTTGGAGGATGCTTTGCAATTGTAGCAGTGATACTCGCTATTTTCTTTATATTTCAACATCTCATATCTTATTCCAATGTAAATTCTTATTTATCATCATGATCATTGTTGGGCCTTTACCTTGCCATTTGGACCTACCTAAACTAATCCATGATCTAATCTATTCCAATCCATATATAAATATTTTTATTTTTTTATATTTTTTGGTAACTTACCTAAATAAAAAAATAGATTTAATAGTAGACCTATCTATATATAATTAAATTGATTCTCCGATATAATTATTAATTATTTTTGAGTTTTCATTTTATTAATCTCCAAAATCTTTACCTTATGACTCATCAATTATATTCATTTATAATTTGAACATTTTTGAATATCATTGTTATAATTTTATGAGTGTTTATTTATTATATTATTCTTAAAATGTTTGGGTGAAATAATTTTGAAGCTAATTGATTACTTGGAATTTTTTTGCGTTACATATATATTGGAGGTAATGCATTTGTACAATGATAAATATCTATAGATAATGGTAGTATGTCTCAGGTTGTAGACTTTTTAGACGTAGTCTTTATAAACTTTTGGGAGGTAAGACTATCAATATATAAAACTCTCTCAGATCTCTCATTAAAATGAGAATCTTGTATACTGGGTATGACTTCCATGACCTCCATTTATTATATGTATTTTTTAATAATAGGAACACCCGATTTATGGCTTGCTCATTAATTTTTTCTTTATTTATAATTAGGTTTGCTGTAAGAGTTGTGATTCAGTGTTTTATTTTCTTTTTTCTAAAATAATATTTTCTTCTTTAATTTATAAGCTAGGGTTTGCAAATCATAAAAGTATATCTGCATTTACATGGTGTTACTATACAATGTGTGCACTTAGTTTATGTTGTAGATATGCATGGTAAATAGCTGACGTGACTACAGAGTGATGTCGATGTAGTGTTAGTGTTGATGTGGAACAATGATAGTGTGTGTGTTTGTGTGGAGGACAAGATATTAATGGATTATCGGCGTGGTTGTGGCGTCCACGTAGTATTTGTGTAGTGACATTGACAATGTGATAGTATTTGTAGTGTTGAGGCAAAGTGTATGCTATGTCTAATAGTGTGGCAGTGGCAGAGGTGTCAACATGGTATTAATGTGTATGGTGTAGTGTTGTGTTGTGTTGTGTGCACAATAAGAGTGAATGTGTAATAGTTTGGGCATTATGGTGTAAGTGTAATAGTGCAATGTGGTGTGAAGTGTTGTGTAGTGTAGTGCAGTGCGCTGAGGTATGAAGAGTGATGTAATGTGTAGTTCACATAAATCTTATATGGAAATCAGTTTCTTTAATTTGGATGTATATTTTTTAATTATTGGGATCTAATTAACTACTTAAAAAGTCAGAATTGCTTAGTTGTATGTTTTTTACATAGCTGTCGCTTAGTCATAATTGTACAGCTATATGTTTTCTTTACATAACTATAACTTTAAAGTTGGCCATACACCTAACTTTTATTTATTTTCTTTATGTTTTGATGAGAGTACTCAATTTGTGAGATGACATAATGATTTTGTCTTCTATATATGAGTTTTTTATGTATGTTTTTAAATTAATTTTTTCCTATTGCTAATCTTCAATGATATTTTTTTAAGCATTATTTATTTTAATATTTTATTTTATTTTCTATATTAAAGGTATGTCATGGTCTATATATGAGCGATCCTTAAATTACACAATCTTCTTATATAATAATTTAAATTTGATATTATAAAAAAATAATAAATATATAAATACTAATAAAAATTTATATTAAATATGATTAAAATAACTATTTTTTGAGTATAATTTAATTAAAAAATTATACTTAATTTTATCTGAAATATTTATTTATGATATTTAAATATTTGTATTACAAAACATTATATACTTTATTATATAATTATAATATTTATAAAATATTTTAATTAATATATTAAAATATATAAAAATTACAGCTAATAAAAAACTAAAATAAACAATTGTTTGATTACAAAATATATATAAAATTATATGAATAAACGAATAAATAAGTAAATATTTATAAAAATAAAAGTATAAAATAATATTTTTATTATTTATAGAAATTTTTTAAAAATATAATGACTAAAAGATTTTAAAATTTTGAATTATTAAAACAATTTTTAAATTTTTCATAAAATTAAAAAGAAAAAAGTTAATATTTTAAGATTAATATATTGTTGTTTTAATTACATCAAAAAAATTTTGATTATTTAAAAATTTAATATTTCAGTGTGGTTATTAAATGAACACTTCAAACATTAAAATTTATAATGATTAAAATATTTTAATTATATGCTTTTATAATTATTTCATATTATATTAATAAAAGATAAATTAAATTCTTATAAATTTATGACCATATTATATATATATATGAATACTTTATTATAATATAATATAATTTTATTTATTTATTAAATAATATCATTTATGGTTAAATAAAGATCTATTTCTATTATTTTATTTAAATTATTTATTTCTATAATTTAATTTAGAGTTATTTTTTATATTTTATTTTATAATAGTTTAATGTGTGTGTGTGTGTGTGTGTGTGTGTGTGTGTGTGTGTGTGTGTGTGTGTGTGTAAGGTTTTATTAAAATGCTTTTTATCAAAAAACAGAGCCTACACTTCAAACTGTGCGTTTAATGGTAGCAATAACAATGTTTTAGGGTTTTCACAGGAGATCTACAATGTCATAGCTTACGATGGTGTTCGTATAGACATTAGAACAGTGCATGTAGTTTGGGCTCCCATCTACAGGCTCTTCGTGTGGGTAAAACCTTTTCTGCTGGCAATTTCACATCATGGACACTCCGGTAAGCTCAGATAGGTAAAAGATGTTGTGTGGACTAGATTCTTCAGTGGGGGCCATAACAACTATTATTGCTCCAAGCAACATAATCTGATACGAGTAATGAGTGTGCAGATCATCTGATGACATGAAGCAACTCTATGATGGATGCGTATGAATTCATCAATGGTGACATGGAGAGTGGTGTTCGACATGTTGTTGCTTCACAGGTGAGTAATTTCTTGCTCATTGCTTGACCCTATTTCTTTTTATTTTTAAGTTTCCTAGAAAATATTGAAAAAATTAGTATTTCTATTTTATCTAATTTAGAAATAGTAACTTGCTTTTTTTAAAGAAAAAGTCAATCATAAAAATCATATATTAGAAATTATATTTGGATAGATGTCACATTTGAATTACAATGCAATAATGTCGTGCTGAGCTTTATCTAAAAATTAGGAATTGTGAATAGACTAGACATAGCTTGGCCAATCTTATTCTTTTTCATCACATATGTGTATAATTCAAATTGAATGTACATACTCGTTGTTTTGTTGTCATATGCATTGTGAGGAGTCCCTACTTAATGCATATCTTAATAGTTTTATCTCTAAAAATTAGAGAGATTATGTTTGATAAGTCTCAAACTTGATATTTATTGTCATTTGACAAAAATATTTGTTATTGTGTCAAGATATGATCTTCACTATATTCATGTGATATATATTTTCATTATGATTAGTTATTATTGTATTCTTTTCGCACAAATATATTTTATTTTAAAATTTTTATGAGATATAGTGAGGTTAGTTTATGTTTTGTTGCATATTTAATAATTTTGCTTTTGCGTGCTTATGTATGCAACCGATGATGAAATTTATTATTCTAGGCCAAGAATAAAATATCATGTATTAATTTTTATTTTGAATTATTATAGTTTTGTTAAACTTGAATTTTTTATGTCTGTTTTAATGATGTTATTTTTGAGATTTATTGCATAGTGAGATGAGACCTAATACTTAATGATAAATTGATGGTCAAAAAATAACCAATATGAAAAATATTGAATATTAATAATTTATACACTGATTTTCTAGTTGTCTTGATTATACGAGTCCACTAAAAAAAATTAAGTTTTATTCTTATCTTTAATTTTATTCTTTATCTTTAAAATTCTAGTGTTGTTCTTAAAGAGCCTATATTGCAAGATTTTCCTAAAATGTGATATATAAAGTAAGGTGCATTTTATTTTGCATATAATTTAATATAAAAACATGAATAATGTTGGATTTTATTTTGGCAATGGCGGCGGCGGTGGTGGTACCGGCAGCAATGGCTGCAGCGGCGGCACCGGCATCACCAGCTGCATTGATAGCAGTGGTAGAGGTGGCAGAGGCGGCAGCAGCAGCGGTAGTGGCAGTGGCGGCATCAATGTCATCCGCAACATCAGTGGCAGCACCTGCTGTAGTGGCAGTAGGGGGTGCAATAGCGGCAGGAGCGACTGTGGTAGTGGCTGTGGCAGAAGCAGCAGCGGCAGGAGCGACAGCACTGGCAGAGGGTAGCGGTGGTAGTAGCGGCGGCGGCAGCAGCGACGGTAGCGACGGCAACGGTGACAATGACGACTACAGTGGCAGCAGCAGCAACAGCAGTAGGGACAGCGGCAATGGTAGTGGGAGCAGCAACAATGACAACAAATATGGTATATACATACGTATATAGTCAGTATATACATACATATAATACTGCAATATTTTATGTACATATATAATGATTATATGTGTACTCAGTATATATGTACACATAATACTGTAGTTTATATGTACATATACTACAGTAATATATATACGAGTGAAATGCTAGTATATATATACATATTTACAGTAGTAATATATATATATATATATTAAAACATAGTTTTTTTATATTTATATCGATTTGATTGAGTGGTTTAAATTTCTTACAGATATGGTACTGCATTATTTTCCATTCGAAGCTCGTATAAGTGAAGGGATTTTTCGACAGACATGATGCACCATGATCGGACAGCTTTTTCATAGCAGAAAGTTGGTGAAGGAGGAGCAAAGGGAGAGAAAGCAACGTCAATGCTTGGATAGATTATACTTTATGCACTGTTGGTATATACATTGATTAATAAAATGTAATATAATTTTGTTATATTTTTGTTGCAGTTATTTAAAATATTGTATTAGAATAAGTTATTAAATGAATTTTGTTTGTTTACTTTAAAATTTTCATTTATAGTTTCTGTATTTATTCAATTTAATATAAATATATTAAATTATTTAATTAAATTTTGTTGAAGCTATATAAAAATCAACTTTAATTTATGGTTGTTCATCTCTATAATAACTATTATTATATATATGTGAATATGTTTGTGTGTCTCCAAATTTTTTGGGTAGAGTTTTAGCCTATTATAGGTGTGTAAAAACCTATTATCAGCAATAGTAGCAGCGACATCGATGGCAGCAACGATAGCAGCAACGGTAGCAATGGCAATGAAAGTGGCAGCTGTGATAGTGGGGGTAGCAGCGGTGGCGGCGGCCACTGTACCGGTGGAGCGGCAGTGGCAGAGGCAGCAGCACCGGCTGCACTAGAAGCAACAGCGACATTGGCAGTTGTCGTTGGTGCAACTGAAGCAATGGCAGCATTGGAAGGAATAGCAGCATCAGAAGCAGGGGTAGAGGCGACAGCGGCAGCAGCGACGGTGACAGTAGCAGCAGCAGCAGTGACAGTAGCGGCAGGGGTGGCAGCAGCAGCACCAGCACCAGCATGCAGCAGTAGCATCGGCAGTGTTGGTAGCCACTACAGCGACAAGCGGTGGCAGTGGTCGGCAGCGGCAGCAGTGGCGGCGATGGCAGCAGAGGCAGCCACGACAGAGGTGACAATAGAGGCAGTGGTGGCAACGGCGATAGCAGCAGTGGTATTGACAGCAACAACACCAATGAGGTATATACGTACAAATAAAGTCAGTATATACGTACATTTAATACTATAGTATTTTGTGTATGTATATACAAAGTATATTTATACTTAGTTTATATGTACACATTATACTGTTGTTTATATGTACATATACTGTAGTAATATATGTACAAGTGAAATTCTAGTATATATTTATATATATACTGTAGGATTATATATGGATCAAAACATAACTTTTTTTGTTAATTTGACTGAGTTGTTTAATTTTCTTATAGATATGATACAACATTGTTCCTCTTACAAAGCTTCTATAAGTGATGAGATTTTTCACTAGATATTACGTGATGTTACTCGGACAGCTTTGTCGCAGTAGAAAAATGATGATCGAGGGGGTAGAGGGAGAGAAAATAATGTCGATGAATGGATATACTATACTTTATGCACTGTGGGTAGATACATTGATGAATAAGATCAAATAAAAGTTTGTTGTTTTTTTGTTTCAATTATGCAGAATATTGAATTTACATAAGGATTTTAAATGATTTTATTTTTTGTTTGTTATAAATTATTTATAGTTTCAATTTTAATTAAATTTGATATACAAATATTAAATTATTTAATTAAAAAATTTAAAAATTATAAAATTCTGAAATTATTTTTGAAATTAAAATGGCTAAGAAATATTCCCTTTATAAATAGCAAGGGAAAAATCTCTTGCTAAATTATCTAGGGAATTCTCCCTAGTTAATTTTGCTAAGGACACAATAAAATTAGGGACGGATAATCCATCGCTAAATTTATTTAGTTAGGGACTATATCCATCACTAAAATTTATAGACAAAACTTTAGCTAGGGAATAATCCTTCATTATTTTTATTTAGCGATGGGATATCTCGTTTATCTTGCTAATTTAGCGATAGAATTTTTTTTTAGCAAGTGATTTTTCCGTCGCTAACTTTTTAGCTCAGGACACTTCTGTCACTAAAATTTAGCAAGAAGTACTTTAGATATGGAACCAATCCATCAGTGATCCATCACTATATCCCATTTAAGGATGGAAAATGCCCATTTTGGTAGGGAATTATCCCTAGCTATATGGGGTTTTTCTTGTAGTGTTTGAAGTTAACGGTACTAGCCATACTTTTTCAATTACTTAATTTTAAAATTATTTATACTTTTAATTCTTTAGTTTTTGAGTGCACTCTATTTATAACATGATACATTACATATATTTCTTTATTAATTCCTTTTTATCTCATTATAATGTTTTTAATTTTATTATAGTTAATAATATTACTATGATGCTTATTTAGTATAATAGTATCAATGTTCATTTTATTATTTTGGTACAATTATTTTAGCTTTTCTATTTTCCACTTAACTTAATGTCTTTGAATTGTATTCTTTAACAATTCAATTTTACTATTGGTATAAGTATAAAATTTGTCGAGCATGCCACTAGGTTTTTTGAGAATTCACCACATAATGTGCCAACAAATACTATAAATTTCTTGAGTGAAGTATATTAAAACATTCTCTAAGTTTGTCACGTTCTTCATCTTCTCGCGAGGTTATAGTTTCTTAACATTTTTTTTTCAAATTTATTATTAATTTTTGCATTGTTGATCTGTGAGTTAACAATTTTTTTTGGTAAATTTCTATTTTTCTTAAATCTTTTTTTAAAGTAGCTGATGCCATACTAGCTTATGCTAATATTATATGATCTACAATGTGTTATAACATTATTGTTAATCTTATTATTTTGAGTTATCATGCTAAATAACTTAATTTTAATTTCAAAGTTAACCATGTTTTTTAGATATTTTTGTAGAATTTATATAACTTTGTGGATGACTTTTCTAAGAATTGATCATGTTGTCTATCCCTATTTTTGTCATATCAGAGGATAAATTGGATGCTTAGTTTTCATTTATCTTTTTTTATTCACTATCAGTTTAATTTTTTTGTTTTGATAAATTTAAAATTTATGAAATCAAGCATAAAATATATAATTAATATTAATATTGAGGTACACTAGAGAAAATATGCTAGTATTTTTATAGTATGTCAAGAGAATATTATTATAAATATTTTTTATCTAGATTACCTAGAATATTATATAATAATAGATTTTTCAAGAAATGGATTTCTTAGATAATAAGAAATTCTTTTCGGATAATTTTAGAAAGACCGCGTGCACAGTATCGGCACCTTCGCAAAATCACGCAAATTTTATCGAGGAACCATCGATACTATTCTCTCTCGAAGACATCCAAAAGCTCACCGAGCCTCATAAACACACAATTGTGGGTAAATTCTCGCATGGAAGACCACGCATTGATGATGTTCGAGCTTTCTTTGCATCACTGAAGTTAAAAACATTGATCAAAATTGGTCTCATCGATGATAAACATGTTTTGATTCAAGTGTTCTCGGAAGAAGATTTCATAGACTTTGGTTGCGAGGTGTTTGATATATCATGGGCTATCCCATGAAAACATTCAAATGGACAAGCATTTTCTCGACGATGGTAGAATATTCGGTAGCTCTGGTATGGTTTCTATTTCCTATGCTACCTATACATTTTTTTGGAAAAATTCGCTCTTTATCATATTGCTCATACTCTTGGCTCTCCTCTTCTTCTTGATGGCGCCACGGCTACACTTTCAAGACCAAGTGTAGCATGAATTTTCATTGAGGTTGATATACATAAACCTATTCCATCGTGCATATGGATAGGAAGCACATAAGGTGGAGGATTCTGGCAGCAAATTGTTCTAGAAAACCGTTCTCCATATTGCTCATGCTACAGGAAATTGGGCCACTGTATTGATGATTGTTTGGTGAGGAAGAGGAGGGAAGAAGATGAACAAAGGATGGAGGAACCAAAAAGGACAGTAGGTAAGAGAGGATAGATAGTTACATATCAAAAAAGCCACAAACCACCCATTCGGTTCATATAGAAGAACATGAAACTGATATAGATAATTTAAGGTTAATTGAATATAAAAAGGATAATGAAGAAGAAAATAAGGCAGTATCCACTCTAGAAGATACAAAGAGAATAGAAATGATAAAGAAAATAGCTGAATTAAACAAAAGAACAAGAACTTACATGAAAAATAAACAACAAAAAAACAAAAGTTGGGCAATCCCTATAATAGATTATTCGGAGGAAGAAGTAGAGATGAGAATTCTAACTTCTCTCTACACAGAAGAAGAGGATAATGAGCAGAAAGTTAGATTAATTAAAGATGATATTTATATAGAAAAATTTAAACAAAAAATGGGCAATAAAGATTGGGCAATTGAGGAACTTAAAATAATGGCTATCCAAAGGGCTGGGAATGGAAAGGTGAAAAAGAAGTGGAATTTAGTTCACTAAGAAACCAAGGAATATCAAAAAATATCTAAATAAAACATATGAAACTAAATGCACTACTAGAGCGCTAGCAAAGTCAATAAATAATGTATAATTATATTTATTGGAATATTAGGGGTATTGCCAATATCCCCTCTAAAAATAGAATGAAAAAATTGATATATATGTATAAGATTGAGTTTATAGCAATAGCCGAACCCATGGTTGATAGAGAGCAACTAGAATATTATAAAAAAAAGCTTAGGATTTGATCAATCTTATGCTAATATAATGGTCAATTTTGGTTAATGTGGAAAAATAATTTAAACATAAAAATACTAAAGAATACTATTTAATGTTAAATGGTTAGAGCTATTTGGCACACAAAGTGAAACATTAAATAAAACTGCTCTGATCACAGCCAAAATATTAATAACCATTAAAAATACTGCTTACATAGGAGGCGTCCTTTAGATTTCAAAACTCTGGTGTTTGCATCATGGTTTTTTAAATCTGGTAGAGGAATCCTAGTATAAAAGGTATCAGGAAATTCAATTCAAGTCTAAAATAATAAGTTGAGTAGATTAAAAATGGAATTAAAAAATGGAATAAGGAAACATTTGGAGACATAAATAAAAATATAAATGAAGCAGAAGAACTAGTATTAAAAAAAGAATTAGAATTTGAATTAGATCAAAACCCTAATAATAGAAATGCATTAAGCAAAGCACAAGCAGAACTTAAATTAAAACTATTAATGGAAGAGGTGTTTTGGAAACAAATATCTAAAATAAAATGGCTAAAAGAATGAGATAAAAATACAAAATTCTTTCAAAAAGTAACTAAAATAAAAATTCAGAAATATAGAATTAGGGGTATAAAAGATAAAGAAGAAAGATGGTTGGACAAAGATATAGATATTCAAAATTATTTTGCAAAGTTTTTTAAAAATCAATTAAGTAGGAAAAAAGAGATTATAGGTAATACTTTGATACATAACATAGAAAATAAAATTACAATAGAAGAGAATGATATGTTAATTAAATACGTGGAAGAAGAAGAGATTAAATAGCCATATTTAGTTTGAATAAGGATAGTGCAGCTGGACCTGATGGATGGAATAGCTGTTTCTTTCAAAATTGCTGGAATATAATTAAAAAAGATATAGTAAAGGCCATAAATAGCATACTTTGTGGGGCGGAAATAGGAAAGAAGTGGGGAAGTTTTCTTATTGACCTTGTTCCAAAAATAGAAAACCCACAAACTGGAGAGGATTTTAGACCAATTAGTTTATGTAATTCAATATATAAAATTTTAGCAAAAACTCTACAAAATAGATTAGCTAACCTTCAGCATAAAATTATCTCGATAGAACAGACAAGTTTTATGAAGAATAGATTATAATGGAAAATATTTGTCTGGCTAAAGAAATGAGCAGAGAAATAGGAACAAAGACTAGAGGGCACAATGTTATAATAAAATTGGACTTATCCAAAGCATTTGATAGAGTAGATTGGAACATTCTTTGTTTCATAATGTAGAAAATGGGCTTCTCGGAAACATGGATATTGATATACATATGTATATCAAATACTTGGGTTAGAATTATAACGAATGGAAAAGTAGGAGAAGAAATAAAACCAGTGAGAGGTTTACGATAGGAGATCCTCTTTCTCCGTTACTATTCAATATATACTTGGAACTCTTATATTAATCTTAAAAAGAAAATATCTAAAGGTTTGATAGGTTCATTTAGGCAACTTAAAAAATACTCCACTGGTGAGTTGCTTGGCATATGCAGATGATGTAATAATCTTTACCAATGGAGGTAGCAGATCATTACAAAATCTGATGAATTTGTTAAAAAATATAGAAGATGAAATATGCCAAAAATTAAACAATAGAAAATGCCAATATATGATATCTAACAAAGCCCCATTGGCATTAGCTCACAAAATTAAAAAAATTACTGGTTTTTCTCATAAAAAAGGTGAAATGATTTATCTAGGTTGCCTAGTTTATGAAGGAAAACTTAAGATTGAGTACGTAGAATTTTTATAAAATAAATTAAGAAAGAAAATTTCATGATGGAAGGAAGATTTTTAAGCCTAGGGGGTAGAATAACATTAATAAAACATGTTTTAGAAAGTACTATAATGCATAATATTATGATTATCAAACCCCGGGTAAGCTTATTAAAGACATTGAAAAAGAATTAGCTAATTTTTGTGGGGGAAAAAAGATGGCAAATACAAACTCCTTTGGAAAAAATGGAGAGACCTATCTTCCATGTTCAAGAAGCTGGATTAGGATTTGTCAATATCTTGTATTTAGCTAAAGTATGGGCTAGCAAGTGATGGTGGAGATTAAAAGAGAATAATAGTTTATGGTCAAAATTTATGCGAGCAAAATACGGCATCAAGGATGACACTAATAAAGAAAAAAACAAAAGTAAGAGCTCAGATTTGGGCTCAAATGCTCAAACAAAGAGAAATAGTTGAGAATCACTCTAAACTCACAAGAAAATGATGGAAATGGACACTTACATCAGAAGAAGCATTTTCACTTAAATCAGTCAAGAATGTTATAAGAAAAAAGCAAGAAAAACAAAAATATTTAATTGGGCTTGGAAGAATGATAATCCACAAAAATTAAAACTTTTATGTGGAATGTTTTATCTAACATTATTCCAATTGACATTAATTAAAAAAAAAAGGAATTCAGTTAGTCTCCATATGTGATTGCTGTGAATCTGAGATGGAGATGCTGGATCACCTCTTTTCAAATGGTAAAATGCTATCGAAATCTGGAAGAAATAAGTAATAGAATGTCAAATAAAATATGAACATCATACCATAAAAGGCAGACTACAAAAATGGCTCAAGCAGAAAGCTTCAAGTCCTGCTCAGAAATAGATTAAAAAAATGTTTCGCTAATAGTAATATGGTGCATCTGGAAGGCAAGAAACAAAAGTAGATTTGAAGGTCACAAAATGATAATAGAGGATATCTGGAGGGATATAAGGAAGAAACAAGTAAAAAATCTGAAACTTGGCCTTTAATATTACTTAGATAAAGACATGATGAGTTATTGGAATTTAAAGGAGAGACAGTCAAAACAATTTAAATTTATAAGCATAAAATGAGAAAAACCCATAAACGGAAGATTAGCTTTAAACACAGATGGAAGCTTTGACAGAGATATAGGAGCACCAGGAGGTGGGGGCTCGATAATAAATTCAGAAGGTGAGCTAGTTTTAGCTTTTACGAGAAGGTTTCAAGCTTCATCGGCTTTACACACTGAGATATTAGCCTTTAGAGAAGGTATAAGATTATGTAAAAAACTGGACATCAAAGCTATATTAATTCAAATAGATTCAAAAATCCTAGTAAATTTAATCAATCAAAAGACAATATTATGGAGATATGAGAATGAAGTAGAAGAAATACTGCAGGAAATACATTCAATTGATTATACTATAAAACATATATTTAGAGAGGCCAATGCTTTAGTAGATGGATTAGCTAAGGAGGGGAAAAAGAAAGGTGATCAAGAATATGATGAACATACTCTACCAAAAAAATATATTGGCATATTAAAATTAGACAGCAAAGGCCTACCTTACATTAGGAAAAACACAAAATAATAATTTGTCAATGCTATTTTTGTATTACTAACCATTGCAGATTAGGGCCTCTACTAAAGAATCACCCTAGTCCTGAGGGGTGAAGCTTTAGTTGAGGCGGGAGTTAATTTTAGAGAGGTTAAGGGTAAGAAAATTCCTTATTGAGACTTCTGCAAGAACTTTCTACTATTTTGCATGTACAAAAGAAAGCATTGTCTCTTGGAAAGGCTTAAAAATATATGCTTAGGGAAGGGTGATTGGGGAAATGGGTTTATTATTGGTATGTAGGTTTTCTTTTTTGCAGACAGGTCTAAAGAATAAACAAAGCTGGACAGAATCAGCATCTGAATTCTATACAATAATGGGTCTGTCTGTATATTCTTATGGGTAAGCTATTTTTATTGGGGCTGGAAGTATGTGTTAAATGTGGCTGTTTTTAATGGAGCTGGAAGTCTGTGTTATTAAATGTTTGGGATGTGTCATGTAGTCGAACAAGAGTCTGTGTTATAAGTGTCATGTAGTCAAACAAGTAACTACAAGTAATGGAAAAGTATGGAAGCAATGCATGAAAGGGAAAGCTTTGCTCAAAGACAGCGGGGCTTATAAAAGGAAAGCTGGAACATGATCATTCTAATATTTAAAGATCACAAGCAATGAAAATAAAGAGAAATAAACTAGTTGATTTTATTGAAATTTGCAAGGGAAAGGGGGAAAATGGTTTCCTTCTTTAATTTCATGGAAGATGATTCATTTATTTCATGCAAGACAATTTATATAACATATTAAGTGGAAAACCACATACAAAGTTGCAAGATGGAGAATATTTGCATAAAGCATTAGAAAAAAGGTATAAAGCATGAAAGGAAATCTAATTAAGAAAACATGGGAGATGTGCTTCAAGGCAAAAACCTATTAAAGATCTCATCAGTCAGAAAACATGGAGAAGGATTCACCTAAAAATACAACAAAGATAATCAAAAGCAAAAGGAACAAGAGTATAGGATATATCAATAATATATAAAGTTAATTTATTTCAAGTTATATATGCTTAGTTTTAGGAAAGGGTGTAAAAGGGAGAATGGTAGATGTAGATTGTACAAATGGTATTCCTCTGCCAAAAGAGAGGGCTATAATTAATAAAAAATATTAAAAAAAAAGAATATTATATAATATTATTATGTAAGATGACTTTTATTATTTTGTTTATTATTTTATAAATAAGTATTATCGCATTACATAATTCATATCTCATAAAGAAAAAAATAAGTTTTATATATTTATACTTTATTTTTAAAAAATGATTGATATTCACTAAAAATATGAAATAAATATTTCTAAAAATTATATTATTATTTAATATACATTGTGAGAATTTGTATTTTTCTTGAAAAAACATAAAGTGATTTATCTTGTATTTTATGTAGTCATATTATTTTCATATTGAAAATTTAGAGATTATAAAGAATATTCAATTAAGAAAACTTTAAAACTTCTTTTATAGACATTTTAGGATGAATCAATTATGATTACAAATTACTTAATCATATTGATATCTTCTTTTATTTTTTCAAATTGTATTTCTTATCAATTATTTAATCACATCATTTATCATTCGTGTTGTAGGGGTATGAATTTTGTTCAAATGTTTCTTTAAAAGTAAGAAAATAAATTGTGTCATCTCATGTCTTTCTAGGCCATTATAGTATTCAAAAAAATATAAATGCAATTCATTATTACCACAAATTAATAATTGAGTGATATAATTTCTTTAAATATTTTTTCGTCGTGGAAATCTATGTGAGGCTAAAGAGATTGTTTTCAAATTAACTCACATTTGGGTTTTCTTAAATTTTGTGGCCATTTTTTAATGATTTTCTTACTCTTAAATATTATTTAGCCAGAACATATAATAATATGAGTAAGTTGAGTTTGACATGAATTAGTATAGATGAAAATTTATATAAATTGTGATGAATATTTATTTAATATGAAATCAATCATTTGATAGTAAAAACTTTCTAACTACTAATATACTAGATAAAAATAATGATGATATTAGAGAAGAGAATTTATGTTAAAATATTTTAATCATATATATTTAAATCTACTTTTATGTTATGTAATGATTGTGTTTTTTTTATAAAAAGAAATATTATTATAATTTTATTTTTTATTTTGTTACTTAATTATGATTTTTTGAATAAGTAAGAAACTAATAATATTTTTTTATTTTGATGAATTATATATATATTTTATATATATATTATATTATATATATATATCTTTGATCTTATTTTGAATTAAAAGTTTTTATACCTCAATGTCTCAAGAATTATGTCTTGACTTACTAATTATTCACCTTTTATTTTATTTTTCTTTATTACCTCATTATCTCAGTTATTTAATATATTAAAATTAATCTATGACTTCTAAATTCTTTTAAACCTTAACGTTATTTTATG